>WRNY01000073.1:0-119123 GCA_012978405.1 Pseudocercospora macadamiae
GCCTTTTATAAAGACCTTCGTAGCTACGAATATTACTATAAATAGCCTACGAATAGAAGCGCTATATAATTTTTAGAGCTCTTAGCGAAAGTATTTATAGGTCGTTTATAGTACTATTTATAGCTATAAAGGTCTTCGCTCTTTATAAAAAGCTCTTTACTAGTAGTTAGAAGCGCTATATAATTCTTAGAATCTTAATTTACTTTTTAGTACTCTCTTTAACCTACATATACTACTTAGTATATATTTATTATACTATTTATTATACTATTTATTATACTATTTATCGTGCTATTTATATCTACTTTAGCGACTTAGACCTTAAGCCTTTATTAATAAACCTATTACTAGTATCTTTATTAAATTATAGAGTATATAGTCTAATAGTATAATATCTTATTTAATACGTAGATTATATAATAGATATATCTAGTAGATACGTCTATAGTATATATACTAAGAATATAGAGGTTCTAGGTTTAAACTCTAGTATATCTATTATATATAAACTTCTATTATTAAATATATAAGGTTTATATACTATTTTTACTAATTTATTTACTTAGCTAATTATTCTTTTTACTATAGAAGTATTTATAGCCTAGTCGTAGAAGTATTTATAGCCTAGTTATATAATATTTATTAGCTAGTTTATTTACCTACTTAATTTTTCTTTTTAGTATAGAAGTATTTATAGCCTAATTATAGAAGTATTTATAGCTTATATATAGGTTTAATAGATATATAGTAGTAGTAGCAATAGTAGTAGTAGATTAGAGTATAATAGACCTATTTATAGGTTGTTTATAGTACTATTTATATATATCTTTCTTTATATTAAGAAGTAGGTCTCTCTATCTATTTATAGCTAATCTACTAGTTTATTTATAAGTTATTTATATTATTAATTTATAGGTAATCTAATTAGGTAATAGTTTTAGGACCTTGTACGTAGAGGTATTTATAGCCTATATATAGGTTTAATAGACGTATAGTAGTAGTAGTAATAGTAGTAGTAGATTAGAGTATAATAGACTTATTTATAGGTTATTTATAGTACTATTTATATATATCTTTCTCTATATTAAGAAGTAGGTCTCTCTGCCTATTTATAGCTAATCTGCTAGTTCGTTCGCAGGTTATTTATATTATTAATTTATAGGTAATCTAATTAGGTAATAGTTTTAGGACTTTATATATATATTTATAGGCTATTTATAGAGACATTTATATATATTATTCCTTAGGGTATTGCTTATATAATTCATAGAAAGAAATATAATATTATTAAGTATTATACGAATAGAGGCACAAATACATAGCGACTAGACGGCTGTTAATAATGTTTAAGAAGTTTGAGTTTTGGCCGCTGGTAGATGCGGGCTTCCTTATTTTTGCGCTTGTCTTCATCAGGCATTTGCGCGGGGATCAGCCAAGATGGTATCCCAGCCTTTCTCCTTTAGAAGGTGCACACGAACATCGGGAGCACTAGTAGACATGACGAACGCATGGTATAGGATTCACGACCCAAGAGCCGATGTATCACTACCTCGAAACCGACCTACCTTGAAATTGCAAGACGAGAGCAATTGAAGAGCTGTGAGAAAGAGCATTTCGAGGATCGGAAGGCAAGGTCACTAGGTGGAAGGGGATGTTGAAGCCACGTTACAACATGTGAATAAAAGAAATAGTGCCTGGTGCTTCGGCTATGTGAGAGCATGTCTGTCGTTCAAATCCGGCTGTTTGGAGGCCCAGGTTTTCATTATGGTCGATAGCAGTGTCCACAGCACCGAGAAGTCAATATCTGGAGATGATGAAAAGGTGAGGCCCATGGAGAACGATGTCCCTTGATCAGCAGGCCTGGGGTGAAGAAGTGTGAATTGGAGAGAGAACTGGAGTATGAGGTACGACCCGATGCATGACTTGCATGAACCAGACCAGATGTGATCATAGGACGAAGATTATCAACGAGCAAGAGCATGATGTGATAATACTCGCGGTAATGCTACTAACACATATGCCAACGGCTTCACTCTACTCCTCAAATCCGAGTTATACGAGTGTGCCGTGAACATCCAAGCCGCAGGTTCGTCGGTTCAGAGAGTTTAGGTCCTGTTCTAAGCTAGGATGCCCGGAAAATGTCTCACATCGTCAGGTTCCAAGACGCTATAGAAGAAACATGAAGTCGTGAGGCCCTATAAGCCATGTAGTGACTATGTCCTGCCCATGTAGCGCTGACTACTAAAGAAACAGTGTATAGAACTTGTGTCAGTAGGCTCGTATATCGCGGTGCTGTCGACACATGCTAAACGACTATAAATGCGTAGAGTATGCCGTCAAGACAGCCTCATTGCTATCGTAATTCATTCACCATGCAGTTCTCATCGCTCTTGCTTCTTGGAGTTGGGCTCTTCTCGAGCACCATTCTTGCTCAGGATCCAGGTGATGGAGGCGGACCAACAAATTTCTACGTGAGTGGTTCTTCCCTTAATGCTCTGTTATTCCAAGCCCTCTAACCAAGCACAGTTTCAATGCAAGAAGAATTCCGGAACTGGTGTCTGCGTCAGATATCTAGAGAACACTCGCTCTGTTTACGAGGAAGTGCCCTGTTCTTCGGTAAGAAAGAATCTTCAAGCAGAGAGTCTTGCTTGTATTAGGCTAACAGGTTGATTCCCGTTTCTAGACCAATCCTTGCAAAGTAAACAACAACGGCTGCATAAGGAAAGATATGAACAATGCCAATTGTAGCTAGAAAACCTTCATGACAAGTAGAAAGGCTGGAAGTGGGTTGCTGCGCCTGAGCGATCTTAGTAGTACTATAAGCCATGAAAAAAAACCAGACTTTTATCACTACCATGGCCAACTCAGTCCTGGTCACTCTGCATCACGCTTCATAGCCTCCTGAATCCACCCCGATCGCTCCTTTCCAATCTTTTTCAATTCTTCATCAGGCAGCTCATTAAGCTCAAGGTAGATATGACGACTCGGCACATGGCGACCTCTCTCGAACCCAGGGCGCTTGAGTAGCTTATACATCCACTCTTTGACGTGCGGAAATTCGTCGATCTGAGACAAGCCGCTATATTCTGCAGCGCGGGTTAGTCTAGAGGAGGAAAAGCCGCTGTCTTTCATCGGCCGGCTGGCAACTTACTAAACGCTGTGGTCCATGGCCATATAGCAATGTCGGCGATGGAAAGATGATCCCCTACGAGGTATCCAGAGGGACTCTTGGCGAGAGCTTGATCCATGATACGGTAGAGGCGGCGTGTTTCGTTGACATAACGATTCAATGCGTATGGATGATCGCCAAAGGACGACACTGTGTCATTTGAGTTAGTTCGATGAACGCTTTGCTGTCGCAGGATCAAAACTTACTTTCAAAATGGTTCGCCTGCCCCTGCATAGGACCAAGGCCAGATACCTGCCAGAAGAGCTATATTTCCGTGTTAGATATATGCTCGCTCAGATGAGGTTTGAGACTCGTAGTAGCATACCCAACTCGTCATCTCCCAGTACTCTTCGGTGCCATGAGGATACGAAATCTTGTGCTCTGTATCATATCGGTCCACTATATACTGCAGGATCGCGCCGCTTTCCCAGATTTTGAGCTGCTTGCCGTTCTCGTCAACGTCGGTGATAGCTGGGATACGTCCATTAGGATTGATTTCGAGGAACCATGGCTCTTTTTGCTCATGTTCGAAGAGCTTGATTTGCCGGATCTAGTCGCGAAGCTGTGTCAGGAGAAATTTGTTTGATCTTCTACGTGCGGCCTCATGCTCAAACAGTGATCAGGCAATCTTACGTTGTAGCTTAAATTCAACTCCTCAAGGGCAATGGAGATCTTGAGAGGGTTGGGAGTACCCTCGCAGTACAAAGTGATGTTGTGTGTTTTTGTGCTCATGATGGGCGATGATGAGAATGTTGTTAATGTCTTGAGAGTGATGAATGTTCGAATGGGCCAAAAACAGACTGACTCGACAGAGACATCTTAAGAGTGAGCGACATTGGTATGTCGTTGGCAAGAACGACGTAGAATTTGAGACTCGTTTGGTACATTTGTCAGGGACGGGCTGCTTCTCCATCGCGAAGGCCGAGTTCTCATGGGCGGTCGCCTTTCTCTTGTGTGTTCTCCAGCCGGCTTACACATCTGGACTCATGTCAGAGACTCGACAGCATTGATTCTGAGTCGTCTGATAGATGTTGGTCGGAGCCGACGGAGCGTTGATATGGTTCGTAAGACAAGCTCGGGAAAAGTTTCCAATGGGGTTTAGTCGTTGGAAGCTGCCAAGCCAGCGAGCTCCGTTTTCAGTAGCCAAGACGCCAAGACGCCAAGCAGGCAGCCCAGTCTCAGGCTGTGCGCCGGTGAATTCTCCCCGGAGCACCAATTCTCCACGAATACCCAATCAAATTTCATCAATACGGCTTTGAGTCCATACCTTGAGGCTGACAGCATCAAAAATGAATATCGGGTTCATGGCGAAGGAGGACTGTGGTACTATGACAGCTCTTCGACACACGGATCTCGGCATTGGAACGATTCCGTGGACCCGACGGATTGAAAATCAAAGTCATGACAATGAGAGCATTTTGAACATGCCTAAAGATGCCATTCATCCAGCATGGACTTCTGGTCCCATCCACGTCGGCTTTCGCGCCTAGACGTAAATCGACAAACAACCTCAATTTCGACCCAATGCCAGCAACTAAGACACCTCGCATCATTGCCGTCCTCGGCGCCACAGGTAACCAAGGCAGTGGCGTTGTTCGCGCTCTACTCAAGTCCGATACTGAGTGGCATGTCCGGGCTTTGACACGGGACGTGAACTCATCCCAAGCCAGAGCCCTCTCCGAAGAGTTCTCCCATGAAGCCAGTCTTGGCCAATTCAGCCTTGTTCTGGGTAATATCCACGACGTGAGCACCTTGCGGACGGCGTTCAAAGCAGCATACGGCGTCTTTGCTGTAACCTCGGAGATTTACCCCGGGAAGGTCTTGATCGATGAGGCTGAAATGGCGCACGAGGTCGAGGCCGGTAGCAACATAGTCTCCGCTGCCAAAGACACTGGTATCGAGCACTTTGTCTTCAGTAGCCTGCCTGACATGGTGGAGACCACCGGTGGGCGGTTCCCTAGGATACATCACATGAACAACAAGGCTACGATTGAGAAGATGGCCAGAGAGCATTTGAGCGGTGTCACTTGCCTCATTCCAGGTACGTTTGAGTACAATTAATCTTGGCGGTCCATGCCTCTAACAAGTCTGCGCTTAGGTTTCTTTTACACCAACATGAGATGGCCTCAATACAGTCAACGTCAGTGTAAGTGCGGGCTACACGTCTTCGCAGGTGCTTCATGGCATTTTCGATATTGCAGTCAAGTTTAAATTACTGACACGACCATTCGACTTGACCAGCGGACGGCGTAGTTCGCTTCTGTACTGCCATCCCTAGCAAACAAGTGTCGCAGTGGACTGATGCAAGCTACGACATGGGCCTTTTTGCCGCCAGTACGTCAAATCCTTTGATTCATCTCATTCCTGCTTTCTCTCTACTCCAGTGAACGGCAGTAATCACTGACTGGGGTTATGCAGAGGTATTTGATCTAGGCATTGAAAGCACCATGGGCAAGACATATCTCGTCATGAGCCCGCACATAACTCCCGAGCAAATGGCAGAAACCTTCACGAAAGTTACCGGTCAGCCTGCAATTCACGAACCTATCAGTCCCCAGAAGTTCGCCGAGATGACGGCCCCTTTTGTCGGCCCTGCCTTCGAATCGGATGCGAGACAGATGATGGAGTGGGCCTCTATGATGCCAGCGGACAGAATCTGCTACGGAGCTATGGAAATGCAAGAGGATCCTGACGACCCAGTTGGCTCGTACCGAGAGCTGGGGCTGAAGGCGAGCACGTTCGAGGAATGGCTTCGTCGAAGTGGAT
Source organism: Pseudocercospora macadamiae (assembly GCA_012978405.1). NCBI lineage: Eukaryota > Fungi > Ascomycota > Dothideomycetes > Mycosphaerellales > Mycosphaerellaceae > Pseudocercospora > Pseudocercospora macadamiae. The sequence continues at coordinate 5,936 of WRNY01000073.1, forward strand.
GGCGAGGACCTGAGTGAGATTGAGAACAAATAGTTGATTCTCCAATTGACAGCAGATACGCTTTTGCCTTTCTATCTAATCAGTAATGATACATCATAAAGTCATATTCTACACAAGTTCGCCCCATCGCCCAAGAGAATGACTAGAACCAATTCCACGACCCATCAACCTCTAAGCCTGCACAAAACTCTCCACAGCAGTCATATAAGAATCAATCTTACAAAAGTCCCCATGCGCCTCCCCATTATCCGCCGTAGTATCAGCATAAACATCCTGAACCGCATACTCCGTCTCATAAACATAACTGATCGCGTCCTTTGCAGTATGAACCGCAGGGAACTTCACATAAGGACAGCTTCCAGTTCCAGGATTCGCAGCCTCACCATAATTCGAAAGTGCAGTCTGAGCCTTGGTGTATGCGTCTTTGGTTTGTTGGGCACCCGGCACAGTGTTCAAGGCATTAATCAGGGCTTCGAGAGCGACGAGGGAAGCTTGATATGTTTCTCCCAATTTGGCTGCATCGTAGCCGGAGGCTGTCAAGGCAAGGGTGGTAGGTGTGGTGCCGAAGACGGAGAAAATGAAGTACTCAATCCCTTGAAGATTGGTATACGCATCACAGAAATCCTCATTAATAAGCTCCCCACTTGACGCAGTATCCTGAAGATGTAGCGAAAGCGTGCTCAGTTGTAGTTGAGTCGTATTCAAAGCCTCGATAGCAGTTTCGGCTTCCGTGATACGGCCATTGCTGGTTGGTGGTGGACAGGAGTAATCTGTTGGGGTCTTGACGATGGAGCCGATGGTTTTGAATTGTGAGTCTGCGCTATTGTAGTCGGTTTTGGCTCCTGCTACGTTCTTTTGGCTGATGTCGTTTGCAAGATTTACGATTGTGGCTTGGAGGTTTATGATGTCGACTTGGGTGTTTTGGGATGCTGGGAGTTGGACTGGGATGGCGGTGGAGATGCCGAAGAGTGCCAGAGTGGCGAAGGTGAGGGATTGGAGTTGCATTTTTTTGAGGGGGAGATGGATGTTGTGAAGCGAAAGTGAGGATGTTGTGTGGGAATCTTGAGTTTTTGTATGCCGCTATTCAGTGGATGATACGTATGATACAGTGGCATCGACATTCTTCTTATATGGCATCGATATCCAGCTCATCGACTCATAGTCACTCAAGCTGATCAAGTGTCTTACCATCGTGGGATTCTGCTCGTGAACATAGCATTACTTGAAGAATATCAGCCTATAGCACTGGAATCTGGTAATGGAAGCTGCTAGACACTCGTATAAAGTCGATGAAGTAGCATCCATAGCTACCAAATTTAGGTCGATGTCAGATGATGTAGTAGCAATACTGTCGCACGCGACCGAAGTGAGACGGTGTTGAAGAAGCCCGGTAGGTGGAGGAGAGACACAGCCATACCGTTCTCCGCATGTAGAAGAGTGTGATGACATCTGGTAACACGATCGCCTTTCAGCTGCACCGTCAGCACGCCACCCGTGCGGCTGACGCAGGAACACCGTGAACCACCAATAGGCCCGGTCAAATCCGATTTGACTCGATGAACACGCTTGTTTCTATTGCTTTGTATGCTTAATATTGGTTGTGGTTCTGGTTGTCAATTCGTGCTACTTCGAGACATAATTTCAGCGTCGCATTTAGATCCAGCACACACTCTTTTTGGCCCCCGATCGCATCTTTCGAGCCGAACATCCGACCCATGTGGCATGAATCCTTCACATAGCCTCAAAGATGCCGTATTCGTGAGGATGTAGACTTGCAATCTTTGTCGTCGCCGAAAGTTGTACCCCGAGCGTCGCAGTCACGCGCTCTTGGCAACATCGATCATCCTTGAGCACGTAGTTGCTTTTGACCAACCGAAGCTCAAGCATATCGAGCCTTGATGATGTCGGCAGCCCTCTCAGCAAGAGCGTATAGCGTGCTTGTAAGATGACCGGACACCTGGAATGGCAAGACCGAAGCATCCACAACGCGAACATTCTTGGTTCCATAGACCAAATGTTTGCTGTCAACGACACCACCAAGTTCCTTCGCCATCATCGCAGCGGTGGAAATGTAGTGGAAGTTGGAGCGATAGACAGACTTGAGCCAGTCAGCCCAGATATCGTCAGAAGCATTCGCAGGTACAGTGGCAAGGCCCGGCGTCGTCTCTTCTCCGAGAAGATCCTTGAACGGCGACGTGTTTGCGACAGTTCTCGCCATTCTCGCTGTGCCCACTTCCTGCTTAGTATCCCAATCGAGCATGAAGTAGTTGGGATTGATGGATGCGGGTGCAGATGCGTTGGCCGAGCTGATGTGGATGCTGCCACGGGAGAACGGGATCAGACCCCAGTATTCGATGGCCGCACTGCCACTCGATGGTGCGTTGACGATGACTTCAGAGATGACAGCCTTGTCTTCAAAAATGGTCTTGTGTTGGATGTTGAAGAGCTTTTCGATGGCAGAGTGGTCGACTACATTACCAGATGCCTTGACAACCTTTTTAGCGTACTCAGGGATGGCAGATTTGACCTGCGCCTTGATCTCTTCGGTGCTATTGCCAAAGACGTCGTAAGCATTGTAGTATCCGATGAAGCCTCCGGCGCCGGTAAAGTTCTGCTTTGCTGTGTAGGCAGTGTCGATCGTCATCTGGTCTTGTAGGTTCTCTCCAACAAAAGGCAGATCGACTTTGACGTCAATGCCATGCTTTTCCAGTATTCTGCGAAATCAATTAGCGTCGTATTCTTGACACCATTACATTAAGACTTACTTCGCACTTCCTACGCCGGATTGTTCCAAGATCAGTGGCGATCGTAGTGACCCAGCTGAAATAACGACTTCTTTTGTCACCGAAAGCTTATGCTTCTTGCCTGAAGCATCGCTGAACACAACACCGCTCGCAAACGGCTTCGACTCGTACGAAGAGTTTGCCCAAGTCAGGCGCTCGACGAAAGAGTTTAGGTACACATCCAGATTCGAGCGCATGCTGATAGGGAAATAGTATGCGCGAGCGGCATCCTCACGTACGTCTAGTGCCGGGTTGAGTGTCTTTGGGAAGATGTTGTAGCCTCGCATGTAGCCATTGTTAGGCTCACCGTTCCATGGAAGGCCGACCGAGGTGAAGGTGGCGTTCAAGATGTCGGAGAAGTTGTTTCCCACCATCTGACTTGGCCAGCCACTATCGAAGACACAATGTCAGCGAAGTCCTCAAATAGTCTTTCAAGTTGATTGATAGGATACGCACACAATGAGTGGTCCTTCGGACCCATGAACATTCGCGTCGTATGAAGCACCATCCTGGACTTGCGCGACAGTAGGTACTTGGAAGCCTTCGCTCTTCTTGTAATATGGAAAGAGCGAATCCCAGGTGATATTATTCCCAACATTTGCCCAAGCATCAATCTGGCCTGTTTCTGCTCGCATGTATGTCATGCCTGTAGGGAAAGTCAGCCAAGTAGATTTGATGAGCATGGCTTGCTATCTTACCATTGATGGTGCTTGTTCCGCCGAGAGCTCGGCCAGCTCTCATCGTCTGCGTTTTGTTGCCGGCATACGTTTGAGGCTCGCTTTCATATGCCCAATCGATGCTCGTGCCGAAGGCTTTGCCATAGCCGCTGATGCTGGTGACATTCGTATTGTTGAAGACAGAGTCGCCAGCCTCGATGATGGCCACGGAGACTGTTGGATCCTCGCTTAACCGATTCGCAACCACTAAGCCGGAAGTGCCTCCGCCTACTACGACAAAGTCATAGTGCTTGCTGGCCGCTTCGAGCTGAGTCGGAGCGGCCAACGCGGTGGACAGCAGTACCGAAGTTGCGAAATGCTGACGCATACTGATGGAATCTGAGGAATACTGCTACTTACCTGTACAGCGCGTCCTTTGAAGACGGCAATATATCTTTAACGTGTGTGATGCCACATCATTAGCTCATCATCGCCTCGTATAAACAGCTCGCTTCCGCCACGGGAGAGTAGAGAATATTCCATGAGCGGCGGCGATACTCTCGGACCAGCCATTGGTTTGAACCATTTGATAGCTCGAGTGTGAGCAGGGAAGACTTTGATTCAAGCAACAACAAGCATACGAAGCATTCGAAGATTGGGTGGTGGAACTTCGGTTTGAGGTTGAGTAGCGTCGAGGCTGCCTGGACTCGATGCGTGTATCGTCATCGTCATCTGCTTCATCAGCAGCGGAATTGCACACGCTCTACAATGGAGGTGCATTCTGGATCTGACGACCAGGAAAATGGGTTGACAACGTGGTGTGGTTGGAAGGAAAGCGGCTTTGGTGGGAAGGCAGAACTTCGCGTGCTTCAAGGCTCATCCCGGGTAATTGCCAAGTCTCAGAAAAGGAGGCAAATTTGAGAAAGTGAGATTAATATATCTGCATTCGGCACATCTTTCGCTATCAAGATGAAAGTCAAGCAGTTTCGCTGCTGCTGCTGCCAAATCATTGTTCCATCAGTACACGGAGTGCACGTATGCCGCTGGTCCGTCATACACCTTCCGACCTCGCAGCAGATAGTAGACCAGCGCGATCAGCACAATGCCTCCGAAAATGACCGGCGACCAGTTCAGACTCGATGGTGACACGGGCGTGGTCACTGGGAACGGGATGAAGACGATCAGGAATGCGGAATAAATGAGCGCAAATATGTTGACCGGCATTCCGAATCGACCCAGCGACCAGTCACCACGGGGTAGCGGTGCACCGAACATGCGACGCCAGATGAGACACCCAATAGAGAGGGTATACGTTCCGATCATGCCCAAGAGCTGCACCGAGACGATGGCATTGAACCCGATTGAGCTCCCGAGAGAGATGAGGCAGATGAGCACGCCAAAGACATACACAACGATGACTGCTCTTGTCGGGCAGTTCGTGTCCTTGTCGACCTTGGCTATCCAGCTGGAAAAGGGCAAGCCTCGATCCCGTGCAAATGCCCAGACCTGTCGCGAACATGATGCCATGTAATTGATGGCGCTGAACATGATCAAGACGATCTGTATGCAAGTCAGGCCGGCTGCTCCGCCGCGTGAGCCTGTTGCGTGCTCGAACACCGCAATGAATGGAAAGCCGGTTGGTGACTCGAATGCCGTGTCCAGATCGGTGAGCAGGAAGCAGTAAGTGACCAGCATCAGGAACACCATCAGTCCGTTCACGACGTAGCTCCAGACCATCGCTTGCGGAATGACTGACGAGGCATTTCGAGTCTCCTCGGCCATGTGCGCTGCTGCGTCGCTTCCTGTCAGTCCCCAGACAAGCAGTATCTGTCCCGCAAGCATGGCCAGTCCAACATTACCCCAGCCGCCCTCCTGGTCAAAGGTCGTGAAGACCTGCTTTGTGGTCAACCTATCCTTGGACGATAGGACCCAGAGGACTATGATTGTCGACACATATCCAGTGATCATGAGCACGAACACAACACCTTCGAGCTTTGGCATCTTCCGGCTCAAGAAGACGTTGACGACGAATATTAAGCTGATGAGAGCAAACGTGTATAGGTACGCTCGCCAAGGCTCAGGTGAGTAGTCCGGGTGGAGCTCAAGAACGATGCCTTGGATGAGGTTGCCAACCAGGAAAATACCAGAGATAGTGCCGCAGCACCAGGCCAAAGTCGATAGCCATCCGCTGATGTAGCTCAGGATTTTCTGCATCGAAGGAGGGGCGAACTCACTCGCCCAGTGGTATTGACTGTTGATAGAGGGTACAATCCGTCAGCATTATATCTCAAACAATGAGGGATTATACCCTTAGAAACGCTTACCCTCCTGCTGTAGGTGCCATACTCGCCATCTCGGCGAGGCTCAGAGTAATCGTGGTGAATGCCGCGAAGTTCACCAGATACATGGTTATCGTACCACCAGTATTGCCATCTACCAAAGCAGAGCTTGTGCTGTTTGGCACGTAGATCCATCCAACCATGGCCACCACTGTGAATGCAGTAATGCTAAGAAGTTGATAGTTCCGATCGAACTCAGCCTTCTTGCCCAGCCGGTACATATCCATGTTGTCTTTGGCAGCAGATTCTGTCCTCCCTTCCGAAGAGCCATAGTTCGAGACGACATCGTGTCCTTCCTTTCCGACATCCTGCAGCTCAATATCCCGGCCTTTGTCGTCGTTCATCCTTTCGAGTCTTCGATGGCGAATCCCCGGGTCTGCGACAACCTGATAGCTGTCTTTGCTGATATCAAGGTCGCAAGGATGGCTGTCAATGTCATCTTGTCACCTCGGGCTCGAGATTTCGATGGAGTGGAGCTGTTGAGGTGGTGTGCCTGGTTTCTGCAAGTCGATGCACGAACGGCATAGCTATCTAATAGCTGGACAAGAGGACATGTTGGAACGCGCATAGGTGTGCAGCAAGATGCCATCTATTTGTTCTCTACCGATCCCGATCTGCTCCACGCATATATTTGAACCATTCACATGCGACGCTCGCCAAAGCTGCGCTAGCGGCAGAGACCGTGGAAGTCCGGACCGTCAGAGTTCAAGCCCTGCTCCTTCGCGTTGCCGTATTCGGAGAGAGAGTTCAATTGACAGTGGGAAGCCGGAGACACGGACGCCACGAAACGTGCATGAGGCGTGCCATGTTCATTAACAAGAAGATTGCATACTCACTCAATCATGAGACCGGAGGACTCAACAACAGGGCAGAGATCATGAGAATCATCAAGTGTGAAGAAACCAACCAGAGTCGACTCATTGCGCAAGTACGCGGCACGGTGCCGGGTGTCTCCTGTCGGGATCCCAACGGCTCCGCCAAACGACTGATGAACGATCGCGTATACTCAAAGCGGTTTGGTCCAGGTGAGATGAGGGAGGCGGAATGATGATCTTGGGCGCCACGGGCCAACTGCCACCGAGCAACATCGCCAAATGTCGTATCCATCCAACCAGAACACCACGCAATTGTCTCAGCTAAACCACACCTCGCGAGCTCAGCAGCCCCAGCTGCACCAGACTTCACTCGTCACATTATTGGAAATAATGGGGAAATGGCACAAGATCGCGAACATGTCTTGAACCAAGTCCATCTGCAAAGTTCTTGCTTCTCGCGACATCACTCACCTAGCAGCAACAATCGAGGCTCCATGGATCTAACGCGATGGATAACCCCAGGATTACTGCAGATGACCAGGGTGCGAAAGTTATCCTTGCTGCCGCTCTAATGCTGGCATATTCCACCATCTCGGTAGCGATCCGCCTGCAGACGCGATGGCCATTTGCGCAATTCTGGCGGCACGAAGATACCGTCCTAATGCTTGCATGGGCTGTCAGCATTGGATATACTGTCAGCATCGCATGGGCAGTCAAAGACGGCTTTGGATTGAAACAAGACTTGGTCCCGGATGGTAGCGACTACAGAATCAATATCGATCTCTCAGTCAGTTTCGTGTTGTTCTTTGTCACCAAGGGACTTGGGACAGCTTCGTACAGCATGTTTCTGGAGAATCTGACCGAAGAGGACTTGGTGCATCGGACTATCGTGCGAGCTGGCCACATATTCTCAGTGATATGGATTTTGCCGGCCATCGTAACAACGGCAATTTATGCTCCTAAGGAAGATTCCTTGCCTGTAAGTCATTCGAGTCCGGCACTCTTGACTTCGCCACTAATCAATCTCAGAAAGCTGCCTGGATCGTCTTCGGCGCAGCCCATGCTATCGTCCTTGCTCTGCTATTCGGATCCACGACAAGAATGATTATGACAGCCAGATTACCATGGTTTAGAAAGTTCCGAGCAGCTCTCTGGTTTGGTCTGGCGCCTGCGTATGTTGACGAGCGTGATGATTTGTAACTCAAACTGATCTCTCTTAGCCTTATTGCAGTCATTATCGTTCGACTTGCTTATACGCCGCCGGACCCTTTCGCTGTGGGCTTTACGCAGAGCTCAGAGAATCTCATCATCATAATGATCATTGAGATGCATTTCAATTTGATCAATGCCGCGTACCCGAACCTTCTAGTCTTTATTGACAAGACGAGCACGAAGGGTATTCATGCGCCTCCTAGGAGTCTTTCTATCTTTACTCTACCCAACTCGAACACCACATCATCTTCTGGAAAGCACTCTGACTTGTCACTTGAGATCAAAGCAAAGCTGGGATCCTTCCGTCGAGGGACTGGAGAGAGAGTCGATCTCAATACCTCGGACAGCCAGACACCCATTGTTGGCTCATTCGGGATGCAAGCTTCACGATCTTGTCCCGATGTCAGTGCAGGCTGAAACTCGCATCAGGACACGCATGCATAAATGCAAAGGATACTACGAAAGCCGATCTATGGATCACGTGAAATTCTTCCCCGAAGAAGAGCCTGATAACCCGTTCCGGCTGAATTGGAAAGTCATCAACCTGTAAGCTCACCCGAACAGCCTTTCGGAATCGTATGGCGGGGTTAGAAGCGGGTTCGCACGCTTCGGATAGCTGCCGATATACATCATGGTGCGAGAGACGGCCGTCTTTGATCCACATCGTTTGAAGCGGAGGTCCCAGGGTGTCTTACTGCTCAAAGGTTTATATAAAATGATCAGTCCAGGCCTACACCAATATGGGGAATATCCTCTACCCGATCTATCGCCATGGTTGGAAGATCGACCACCCTGGCTCTGCTTCTTGCGAGTGCCGCGAGCTCACTGTCGGTTCCGCCTCCAACATACTCGGTCACCAACACATCCCTCAGTCCTGACGCAAGTCGTTGGCCAAGCGGACTCCACCTAGGCGTCGACTACTATCCTTCGCAATGGCCAGAATGGATGTGGGAGTCTGACATATCTCGCATGAGAGACAGTAATATATCCTACGTCCGCGTGTCCGAATTCGACTGGTCTGTCTTGGAACCCAAGGAAGGCGAATACAACTTCACTTTACTTGATCGAACCCTTGAGCTTTTTGGAAAGTATGGACTTAAAGCCATCATTGGAACACCGACTGCGGCACCTCCGAATTGGCTGACGGAGAAGTATGATGTGGCGTTTGTTGATCGAACAAATACTACTTTGCTATTTGGTTCGAGGAGGCATTATAGTTTTTCGTCATTTGATTATCGAGAGTTGAGTCAGAAGATTACGACTGAGCTTGCTAGACGGTATGGGAATCATTCGAGTGTTGTGGGGTGGCAGCTTGACAAGTGAGTTCGATGTAAGCCAGAAAGAACTTGCTGAGTTTCTACTAATGATGTCAAGTGAATTTGGCTGCCACGACACCGTCCGTAGCTATGACCATAACGCCAAAATTCGCTTTCGATCATGGCTCGAAAACAAGTACAGCACTATCGATAACATGAACGATGCACAAGGACGTGTCTTTTGGTCTTCGCAATATGCCTCTTTCGATGCAGTACAGCCGCCATATCTGGAAGTCTACACCAATAACGAGGCGCATACACTTGACTGGTACGAGTTCAGCTCCGATATGGTGATCGAATTTGCAAAAGAGCAAACCACCATCATTCGAAAATATGCGCCGTTCCACTTTATCACAACGAACTTCATGGTCCTCTACACTGACTTCGATCACTTCAAATTCAGCCGCGAAGTCGGCATCGATCTTTCTACCTTCGACTCCTACGCACTGGCCGGAACGACAGCAGTCCCTCTCTCCGACCAAGAATTATCCGACTACTTACGCACCGGCGTCCCTGATCTCCAAGCAATGAATCACGCCTTATACCGTGGCATCGCGGGCGCCGCATACGGCAAAACCTCCGGCCCATTCGGTGTGATGGAAATGCAACCCGGTGTTCTAAACTGGAACATGTACCGAGTCTCACCACTAGACGGTATGGTCAAACTCTGGACTCACGAAACTTTTGCCGCATCGGGCGACATGGTCAATTACTTCCGTTGGAGACAGGTACCATATGCCCAGGAACAAACACTTTCCGGACTCTTTGTTTCCGACAATTCTGAGGATCAAGGATACATTGAATCGCAAGACTTTGCGCAAAACGATTTGCCGAAACTTCGTGCTCAGAATCCGGCTGAAGCAGAGCAAGCGGATGTAGCTTTGGTGTTCGATTATACTTCTGTTTGGGTCTGGCATATTGAACCTTACAGTGGTAGCTGGTCCGTGAAAGATGCCAGCTATACGGATCCGGTCCTCGTTTACACTACGTTAGTGTATACATTCTACTCCGCTCTCCGTCGTCTCGGGCTCAGCGTCGACATGGTATCGCCAGAACAAGACTTGTCAGGCTATAAAATGATCGTGGTGCCCAGCCTACCCATCATCCCTTCCGCCTTCGATCAATCTTTGCAGGACTCCTCCGCGCCTGTAATTTTCGGGCCACATACAGGTAGCAGAACGCCTGAATTCTCCTACGTTCCTGGCTTGGCCCCGAGTGCTGGGACGTTGAGGGACAAACTTCCGATGCGGGTTACGAGGATCGAAACTCCACCGACTTATGCTGGGAGCGGCGTCGAGTACTCTGGTACGAAGTATAATATCAGTGCAAGAGAGGAACGGATCTTCTGTGAGAGAGATAACGCAACAAGCAATGCAACAATCTCATATACTTCACCACACCGTCCTGGATCTCCAGCTGCTTGCGGCAAGGATAATATGCATTATCTTGCGTTCAATCCTACCGTTGAACTACTTGTGTCGTACTTGGGTGATGTCGCTGCTGGGGTTGGAATCAAAGATGTTACTGGACGAGCTGTGGCCAAGGAGAATGATCTTGGTGCAACTTTGAGGTTGGCTAAGAGGGGGAATCTGCTTTGGGCGATTAATTATGGGTTGAAGGCACAGAGTCCGCCTAAAGTGAAGGGAGAATTGATTATTGGTGAAGTAGGGGATGTGCCTGCTGCTGGGGTTGTGGTTTGGAAGTTGAGCTGAACGTCAAGGTAGCCTTATTTGGACAATGAATTGCTCCGGGATTGATAATACTTAGGATCAGTAATCAATCCAATTCCACGTCTGCGAGCTGGCTGCCCTTTTTGGATTCGTAGTACCTCTTCGATGTGAGGGTTAGAATTATTGCAACCGGAGACTGACACAGCCGCGACCCCGGGTGCGGAGATAAAGCGCTAGGTATCAAAAAGGCATTTGTAATACAGCAACATTTTAAAGTACAATGTAGCTCAACCTCGAGATCTAGCAACGACAAAGAACAACATGGCACCAATCAGGATTGCTTTCATAGGTCTCTCAGCGAGCCGTGGTTGGGCTGCAGGAGCTCATCTACCATACCTGAAACAAACCTCAAAGTATCAAATCACAGGAATATGCAACTCAAGCAAAGCGACAAGCCAGGCAGCGATTAAGAAATATGAGCTCCCATCGACAGTCAAAGCCTACGCATCCCCAGAAGAACTCGCCGAAGACTCCGAAAACTTCGACCTAGTCGTCTGCTCCGTGAGAGTGTAAATAATCCCATCCTACGCACATGAACGTCCCACTAACCTACACACCACAGCGATCTCCACTACCCCACCATCAAAGCCATAACCTCCAAACGCAAACAACTCTACGTCGAATGGCCCTTAGGAAAAAACCTCCAAGAAGCCTCAGAACTTCACCACCTCGCCGGCAATTCCCTTACTGTCGTCGGTCTCCAAGCACGAGTATCACCAGTAATTCTCAAAATCAAAGAACTCGTCTCATCCAACACCATAGGCGCAATCCGGAGTATCCATGTACTCAGCTCAGCAGGGAATTTCGCCCAGATCGATCCCATCCACGTCGGGAAATTTTTCAATGATCCGGACATAGGAGCTAATATGTTGAGTATACATTTTGGACATTTGATTGATTTTATTTTGTTTGCTTTAGGTCAGGAGTTGAGTAGTTTGAGTGCGGTTTTGAGTACGCAGAGAAAACATGTGCAGTTGAGGCATCCGGATGGGAAGTTGGAGGATGATGTGAGGAGGACTCCGGATCAGATTATGTTGCAGGGACATTTAGATGGAGGAGCGGTTCTGAGTATTCATCAAAGAGGCGGGCCTCCGATGAAAGGGACTCCTGGCCTGGTTTGGAGAATTTATGGGGAGAAAGGGGAGTTGGAGATTGTGGCGGATGGAAGTTTTTTGCAAGTTGGGTATGGTGATAGTATGGTTATTAAATTGCATGATCATGAGAAGGATGAGGCGAGGGTGATTGATTGGAAGGTTAGGGATGGGTTTGAGGAATTGCCTGTGCCGGCGCAGAATGTTGCGAGGTTGTATGAGGCTTTTGCTGATGGGAGGAGAGAGGATTATGCGGATTGGGAACAGGCTGTTGCGAGGCATAGGCTGCTTGAGAGGATGGAGGAGAGTTCGAGGCGGGGTGTTAGCGTGAAGCTTTGAGCATTGGTGACGAAAATTCGATTGTTTGTACGAATGCTGGGTATATTTTATATGCTATGCCGAGTACCTGACATGGAAGCCCGGGCCTCGATGTCCATTGTGCTGTTTTTCGCCTTTCTATTGGGATGGGTATCATGCGTAGGTCAAATAACGAAGACGATAGAAGATGATGTCCCGTTCCACGGGTTGACTGGTCATATCGACCCCTTGTTCCTTGATGGTTCGCCTGCAACTGGTCGACGTTCCCAGCCGTCGTCCGCTTTCTCTAGTGGGATCCTCTATAATGCTGGTAACAGTTGCCTCTCCTCGTCTCATTCTTCATTTCTGAATAAGCTCGAGAAGCAGGCCCTTGTACGATCGAGAGTCGCCGCAATCGCCAGAAATGCCAGTCCTGATCCCTTCGACCTCATCGGCTTCGGTTTGGCCGCCGATCTCTTCGTCCCGGCTTTGGCTTGTCTCCTGGGGCCAAATTGCTGGCACATAAAGTGACAGTGATGGCTGCATTTTGAGGACAAGCTGCTTGCATACCATGTTGGTCGTCTGTGGAGTATCGATATGCCTTCTTCTCTGGGTTGCACTTGGCACCGTTGGCGTTGATTTGCCAGTCTTCACCCCACGGATTGCCGTTGATGTAGCTCATATCATACCAGACGACGCCTTTGTTGTGAAATGTGTATTCGTACTGAAGAACATTCTCTGGAACGGGGTGCTCTGACTTTGATAACTTTATGGACCAGCCTTTGTCGTTATCGAGCTTGGTCCAGGGTTGTGACCAATGATCATTCGCGGAAAGTACATGCTTTTGCGGCGCGTGGCCACCTTGAGACGCGGGAACGCAGTTGACGTGGACGTCGTACGGACATCTTGAGGGATTAGCTAGATATCATCTTGATGTATGTCTTTCATCTACCTGTTGATGATGTGAGCCGAGCCAATCGCCTCTACGCTCGAGGCGAAGAGCATGGCCAATAGGGATGCTGCAGAAAGTCTGAGAATCATTGTGAAGTGCGGGTTCGACTCGTTCCTCTTGGATCCAGAAGTCATCCAAACGTGTATATATACTTCACCATACTTCCGAGATTCAAACCGGATCGCGTCTTGCATATGGCTAAGGGGCATCGAGTTCTATTGCAGGGCATCATCTTGCCGTGCCGATGCTCAGAAATTTTCTCAGGCATTGAGGCGAGTCGCTCAACATACGATGTTGCATCTCGGCAGTCTGGCAGTACGATGGAATATAGATTTTCGATCTCCGATTCGTGGCCCCACTGCTTGCACGGAAATGTGATGGGCTGTCACAATTGACAAGCAATGTGGTACCGTTCCCATGTACATTTGTGCCTGAATGACGTGATACGAGGTCCTGCTGTCACAGACCGGCATTGAAACGTGTGTGCTGGCTCTTCACAGTACCTGCATATGCGTGTCTTGTTCCTGTCATGAATACCGGAAGCCATGCTGTTCTGAGCACTTCTCGCCGAGTTGCCCACGTATCCCAGTAACAACACCTGGTCCGTTCGTAACCCAAAACCTGTCCGCACTACGTCGGCACATGTGAGGGCTTTGGCCAAGGCAATTGAAAGCGATTTTGAACCGATGACCTGACGGTTAGGGTAAACATCGCTATGGCAGAATCGTCGCATCTAGAACTTTTCACCTCCTTTGTGGTGATCGGAATCAACCCAGGAAACTTGGAAGTCAAAGTTTTCACGTGGCCGAACCTTCGTAGTCGCGCCGACATGCTCGTGATGGGTGTCGTGTGCATGTGACAAGATACGAGGCGGATTCGATGGCCTGGCTGATGTTCTCGGCGAAACAATGTTGATGTGGTCATGTAGCAAGAAAAAGGACAGAAGGACAGCTGTGAATGGAAGGTGGGTGGCTGGCACGGAGATGTCTTGGCACGCCAAACTTAGACCTGACGTCGCTCTCCAAAACACCTGCACTCCTGTCTCCATCATCACGTTTCACGGCTGTATCTCCACATCGTGGGGGCATCGGATCAGACAGAAGAAGTCGAAAAATAGTCATTTTAGGACGAATGTCCTGAAATACCACCGTGTCTAGCCAATGCGTCGACAGCGCAGACGGCAAGTATAGCATCATTATGCGTAGAGCTGACCCAAGACAAATGGTCTCTCGTATGCAAACGCACCTTGCAGCTGCACTTCCTTTGATTATCAGATCCTAAGCGGCGGGCACGCCGACATTGCTCGGCAAGGGTCGGCTTGCCGAAGAATGCACCTCTCATTACAGCATCCGAGCTAACGGCGGCGTAGTGATGGACCTGCCGCGTCCTGTAGACGCCATACCGCGCTTCGTTGGCCAGATAGCCGCATGACTGCCGACTGCGGTAGCAACACAGACGCGATGTCTTGCACGATACGATTGCGAGGCATAAGGCACGCAGCTTTCGCCCCCCAAATTTTGCAATTGGCCTACAAGCGCCGACTGCGTACCACGGCAACATTCAACATCTTGCTGGTTTGAAAATGGCACGCGTCGAAACTATATTAGCGAAAGCAATTGTAGCATCTCGCTCGATGTCAATGCTCCAACAATGTCCGCCTGGGCTGCAGTACTGGTTGCCTTTGTGACTCTGGGTCAAGCAATACCTCAATCGCCTGTTCCGGTCTCAGAACCCTCGGTCGCCTGCCCATCCAACAGTTCCTACAACACGACCGACGGCTCCGAATTTACCATCGTTTGCGATCGTACCTATTCGGTCGCCGCGCCCACGGTAGTCGACTCCCTTACGCTGTACGAATGTATCGACCGGTGTTCCAATCAAGCTTCTTGCATGGGCACCATCTACTCTGCCATCAATCAAATATGTCAGCTCAGCTCGAGCATGTCTTCAACCACACAGTCTACCTTGGGAACCTTCAGCGTGCTTCGGGTGGCAGCGCCTTGGGCAATGCAGAATCAGACGGAGGTGCTACCCAACAGTAACTTCGCCGATGGTGCCTTGTCACCCTGGGTTGCGGAAGCAAATGGGAACGCCACCGGTTTCGTGGTTGCGGCAAACATGGCTGTTGCGAGCTTGTATCTAGCACCACTTGTTCCTCAGGCGTCCACAACTCAAGCAGCGGTCTCGCTGCGTCAAACCCTACTCATATCGACGGGAAGCGTATACTCAGCAGCAATGAACATCGAACTGATCAGCAGTGGAGACAACATATGCTTCGTTGGCATGCGAACGGAGACGTTTGATATCATGCAGTATGCCTTCTTCGGCTCTTCCTACAGCGGCTCCCTGAATGCGACAGGCATCAACATATTCGGGAACTCGGAATTGGCTATCGTTTATGCGGTCTGCACAGGTACCGCTGACGCTACGATTGGTGTTGCGAATATTGTCTGGAATACATGGCCTATTCCAGCAACTACGACGAACTCGTCATCTTCGACTTTAGAAACGAGTGTCATTACTATGGACAGCACTTCGAGTCTCCTGGGACTTACACTGGTCAATCTAGACTCAAGTACCAGTTGGACGATCACAACTACGACTAGTGATACGTCTTCCGCTTCACCGCCAGCGATAGCTTCTTCCAGTACATCTGCAAGCGGCACTGCCGTTTCTAGTGACGGATCCTCGTCGGCATCTATCACCTCGATATCGACGGCAACTTCAAGCATACCCATGTCAGACTCGCTGAGCTCGATGAGCATTGGAGGTGCATCTTCTAGCATTCTCACTCGGATCTTGTCGAATTCAAGAAGCGTGTACACTACAAATCTGGGTTCGGCTTCTTCTGCATCTTCCAGTACTGGATCACCTACAACATCCGACCCGGCGCTTAGTTCAATTACGTCTTCGACAAATTCGTCTCTGAGGGTTCAAGGACCTTCGACATCCATCTATGTCGTCGTTTTGACCACTACCAGTCTGGGTGCAACTGTGTCTGGGTTTCTCCAGGTGTCGGCTCCTTCCCTGGCTGCGAGTAGTTCGGGTTCAGTCACATTGGTGCCCTCATCTTTGGCCTCGTCTCTCACTACACAACCAACCTCGAGTCTCGGTGCTATCACAAGCAGCTCTATTAGCAGTGTGACCACGTCTAGTGTTATGGTATCATCAACCGGGCTCAGCTCACCAGGATTCGTTACCCCAATACTCGGGACGCTCGGCCCAACAGCTCTCACCTCCATTGCTACTGACTTTGCGACGTCGTTTCAAACGACAACGTCTCTTGTGTCAACATCCACAACATTCTCGAGCTCGTCGGTTTCGCTATCGTCATTCAGCGCATCGCGGAGCTCCACTTCGAGCATCGGGATCGCCAATGCACCATCCAGCTCGCCGGCATCTAGTTCGCTAGGCTCAACCACG
Organism: Pseudocercospora macadamiae; assembly: GCA_012978405.1. Classification (NCBI taxonomy): domain Eukaryota; kingdom Fungi; phylum Ascomycota; class Dothideomycetes; order Mycosphaerellales; family Mycosphaerellaceae; genus Pseudocercospora; species Pseudocercospora macadamiae. Next base: position 22,550 of record WRNY01000073.1, read on the forward strand.
GTGTCCAGCAGCACTTCACCTCAAGTTGCAAGTGTCTCTGCTACGAGCAGCTCTGTCGCCTTTCGAAGCTCGACAAACACTAGATCATCAACCGAGCTCTCACCGTCGGCTACCACTAGTCCGCGGAGCTCCTCTACTTTCACGACCACATCGCTGTCCTCGACTCTGGGCCCTGTCAGCAGCTCTACGCTACTTGCCACCAGATTTACGACATTAAGCACTGTATCGTCATCAAGCTCTACCCAACCATCCCTCGTTTGTCCACAGAATGATGGCGTTACATACACTGGTCGCGATGGCTCTACATTCTTGCTTGTCTGTGCTCAGCTGTATGACACAATCACGATACCTGGTCTACCGGCTTTCGTCACCATAAGTCTGGCCGCCTGTGCAGACTTCTGCGTCTCGCAAGGCACTCAGTGCCAAGGTGTTACTTGGCAGCCAGACACACAGCAATGTCGGATGAAGACCACAATGGCACCAGCAACAAATTCAACAACTATAGTACCGGGAAGTAGCCTTTTGCGAACGTCAGGACCAGGAAGAGTGTCCACCGAAGTCTTGACGAATGGAGGTTTCGACACCAGTATGGACTCTTGGACCCCTGTGACAACGGGTGTGACAGGCCTGGTGGTCAATTTGCTCGGCCTTGGTTTGGCCTGGGTAAATGGCACTGTAGCTTGCTACGTCAATCTTTCGGGACTCACTGCTCTTGTCAGTGGGTTGACAGGTGTACTCAATTTATACATCTACCAGACTTTGAACGTGAATGCGGGCTACAATTGGTTCCTCGCCGCTGATCTTGTCCTCCTACAAGTGAGCTCCACACCCCAAACTTCATGCTGGATTTACTTCCAAACCGATCAGGAAATCCTCTGGTCGTACCTCTATAACCGAACGTCAGCAAATAACCAGACTATTCATGGTAGTGGAACTCTCGTCTCCGTCGCATCACAATTCCAGGCTCGAGCACAATGTAACGGAACGACAGACGTCAATCTTAGTTTCGACAACTTATCCTGGAAGATCTATCCTCGAAGCCTCGGATCTAACCCAATGGTCTTGCAGCCCGTGTCAACACTCCTCAACAGCGCTTTCTCGACAACTCTGACTCCATGGACTATAGCTGCCTCAAGTAGCGCCAACGTCGACATTTCAGTGTCGTCTGGAGCCGCACTGATGGCATTCAACCGAATCGCGACAACCGCAAGCCCTGCGCAATTGCTCCAGACACTTACTACAGCAGCCCAAGCGAATCAAAACTACTCGTTGACAGCTACTGTCAGAGTCACGATCGCGACTGGCCTGTTGGGAGCGAGTACTGCGACTTGCGCATTGTCGATCGACCTGTTGAACCAGACCACAACGCTTTGGTCGAGATCAACGAGCATATCTGAATCTAACAGTGTCAGTGTGAGAGGCACACTACTGAATAGCGCGACAGCATTGAGTTTGAACGCGAATTGTGTGGGTACCAAAGCGGCTATGGTGACTTGGGATGATGTGTACTTGACATTGAATCCATCTGCATGAGAAATCTGGTATGATAGATTTGCGCTTCTTGCGGATCACAGGAGGCTGAGAATTGTATTAGCTCGATCTTACACCTCGACATCCGCTTTGATCCATAAAGGACAGCCCAATCAGCGTACACAAAGTAGAACAACCGGATCCTTGCATCCGAATCCGGACATTCAGGAGGGCAGTACTTGTTCTTTGTTCGGATAGCAAACCTCGAAAATTATCATGAGATCGTACTTTCCATGTCAGAAGATCTTTGCCACATGTCGAAAAGGACCCAAAATGGACCCAGGCCAGCTTTTCGAGGACGTGGAGTTCAGTGGCTACAAGGATACGAGGACTCCCGATGCTAACAACAAATACAAAGCGGAAACAACCGTCCGCAAAGCAGCACGAAAGGTCTGGGAGCACAGGAATACAAATAGACAGGAATTGGGCGAAGCACTCCAAGCCTATTATGCACGCGACAGATCGCTCACTCGTCTGTTGGAGACGTATCCCGACCCGATCGGTTCAGAAACCTTCGAACAGTATCTTGTACGGCAATGCGGGATACTCACCGCGCTAGAGTCACTCCAGCAGGCACTCAACAACCTCATCCCAGCGCGTAGATCACACGCGTTGGGCCAAGTCGGGCGAACCGTGAGCTACTTGCAGCAGCGGCAGACTGCGACTGACACCGCCTCAAGACAGTTCAGGCCATCGTTCACCCGGATTGTAAGAGACTTCAGAAACGACTACGATCGACTTGTGAGGCCAGTCCCAGGAAGTTTGGCAGAAGTACCTGAAGAAACAGAAACCTTCCAAAATCATCTTGCTAGTTGCTTTCAGGCATTGGACGTGCTAGATAACTTCGACACGGAGCTCAGACTTGCTAGCGATAGACTTGTGGCCTCGACAGAGCGGAACAGTAGTAGAGCGGCTGGGTATCTCAACTGGACGAGAGTTCAGCTCGCGAGAGTCATAGCAAACCTCAAGAGGCGTATAGGTGAACATCGGCCGACGCTCCGAGGCATGTTGAACACTCTCCAGAACAATGCAGTGGCACCCAGTGAGGAGGATCCCAACGTCGAGGCAATATACGTTCAATACCTCCAGAACTTGCACTCCTGCCTTGCTCGGTACAAGATCCAAATGAAGAGCAGTGTCAAAGTAGCCGATCGAGATAGGCATAGCCCTACAGGCGCTGGAACACTAGCTCAGATGCAAAATATTCAAAAGCGAATCCAAGCTCAATACGAAAAGAACCTAACCGAGCTTCACATTCACACATCCATCCTGAAGCGATTACAGGCAGAGGAGACCGTCCGTGGATCGAATGCTGCTCAGAAAGAGGAACGGAGACTACAGGCAGGACGATTGAAACATGGTTGGATCGCGGTTGGCGGAGATATGTCAGGTATGAATGGGAAGGTGCAAGTATGGGTGAAACAAGATCATCAAGGAATCATCATTGATGTGAGTACAAGCGTCCTGTGATTTGTCTCGTTGCTGACTCCTCTACCCATAGCGCATCGCTATCAAAGACGGAGCGGGAAGGAACGTTGAAGAAAACGAACCATTAGAGGTGACCTGCATGCAGACCCTGCAGGGCTGTGAGGACACAGGGACTATGGTTCGCCTACTCAATTGGCGTATGGATCCGGAAAAGCTGGAAAAGAATCCAGACCTGATCATGGCATATCGTCTTTATCTCGAATACTGCGGCCGTGGAGATCTAGAAAAAGTCATCAAAGAGTATGGCGTACATCCATACGACGATCAATCACGACAAAACTGGATCCCCAAACCTTTCGTCTGGTTCGTTCTTGAAACCCTGGCAAAGGCCGCATGCGTGATGAAGAACGGCAATCTGGATTCACCAGAAGCCAAAGACCCGAAATGGAAGTTCATCGTACACGGCGACATTAAGCCCGAGAATATTTTCCTTGGCGAAAACACTTCTGACGCCTTCCTCAACTATCCACAACCGAAACTAGGAGACTTTGGCCTAGCACACCAGGATCCTTATCATGGTGCGGAACGCCTCTTCAATGCAAACGATTACGACGCGGATCAATGGCGACCCATTGGCACGCCGTACTGGAGGGCTCCGGAACAAGTGGTGAATGACAAAGAACATAGAATGTGGCTTAGAGACCAGATAAAAAGTGCAACAGACGTGTGGGCCATTGGTCTCACGATCTGGGCCCTCATCAAGCTCAGGACAATACCTGATAACGTCAAGGACTGGGAAAATATGGCGCCGAACGAGACCCGGGTCCCGAGTGGGTTCACGAAAGAGGAGGTGAAATTCTATGGCAGGAATCTATGTAGGCTCACGATGAATTGTCTCAAGTTCATGCCGAGAGAGCGGATAAGTATTGAAAAGCTCTTGGAGTACGTAAAGGTGTTTTCTGATGAAACGCATGCAACAAGAGAAATGACGAGACACGATCCAAAATGGGTGGAACACTTCGTCAAAGCGAAGTATGATAAGTGGGCGAGAGGAACCGTCTTGGAGCAATGGTTGGAGGAGAGGGATAAACAGGGTGTTCCCAAGCATGCGTTCGTGCCTCCAAGGAAGCGAAAGAGGTCGGATTCAGAGGATTATGGTGGTCGTCAAGGCAAAGATCTGGTAATTGCAGCTGGTGAAGCGGCTAAAAATCGAGCCGAAGAGATAAGCAAAGAGTAGAATGTGACTCGAAAAAGTGACTCACTTCGGAGGTCTAGCGCAAGAGAGCCAGACACCTTGCCAGACATCTTAACCTCAACACAATCGTCACACTCCCATTCATACTCTCCGGTACTTTGGCAGCGCTGGCTCAAATCTCGACCGACTGAATGGTGCTCCAGCGCAGCTCAAAACGATGTGCAATTGACAAAGAAAGAAGACTTGCATTGTGGCCATATCAGTGTAGACAAAGAAGAACACCAGAATCCATCCTAGTTTTCAAATCCGGCCATCTTCGAAGTTAAAAGTCGTGCTCTTTGTTTCAAAAGCAAACTTACATAGAGAAATCACGAGCATGTCATTGAACCATCAGCATCTTATTCACACGAAATTAATGTTAATACGACATGGATCCTGGTCGGATCTTCGAGGAGGTGGAATTCGAGGCGTACAAAGTGACCGCAAGAATCGGAGCCAACAATAAATACAAAGCAGAAACAAGTATGCTAAGAATGTTTTGCCATTGAGTCTTACGACTAACCACATCTTATATAGCCGTCCGCAACGCAGCGCGCAAAGTCTGGAACCATGCGAATACAAACCGAGAAGAGTTGGGTCCGGCACTGGAAGCATTTGCCACAGCTAGTGCCAGGGAACATGAATTGAAGAGCCGCTTCGCAGACGGTGCACCCTTTGATGACACCTTCAAACTTGAATACAAACTACTGCCTGCACGCCAGGCGTCTAGACGAGCTCTAGTTGATCTCATCGAGGCACGTGGAACGTGTGCAGCAGGTCAAGTCGACAGAACTTTGAATTACTTGGAGGATCTTCTCGATGCGACTGATCAAGCTTTACAAGATAGAGCATCGTATGTCGATACTGCCGCGAATTTCACGCAAGAAGCAGTCAGACTTGCTCAACTTCGACCGGACAGCTTTGATCAGAATTATGAAGTCGAGTTGCTAGAGCCATATCTCGCGAGATGTACCGAAACGCTCACAGCATTTGATGATTTCAATACGAGACTGGGGGCTGCTATAGCGGCTATTCGAGCCTCTACCGAGAACAACAAGGATCTTGCGGCTGCATTCCTTGAGAATTTCAGACAGCAGAAAACCAATAGCATAGCAGGAAAGATCGAGCGACGTTTGATTCGTATGCAAAATACTCTCTCGCAGAGTTTGGACAACCATCGAGCTTCGCCTCCTGCGTCAAGTCAAACGGATCAGGATATCGAAGCAGCATATGTTGATTACCTGGATGAGCTTTTGAAGCATCTGACCCTGTATAAGATGCAACTGAATGCTTGCATTAACGCCTATGAACGGATAGCCACTACCGAAGCTATAGATGCGGTTGATGATCTTAAGAAGACTAAGAGAAGCATCAAACGGGACAAGAGAAAGGTCATGTCTGATCTCAAGTTGCATAGTACGATTCTAGCACGGCTGGCAGCACATGATAGGGTCTATGAACCTGATTCCGAGGCTGAGAGGCGGAGAAACAACGCGAGAATCCAACGCGGAGAACTACAACACGGTTGGGTCCCAGTCGGCAAGCTCATGAAGGGTGGCAATGGCAAAGTTCAGGTCTGGGTCAAGCAGAATCACGATGGGATTATCGTCGATGTGAGTACGCAGAATTTGGACTCGAAAGGCGTGGAAAAAACGCTAATCACCTCGTTCAGCGCGTCGTGATCAAAGATGGAAGTGGAACAATTCGGGACAAAACGCCCTTGGAAGTAAGATGCATGGAGCTTTGCGGTGATACTCCGTACATTGTGAAATTGCTGAACTGGCGATTTGATATGGAGAGGCCAACCGAGGAAGGTGACTTGAAAACTCCTTTTCGTCTGTATCTGGAGTATTGCGGGCATGGTGATCTATTCAATCTGGTCGAGAAATACGGGTTCAATTTCTACGATGATCAGCCAAGACTCAACTGGATCCCAAGACCGTTTATATGGTTCGTGCTCAAATCGCTAGCGGAAGCCGCGCAGTTGATGGAAAATGGCGGCGACCCGAAACAAGACTGGAAAGTCATCGTCCACGGAGACTTGAAGCTCGAAAATGTCTTCATCGGAGAGAACACAACTGGGAAATTCGAAAGTTACCCACTGGCCAAGTTGGGCGATTTCGGACTTGCACAAGAAGATGAGTATCACGATATCGTATTCTCAGCCGAAGACTTCGAGAGGAGAAAGGAACGTCCCTACGGTACACCGTACTGCAGAGCTCCGGAACAGAGAAAGTATAAACCTGGTTTCGGTATTCGAACACAACCTGATAGCAAGACCGATGTCTGGGGTATTGGATGCGTCATTTGGTGTCTTATGAAATTGTTGAATGGTTTGGATAGAATCAACGATTGGCAAGATTTAGCCAAGGGCGAAGAACGGGTCCCCAGTGATTTCACAAAGGAGGAAAGAGAGTTCTATGGGAAGAATCTTTGTGATTTGATCATGGAGTGCTTGAGGTTCAGACCGAAAACGCGACCAACGGTTGAAAATATTCTGGAGAGGGTTCAGAGATATACCTCTACGCTCCTGGACGGGAAAAAGAATGTTCATGATGAAGTTTACGGGACGGAATCAGCGCCAAAAAATGATGCAAAGTGGAATGATTACTTTTTAAAAGTACGGTATGACAATTGGGCGAGAGGAAATGTTCTGGCGGACTATCTTGACGAGAGGGATAAGCGAAAGATCTCAAAAGATGCTTTGATGCCGCCAAGGAAAAGGCAACGCACTGAGGATGATTCAGAAGATTATGGTGGGCCTCGTGGTACGGATCTGAAAGGCATAGATTATGCCAATGGTCAGGAAGAGAGTGAAGAAGAGACACTAGTAGCGGATACGAGTGAGGAAACGAGTGAGGAGGAGTCGGAAAAAGCAGAAAGCAGTGGAGACGACGAGGAGTCGGATGGTGGAGGGCGAGAGGAAGACAATGATGAAGATGAAGAGGACGAAGGAGATGGAGATGAGGATGAAGAAGAAGACGACGAGGAGGACGACGATGATGATGAGGAAGGGGACTGGTATTGAACGTAGGCAGATTTGTAAATCGTAATACCCGACTCAAATCAATACGACACCTCAAACCGCAGATCTCCTTCTCTTCCTGGAACTAAAAACACATCTCACTCGTCCCCAAGTACTCGTCCTCTCTCCCACAACACCTTTTCCACAACCCCAGATTCCATCTTCCTGCCTAGGAAAAGTGTGGCAAAAGCGCCTACCAAACCTGATTTAGACAGTTCAGGACGTAATGAGAAGTAGACGATATTTTGATGTGCTCCTACAATGATGCGACAGTACAGAAAGGAACATGGATACCTTGGTCTCTGTAGCTGTTAAGAGAGGAAGAGAAAGATTGAGGAGAGGCAGATTCGCTTCTGATTCGATCCCATGCTTTTCTTTTGGATATCTATGTTTGGAGCCTTTACATGTCGCCGTAGGTCTTCGTTCCATTCATGCTTCATGCTAGCGGAGACGATTGGACGCCTTTCATCTCCGCGGTTTTGTGTCCTATCTGAATGTGTCGCTAAGGTTGTAGCGTGTATTCTTCAACTGGAAAGAATGCGCGCTCAAGGCATCAACCTGCCTGGGTCACGCGGGAACAAGCTCGCTAATCTCACATTGGGCAGTCCAAGCCAAAGCATGACGATACGTTCAAGTCCAATTCCGCCTCCAGCATGCGGTGGGCAACCATATCTGAAAGCATTGACATAATCGCGGAGACCGTCGCTCTTAGGGTCGACAGGGGTGACATGCTCCTTCATTCGCTGTTCAAGATATGCAGCAGAGTGGATACGCTGGGCACCAGACATAATCTCTTGTCCTCGCATGAAGAAATCATAAGAGTTCGAGTAGCCGGCGTTTGCGTCCTTGGGGTCGTACTTGGCTTGCGTTTCGGCAGAAGGCATGGTGTAGAATGGTCGGATTGCGAGAGGATACTGGTCTAGGACGTAGAAGTCGGAGCCGTACTTCTCGAGCACGAGAGCGCCAAGCTTTTTCTCCTGGGGTGTGCTCAGATCGTCAAAGTCGCCGACCTCTTCGCCTGCCGCGCGGAGCATGGCGATACCTTCAGTGAAGTGGAGTCGTGGCACTTTGCCCGCTTCTGGCAGCTTGAATTCTTCGACCTGATAGACGGTTCGGACGTAGTCCGTCTCCTTCTTGTATCGTGTGCGCAGACCGTTGAAGATGTGCAGCATAAGCTCTTCGATGAGGGAGACGACCTCATGGTAGTGCTCCTCGAATGCCATTTCCAGATCGAGACCGGTGAACTCAGTCAAGTGGCGAGCGGTGTTGCTGTTCTCAGCGCGGAAGACGGGGCCAATCTCCATGACTCGCTCGAAGCGGGATGCGATCATCATCTGCTTGTAGAGCTGGGGTGACTGTGCGAGATAGGCCTTGTCGTTGAAGTACTTGATCTCGAAGACTGACGAGCCACCTTCTGATGCTGCGCCAAGCATGCGAGGTGTGTTGATGCCGATGAAGCCACGCTCCTCCAGGAATTCGGTGAACAGTCTCTGCACACCATGCTTGATTTTGAAGATGGAGTGGTTCAGATTGGCTTTGAGATCGATGGTGCGGTTGTTGAGACGCGTATTGAGAGACACAATCGGCTTGCCATCGTCGCGTACAGCATTCTCCTCGCCTTCTGCTGGAATACGACCTTCGGCGTCAGCGACCTGGAGTGGCAGCATTGAGTCGGCTTTGCAGAGAATGAAGAGTTTGGTGACGTGGACTTCGAGGTTCTGGATGGTGGTGCTTTTTACTGGCTCAAATGGCTTGTTGAGTTGACCGTGCACAATGACTTCGCTCTCAGTTGGTATGCTGCCGGCGAACTTGACCATCTGGCGGGACAGGGTGTCGCTGGCTGCCACGACGGCCTGGATTGTGGCCGATTGCTGGCTGAAGACAAGGAAAGACAGCTTGGCACTCTGATTGCGCGCATTCTCGACCGTCGCTCTGAAGACGACACTTGGGCCCTTCTCACCCTCTGCCCACGGTTCGCTGTATTTCTCAGCCAGAGCAGCCAGCTTCTCGTGCTTGACGCCAGTGGACACGCGCACCAGCGGTGCCTCGCCGTAGTCTCCCTTGCTCACATCATTCGCCTCATCAGCCTTCTTCTTGGCCTCCTGTTCGGCCTTTATGCGTGCAGCCTTCTCGGCCTTCTCCTTCTCTTTCTGCATCTTCTTCAATGCACTCTTGGACGGCCCTTTCTCGCCCTCGGCGCCAGCAGCTGCCGGTTCGGCATTCTCCTTGGGGCGTTCGGGGATCTCCTTGCTTTCATCAGCCATTATTGCGATGTCGAAGTGAGGTCGGTGGGGTTGTTGTGTTGTGTAAATATTTTGTTTCCAGCATGACACACTCGCGACTGCCCCTCCAATGCGTCACTCAAAAGCGGGAAGGTGAGCCGAGAATGGCACCGCATATGATTCACAACTGCGGTGATGAGTTTTAGAAGTGAAAAAGAAGTGACAAGGACAGCATTGGTACTCGATTGATACGCAGTATTGATTTCGTATGCGACTGCAGTCTAGGTAGGAGCCAGACCGTTTCGATCAATCCTGTCAACAAACCATGTCCTGTCCGAATCACGCTCTACAAACTTGCTTGCCATATTCCACGGCCATTACTCCAACAATCAAAGTCCCAATGCCTGCACGTGGAACCACGTCCTTAGGTCGCGGGCAGGCATCCAAGGGGTTTCCATTCTCCCAAACAGATACAACCCGTCAACGTAGTGGCAAATTGCTAGGGTGCACCCTATTCAGCCTCGAGGTACTCGTCAACGTTACGGAGACGAAATAAACCCACGGTTTCAATGCATTCTTCATCTCTTACACGCACCATGTTCTTCAGCACCGCCAGTTGCGTCGAGGCTGGATAGTTCTCGATGTTCTCTGCAGAGTAGGTCATACTTAACCAGCCTATAGCCCAGCGAAAGATACTCGACCCGGGCAACGTTCGAAGGTCCAAGAGCTCATATGTAGCCCTGGCGATACAGAAGTCTTCGTGACTGAGGTCTTTGTGCGTGGTGATACTGAGGTCTTCGCGACTGGCGAAATGACGCTCATCGAGCGAACGTATGACGCCATTCTTGCATGAGACGTCTTGAAGGTAGTCGGCCAGGATCCAGAGCTTACAGAGGTTGTGGTTGATTTTGCAACTGCGCTCGCGTTCTACGGGGCCGCCCCACTCGTGGAAGGAAAGGTCACCTTGTTCCAGTCTGTCGTCGTCAAGCTTGCCAGCAAGTACCCAATCGAGATAGGTGCGGAACACATCAGGCTCGGCGTGTGCCAGTCTGACGGTCTTCTCCTGATTTTCCTTCCAGTCCTTCGAGCAGGCAGACTTGAAGTACGAAGAACTGGCGCACAGTACGTCCTCGAATGAGATGAAAGCCTCTTCGTCCGGACCAACGAGGATCTTGAGGGGCTTGGTGTAAGATGATCTATCAAAGTTAGCACGGGCCTCCTTGATCGAGTGTCGATCTGACAAACCGCGCTTTTGGAGCGACCGACGATCTTGTAGTGTCTCCTACTTTCGCGCGCTTTGCTGGTCGTCCCTCCATGCCGCACTCAATCTCGTATTGGCTCCACCAGGCGGTGGGCCGCGAATCTGTGGGCCGCTGCCGCTGCCGCCGCGGTGCCATGTGTAGATGTTGTAACGTGAGTGCCGTGACGTCGGCGTGGGTGTCGATGTCGGTGTCGGTGTCGGTGTCAGTATCAGTGTCGAGTGGAGAGAGGAGATTGCTACAGTCAAGGAGTTGAAATAGGCTAGGAGCAGTGTCGCGCAGGCGCACGGAGCAAGAGTCTCTGCTTCACTTCGCAAACGCACTTCAATCATCGGGTCCTGCTACTTTCAGCTACAAACGGTGACGCGCTTGTTGAAGATCTTAGGCTCCTCTGCAAGTGAAGCGCCATTCCTCGCCGTCTTCTGGAGTCATGTTGGTATCACGGCGCTGCCTCCGTGTCCAAGATCCTTCTGCCGACTATTCCTACGCATCCCTAAACGTCCCGTTCTCTTTCCGGCGATCTTGTAGACCCGTCGAGAGGGCACAGCAGCGCTGGAACTTGTCTGTCTCTTTCTGTTCTCTTTGGTTGTGCATTGCCCGCGGCAACCTGGCTTGCCATCGCATCCCAATCATGAGGAGGTGATACAAGTATCAAGTCTTATAATTCTCACTCACGGCTTCTATCGTGCAGCGAAGTGGCGTTGGTGTGGACGCAGCTATCATCGGTCTGTTTTGTTTGGCGTAAAGCACGGGAAGGAGAGGACTCTACGGCGGACTGTTTGTACTTCTTGGCAGAAAATGTATGTGGAGTTCTAAACAAGAGACCTCACGTCTCCAACGTGCCAACACCCACATGGCTCCCGAACGATGACCACGCTCTTTGCTCGCCTTCTGCGTCCAAATACCAGCATACATTTGATCCCCAATGGCATTCCCACGCGCCCGAAACGCTCACCAATCGAGGTACGGCGGCAATCGCGACTCGAGTCAAGCAAACCTCTGCAACCACGCACCTCTAGCTTCCATATAAGCAGGAAGGGCAAGCGCTTCTCGCCGCAAGAGGATGCACACATTATACAACGGCGCCATGATGGAGCTACTACGGCGGTGATAGCCGCCGAATTGCCTGGACGAAAAGTGACCTCTATACGAAACAGATGCCAAGTGCTCGGATCGAAGCAGCTGCTTCAACTGCGGCGACGTAGAGCACCGCTGCTGAGGTCGCAGCCCTCTAGATACGGCCAGCCTTTCACACAAGCTGACGAAAATATTCTATTGGAACGCTTCACAGCAGGTGTGCCTATCCGCCAAATTTCCATCGAGCTAGGCAGGACAAAACACGGCGTGGAATCATACCTTGAAAAATTGCGCTCCACAGGCCAGCATGCTCTGGAATCCAGGTGCCCAAAACAACCTTTCACGCCCGTACAAGACCAACAAATGCTCACTTTACGCTCGCAAGGTTCGACCATCCGCAACATTGCCAAAGAGATGGGCCGCTCCCACGGCGTGGTTGAAGAGCGGTTGCTGTTCCTCCGCTCTCGTGGCCCGCAGCAGGACGACAAACGCCGGGAGGGCCGAGAACAATGGACCAATGACGAAGTTGACAACCTAGTAGAATCTTATAAGTCCGGTAAGCGGATAATTGACATCGCAGGTCCCTTGAAGAAGAGCTATGGCGCCGTCAAGAGCACATTGTACCGGGAACTGGAACATCGAGGATTGAAAGGATTACGACCAAAATTAGGCGAGCCTTGGACACCGGCCGAGGATGCACAGCTTGCACAGCTTCGCCAGGTCCAAAAATTGCCATGGGAAAAGGTGGCTGGCGTCATCGGCAGAACAAAACTCGCATGCCAGGCCCGCCTCTTTTACCACGATAACATCAAAAAGAAATCTTGAGAAGATTGGAGTGCCATCTTGAAGGTTTATTGGTGATCAATTCCGACTACTCCGTGCGAGTATCAGACTCTGCAGTCACCTGTCTGCGCCAGCGACGACCTGAAGGAAGCCTTTAAATAGCCACAGGATCCCACATGGAGGCCAACATACTTACCTCTGCATTCAAAAGTGGCTAGAAAGATTACATTAGTCAGTGTGTGACAGGCACAAGCAGTCCACAACAGCGGTGGTCGAGATCCATCTGCGAGCATGACAATTGATGGAGTACAACTTACTCTGGTACATCAAGCCTCCCCTACTTACCGAGTCGATACGCAATTATCTGATGTTTCCGGCAAACTCGGGATCCAGACGACACCGCGGACAGCTCCGATAAACTTCTCATAAAAAGCTAGAGTACCACCTAGTGATACGAACAGTAGCATCAATTCTAGCCTGCCGTCTTCAAGTGCCCTTCCGACAGGTATGGTCAACAAGGCTTTCGGGTGCTAAGCGATCTTGCTACAAACCAAAGCTCGCGGGCTGGTCAGTTACTTCACGGGTCGCTAGTTTTGGCAGTAGTTCGGTGACCTGGGTGAGATGATCATCATACAGTGAGTTTGAGATACGTCATGGCTTATCTCGAATGCTTTCATGGTCTAAGTGTCCCATATATTTTGAACCATATCCGAATTCGAATCTTTCCTATCTGCCACAACCTCATCACCAACCAAAACTTTCCTCAATATACGTAACATTTCTACATCCATTATTCATCGCTTTATATACTGCAGCTCGACAATCATCTGCCATGCTTGGTGGTCCGCAGGCCAGTACTGCAAGAGTCGAACTCGACTTTGTTGCCTCTTCTGCTGAGGCTGAGATTATAGTGTTGATGTTCGGTCGACCTTGTCGCATACTGGGTATGCTCGACTCTCCTCGATTTGCGTCTCCGAGCGTGATTTCTTTATCGAAAGGTGTAATCTCCTTCTGGAAACCGCCGACCTCTGCAGAAGACGCCGACGACTCTGGAGTCTCAGAACCCACGGAGATGGGTCCGGTACAATACAACTGCACCTCCCTATCCTCAAGCCCCTCATTCCGATAAATCTCTTGTAAGAAAGCTTGTTTCTTATCCGTCCAGACCAAGATCGTTCTTTGTTTCGGATGACTCTCCTTGATCCTTGGAATTGCGGCTGAAATACCTGTGCCGCCGACGATGAAGAGAACTGTGTCGAAATTTGCTACGGATTTGTGGACGCCGTAGGGACCTTCGAGGAGGAGGTTGGGGTGAACAGTGCTGGTTGGGGAGGTGAGGCATTGTTTGCGAAGACGTGTTGTCCAGCCGTCGTAGGGACGGATGTAGAAGATCAGCTTACTTGCTGAGGTGGTTGAGGAGGTTGCGGAGGAGCTCTCAGATGTTGTTGTGACTTGCAGTTCATCTTTGCTGTTGGATTCGACTACGTTCTCGTGACTCGAATACGATCCAAGAGTAAAAGGATGATTCTCCCATCCCCTTAGAGTAAAAGGTTGGTATAAATAATAATATTGTCCGGGACCAGGCGATACGTTCCGAGCAGGTTGTACTTCGATCTTCAAGACATCGCTTAAGGCGTTATAGGTCACTGATGATGTGGAGATTTCGATGAAGCTGCGACCGGATATTACTTTGATGTTACAGTACGCGATACGGACGACGCGTGTGAGGCGGTCTAGGATCCAGAAGACGCAGGGGGCAATGAGGTAGCTGCCGTAGCGGAATGGGTCGTATCTGGTGTGTCTAGATGGAGGAATTATATGGTTAGTTTGGGGAAGTGGTGTTTGAAGGAGTTGCGTACCTCCATAGAGAGTAGATTGTTACGATCGCGAAGGAGATGTGGGTTAGGAGGAATGTCTCGTAGAATCGGAGTCGGATCCAGTCGTGTGAGAAGACTAGCATGAGACTCATTACGATGGTAGCCTGTTATGGTGAGCGTCGTGTTGAACTAGCGAAGGTCTTGATCTGTACTTACGACGATACCTAGGTAGAACCAGTTGTCTCCAAGCGACTTTTGGTACTTATCATCTGCAAAGTCCGTTAGCTCCGGAGATAACGATGATAGAAGTCCACACTTACCATAAACGACATACAACACCGTCTTCGTGATCGAATGCACAATCCCCAGAGCAACACACGCGCGAGCCGTATGCCGATGGAAGATATTGAAGGTGTCGAAATTCCATCCCGTAGTCCAGATGAAGATGTTGTTTCGCATTCCGAAGAGCCATACTAGAGGCATACAAGCATAACACAAGACAGCTGTGCGATCAGAGACGTATTTCCAGTTTTGCTCGATCGTGCCGGTGTATCTTTTAACAATTGTCAGCTGAGTCACTCCATCTTGGAGAGTTGTACTTACGAGACGTTGCCGAGAAAGGTATCGTAGCTAACGCAGCTGAGAATCAGAACCATCGCGTAGAAGCCCGATACGATGAGCGTGTCCTGGCGCTTGGGAATGGTATTCCAGTGCCAGTTCTGGCGGTGGTGTGGCCACGTTCCGAACGTTGCTGGTGTTGTTATATTTGTGGCAAACCAGTGGCTGATTACTGATGGCTTGTTTGCATGGCGTTGGGGAGACTCCGGGTCTTGCGATGCAGGCTTCCAACGTCTTTCTGACACCCATGAAATGAAGTTTGCGGTGGTTGCTAGGGTTAGTACCAGTCCGAAGTACGACATCAAGACCCAGCCGTATCTGATGTTCTTTGGTGGAGCCGCATCGTGGGCTGTCTGCTTCGTTTTAGTTTCAGGGTGATCGTGACTAGCATGATAATACTCACGTTGGTCTTGTATGCTCTGCGATAGTAATCGTAGCTCAGGATCACAGGCTCGGTCAAAGTATCAGTCGACTTTGTTGAATTGAGATCTGGATCGATGCGTTGAAGATTGGCCAGATACTCGGAGGTGGCGAGCTGTTTCGTGGGGCCAAGATCTATAAGCGTGGCTTTCAAGGATTTGCAATCCTCTTCCCAGTATTGAATGCCCATGTCCAGCTCTGGCGTGGAGCAGTAGAGTTTTGCTGTGCCGTAGATCGACATGACCTCGATAGGGTTGGTGCATCCAAACGTCTCAGTTGAAGCATGTTTGGTACGTCTGGTGAGTTGAGAGCCATTGTTGCTTGTTAGATTGGCGTATGAGTAGCCTTCGAGCTCTGAGTAGATAGTGTATAAGCAGTATTGAGAGTGGTGAGGTACTGCAGGCGAGAAGCCACCGGGCAATTTCGCTAAAGCATATTTCCAGCAAAGTGCGTAAGTGAAGGCAATTTTCAACAACATCTTGAAGCTTGGGTAAAGAAGAGGAGGGATGAGTGGTGGTACAGCCCTGAATACTTACGAGAATGAACAGGTTGCCAAGCGTTGGCAGTGGCTCCAACACTGTAGATGTCGGATAGCCCAACGTATGGTTAAAATTCGGTGGGTCGAGGTTTTGCCCAACGGTGATAGTTGAGAAAATGATTTTCAGTCATGGCCAAGCGTGTCTCCCGTAGCTAATAGGTCAGCATATACAGACGAGGTTACAATTGAAACTTTAGCTCTTCAAGGCCCCAGTTTAGAGCGTAGATACGATAGCTTGCATGCTTGGCAATGTCCTCCGGGATCCATAGTCCTGATACTGCTCGTGCATAACCTCAAGTGCAACCAAGAGACACAATTTTGGGAATCTGTTTTGCTGACCAGTTTGGACGTGTAAAAATGAAGCCAGAAGACGTCCATCCCGCCTCAGGATCAATAAGCATCGCGGCGTTGCCCAGAAAAATCTTGTCGTTGCTTGTTCTTCCCTTGGGATGAGTGCCAGAGTATCTTTCTCGAAGGCGTTGCCAAGGCCAAGAGCTCGCAAAGCAATGACACCCAGACATAACGATTGACGATACTATATGATCCCGAGGTCGTGTGCTGTCTAGTGCCGCCGACGTAGGAGTTGGTGTCGGGTCTTGGAAAGAACAAGACGTGGGAGAGGTGAAGTTGAAGGTGGATAAGCTTGGCGCTAGTGACTAGCGTAGAATCTTATCAGATTTTTGTACGACCAGGCCGCGTGTACTGCTGTTTAAACACCGCATGGCTTGCACGAGGAAAGTGGCTGCCCGGCTGCATAGCACACACGCTCCAGCGAGGCCGGCACTCAGGCGTCGATCGCTGCAATGTAGCATTTCAGCTTGCCAGAAGCATGATGACCGCGTGCCCGCCTCCCTTCTTTTCTTCCGCCTCCTGAAGCCCGCCAACCTTGATTGCATCCAGGCCGGGACACAATGGCAGTCGCACGCTTGCTAACGCTGTACGCTTTGCTCACCAGGACGCGTGATGTCTTGGCAGCGACTCATACATACGACTGGAACATCACCTGGACAACAGCGAACCCAGATGGAGTCTTTGAGAGGCCCGTGGTTGGCATCAACAACGAATGGCCACTACCGATGCTCAATGTGACCAAAGGCGACCGGATCGTCGCCAAAGTCACCAATGGTCTTGGGAATGAGACAACGTCCATCCACTTCCATGGCATGTACCAGAACGGCACGTCGGAGATGGATGGTCCCGTTGGTGTTACTCAGGTAAGGACTGCCGCCAAGCCATATCTGTCGCTTGTGCTGTGATCTGATAACGTTCTAGTGCGATATACCACCCGGATCGACCTTCATCTACAACTTCACAGTCGACCAAGAAGGCTCCTACTGGTATCACTCGCACAGCCGCGGCCAATATCCCGATGGCCTGCGTCAGGCCTTTTTCATCACTGATCCCGAGGGCCCGTACCTGGGTAAATATGACGCTGAGATACCGATTACTTTATCAGATTGGTACCATGACCAGATGCCTGTGAGTGTATTGTACAGTCATTGAAGACCAGTTCAGTCTAACTTTCGACGTGCAGACCCTGCTGAAACAATTCATCAACGTTGAGAACCCTACTGGGGCGGAACCAGTGCCAAAAAATGCTCTCATGAATGATACTCAGAATCTCAAGGTTCCAGTGGAGGCCGGCAAGACCTACATGTTACGCATAGTCAATATTGGTGCCTTCGCAGGCCAGTATTTCTGGATCGAAGGTCACACGATGAGAATCGTCGAGGTCGACGGAATCTGGACCAACGAAAGCGAGACGGACATGATCTACATCACAGCTGCTCAACGATACAGCGTGCTGGTGACCATGAAGAACAGCACCACCAGTAACTATGTGATACAAGCCAGCATGGACACCAGCCTTTTCGACACCGTTCCTAGCGATTTGAACTGGAATGTGACCGGCTGGCTACAGTATGACAGTTCGGCATCGTTTCCAACGCCTGCGGTCAAGGACGAACTCAACCCTTTCGATGACTTCTACCTCGTCCCTACAGACGGAGAGGCTTTGTTACCGCACTCTGATCTCGCTATTACCTTGGATCTTACCATGGACAATCTAGGAGATGGCGCCAACTAGTTTGTATTTTGAGTGTTATTGAGTCGAAGTTTGGACTGACATATACAGTGCGTTCTTCAACGACATATCTTATGTCACACCGAAAGTGCCTACGCTGTTCAGTGTAATGAGCACAGGCGCCGATGCCGTCAACCCAATGGTCTATGGCACAGATAGCAATGCCTATGTCTTGAACAAGGGCGATGTTGTCGATATTGTGCTCAACAACGATGATACTGGCAAACATCCATTCCACTTGCATGGTCACAACTTCCAGGTCATCGAGCGTAGCAATGAGAACGACGGCCATTGGAATTCTGCCAACGAGTCGTCTTATCCTGCTATACCAATGCGAAGAGACACACTGATGGTCCGACCACTGGGAAATTTTGTCATTCGCTTTGTCGCCGACAATCCTGGTGTCTGGTTCTTCCATTGCCACATAGATTGGCATCTGGTTACTGGTCTCGCTGCGCTCATGATTGAGGCTCCCTTGGAAATGCAGAAGACTCTATCTATCCCAGATAATCACTACGAGGTGCGTTGAACGCTCAAACTACATGACAGATTGGACTTTATGCTGATCAATTCCCAGGTATGCAAGGCGGCCAATACTCCGTACGCTGGAAACGCTGCAGGTAACACCGTTGACTATCTCGACTTGACTGGCGAGAATCGCATGGTCAAACGTCTTCCGAGTGGCTTCACCAACAAAGGCTACGTTGCACTGGTATTCAGCTGCATCTCTGGAGCCTTGGGCATGGCTGCAGTGGCATGGTACGGCACTCTACCAATCACTCCCGCTGCTACGAGGACCTCATAGCTTGCGAAGTTGCAAGATCCAGACTATATTTGCGCCAGTCATCAGTCTCTACAGATTATGGAGAGGACAGGTGATGATACGTTTGCAGCTTCAACCAGTCACAGCGAACCAGCATAGATTTGAGCATGATTGTACCAGGCTCCGATTGCGATTCCAGTCATTCAAAGTAACCCAGACTCGAAATCTGCTCCATACCGAGCATTGAGCGAACATATAGCGATTATAAGCATGTCATTTGACTGTGGACTGAAAAGCCGAGAGGCTCTGCATCAGCTTCAGCTACAACCAAGAACCGTGTGGCGAACTACCTTGGAGTACCACTAAGCCTCACAAGAAAAGCTTTTCCATACCAAGACAACCGCTAGTAGCGATCGCTACCAGATCGCTGACCACCACGTGCGATAACCTCGCAATATCTTTGGATCGGCTAACTAATCGGCCGGACGAACTCGGGGCGAAGTCGTTAGCGGACCCACTCTACAGCCTGATCAACCCTTAGATCCTGGAGTATCAATCCATCTGATATGCCCCAGAATGTCACTCAGGCGTTATGGAGCACACCCTTCGACCTTCACATGCGGCCGCAATTCAGAACCATCACCTTATCAATTCATCTGATATGCAAGTGAATACGACAATGTCCGGAAAATATTGGACCCCATGGATCCACTTTGAGACCTCAACATTGTGAAGCCACATAGGGCATTGATGCATTTGTCCGGCGGTAGGTCAAGTTACACTACAGAAATCTTAGTTACTCGCTAAGAAGTGGAAATTTTCTGCAAGCTGCGTTTCATCAAACATGAGACTGGCGTTCTTTGTACCGAAGTCGGCGATTGTTGGTACTCTATCATAACACTGCTTGGCACTTGTTAGGAAGGCCTACTGTCGACTCGTGTCCGACAAACCTGTCACTGAGCAGTTTCTATTGGGAAGATTCCCTTCACGCCAAGTATTGCGACAATGACGGTCAACGTCTTCGCCGTACAGAGTACGTCGTCCGCTCCAAAACATTTTGGCTTTGACTGACTCGGTCTTAGTCTTCTTCATCTGCTTCCGAGAATGCGTCGAGACTACCATCATTGTATCGGTCCTCTTGGCCTTCTTAAAGCAGACTCTTGGAGGCGAAGCAGATAAACAAATCCATAACAAGCTTTTGAAGCAGGTACCTACTCGCCTCAAAGCCTTTTCGCTGTTTATGCCAAGCTGATTCAAATTGTAGATATGGTGGGGTGTAGCCCTTGGTCTCCTCATCGTCTTGATCATAGGATGCGGCATGATCGGAGCCTTTTATGGCTTAAACAAAGATGTTTTCTCCGGCGCTGAGGACTTATGGGAAGGTACATGCACTCCCAAACCCACTCATGGTACGGTCGCTAACTCATATAGGTATTTTTGGCATCATAGCAAGTCTCATAATCTCCATCATGGGCGCAGCATTACTCCGAGTCAACAAATTACAAGACAAATGGCGCGTAAAGATCGCCATTGCCTTGGGACATCAAGGTATGCCAGTCGGTATCGATGGTCTCGAAGAAGAGAAGCCATCTCTCAAGAAGCGCTGGGGTCGAAAAGTCGCTGCAGCCTTTGGATCCAGAGGCGCGAGTGGTGCCAACACGAAGATGTCGATTAGGTTCAAGAAATGGGCTGAGCGATATGCAATGTTCTTGCTGCCTTTCGTTACGGTCTTGAGAGAGGGTCTCGAAGCTGTGGTGTATATTGGTGGTGTCAGCTTGACATTGCCTGCTTCGTCGTTTCCGCTTGCGGTTATCTGTGGACTTCTTGCTGGATGTGCAGTTGGGTATTTGATATATCGGTAAGTCTGCGTATGGCATGTTCGTGGTTGACGGTAAGCTGACTCGAGTGTGTAGCGGTGGTCGTGGCCCTTCGCTCCAAATCTTCCTCATCATCTCAACCTGCTTCCTATACCTGGTCGCTGCCGGACTATTCTCTAAAGCCGTCTGGTACTTCGAAAACTATCGCTGGAGTCTCGTCACAGTCAATGATGCTTCTGAGACCGGATCAGGACCAGGTTCATATGACATTCGACAAAGTGTCTGGCACGTCAACTGCTGCAATGCCGAACTGAATGGTGGAGGTGGTTGGGGCATCTTCAATGCTATCCTTGGTTGGGAGAATTCAGCTACTTATGGAACGATCCTGTCTTACAACTTGTACTGGCTGACTATCATTTGCGTCTTTGTGAGCATGCGCTACAAGGAGGTGAAAGGTCGGTGGCCGTGGGGCAAGGCTAAGCAGCAGTCTTCCATTTCGGAGTCTGAGCATTCTGAGGAGACTGGTCAGGCGTATGTTGTCAAAGAGGATCAAGTTGTTGGTGTCACGACCAAGTCAGCTACCGAGCTGTGAAGGATGAAACAACATCAGCTCAGAGAGCGCGGTGTGGACGCTTGCTTGCCATAGTAAATAGCGCGCATCTTTCTGTTGCTAGAAAGCAAAGTCAGAAGTCAGTCAGAGAGCAAAAGCGATGAGTTCCAGTGAGAATCGGTCTGTGTTGTTCGCCAGTTGACACTGTTTTCCCGTTTAGGTAATCGGTACAAAGTATGAAATGCGGCTGAAGTAGGGCGAAGGAGCTGTACAGGCGGGACATCTCGGAGACATACAACAGCTGAAATGTCCAGCTGAGCATCTACAGCTTCGATGAGTCAAAACAATATCGTGATTGTCTCGCGAGCAGAGGAGAGAGTGCTCGACTGTTCTTCATTAGCGAGTCTCACGTCAAATGGCAGAAACGCTCCCAACTAGAGCACGTTCGCAATTCAGCTACCTGTGCAGTTTGCCCTGGGTCGGAGTAACAAGCTCGCTAGGATATTGTCAGCAGATTTACACCTCCCTAACCACTTCAACACCTCAAGTCCCCGAGCTCTTATTAGACAAGAGTAAGCCTTGTCACTTTCGTGTAGACAACGACAGCTCAGGAACGATCACATTGCCCGACGGTCGGAAGCTCGGGTACGCAGAATATGGATCACCACAAGGTCGCGTTATCTTCTGCCTGCACGGGCTACCCGGAGCACGAACTGAAGCCGCCATGTGGGATCACATCGGCGTCGAAGTAGGCGCCCGACTCATCTCCATCGACCGACCAGGCATAGGCTGGAGCTCACCACAACCTCACCGAAGACTCCTCGACCATGCCAAAGACATCCAGTATCTCGCAGAAAATCTGGGTCTCGAAGAATATAGTGTGATGGGGTCTTCGGCCGGAGGTCCATACGCATTAGCTTGCGCCTACGCGATGCCAGCAGAGAACTTGAAAGCCGTGGCAGTCGTTGTGGGTATCGGGAGTCCGGATATGCATGGGTGGAAGAACTACCTTGGTTGGTTGGCTTGTAATTATCTCCCAAGTCTGCCACGGTGGTTTTTTAGCCGAGACCCAGCAGCACGCTTGGACCTTAGCGATGAAGAGCGGTACAGAATCATTGCGAGGGATCCCGAAGCTGCGAAAACTCCTGATATCTTGCGTCTGTTTGTGCAGAGGACGTCGCGAGAGATTTTTGCTCAGGGTGTAGATGGGTTGATCAACGATGCGGTGGCTTTGGGACAGGATTGGGGGTTTCGTGTTGAAGACATCCGCAAAGATTTGCCAGTATTCTTGTGGTATGGCAAGCGCGATGTCATAGCTCCGGTGGCTCATGGGGAACAGTATGCAGCACGCTTGGGAGATAATGCGCGACTTCGGGTCGAGGATGAGACACACGGGAGTTTGATCCAGAATTGGGAAAGGGCGATCCAAGAGGCCCTTGTGGCGAGCATGTGATGGCCCGAATGACTCCACTCAGTATAGTAGTCGTCGGCGGATCTGATAAGGAGGTGTATGATTATCTCGACTCCGAAAAATGACCAGCACCGTCTCACTTTGGGTATTGTCCTCGTTACCTCGTATTTTGGTTGTTAAAGTGACAGGGAAGACGATGCAGAGGACTCACCGAGTTGACGCGCGTCACCAAAACTCTCATCCCATGTCCTATCAAACCATGCACAGTATTTAACCCTCACATTGGGCAAGTGTGAAGACATTGAGCCAATCGAAGGGCAGCAGTGACTTCGCCAAGGTGGGTGACAAATTTGCAGATGCTCGCGTAGTCATCACTCTTCTTTCTCGACAGCATCTTTACCTATGATATACCATCAGTTGACGCTTCCACGGTGATAATTGTCACCTAAAAGCAATACCGCACAATCTTCGAGCGACGTTAACACCGCCAAGTCCCTTTTCAGCCTTGCTGACTCGCCCAGACCGTCAATCTTGGCCCATCCCTTTTGAACGGGAAAGTTTGAACGAAGACTTATTACCTATGGATGATCGGTGAGCATGGCCGTGGTGAGGATACGCGATTGATCCGCATGTCAAAAGCGAGATGAGGGGAGCTTGATTTTGGGGACGCGACGAGAGAAGTATCACCCGGCTCAAGCATAAGAGATCGAAAGACTTGTAAACGAGCGATGCATATTTCTGGCGGACGCTGGCATCCAGTGGTGACACGGTCTTGAGCGGCGTTGTGAGAAGACGAGATCACTGACATTCCGCTGTCTCGAACCGCAATACATGGCGCGAATTTTGACAGCGTTGATAGGGACTCGAATCAGCTACCCTTGACCTGTGAGCGTAACATCGATTGCTAATCTCTATCCCAAAGCCTTTGGCAGGCTTTCGGTGACTCTGCTTACAATTTCGAACGCAACGCCGGCTTGATGAACTCATCCCAATTCCGTTGGTCTCCTCCGCCATTCTGCGCCGCTTTCACGTTGGTCGGCAACTGTCTGGTCCAATGCATGAGTCTCTCGTAGACATTTCCGTCTTTCATGCCGATCGCACTAGCCAAGCTTGCATCTGAGAAGTCTCAGGCATCGGTCAGGGCAATAACTTCGGGAAGAAGCTCGTCAAGAAGGACGTTGACTCGATCGCGGAAGGCACTGAGTTGATTAGAGGTAATGATGGCAGGCTCGAGGAAGAGAGTCGCGTCTGCGCAGGATGGAGAGGTGATTTGCGTAAGTGCGAAGAGTTCACAGATTTGGGCGAGAATCTTGCGGCAAGACGGGGAGACTTCAGTCCTGATGGCTCCGTGGAACTCACGAAGGACGATGTAGCCCACGTGCGTGCGAGCTGCCGAGAGCAGTACTATGATATGTTCATTCCAGGACTCTGCTTTGCTCTTTCCAGACTTCTCGGCGGACAGGAGTGAAGAATGTGCTTTGCTCAGCTGCAGAGCTGCACGCTTGGCAAAGAAGAAGAGTTGGGTTTCAGCGTTCAGGATGTCCACATCCTGGCGCTCGCTTTGTTCGCCACACTCAGCAAGATATCGGAGGTCGTCCGGCAGCAGATGCTGTGGTATTCGAGCCATCTTGATGAGATATCGGGCAGTCTGCTGCAACATGACGATATTGTCGCCTTCCAGAGTACACAAGGCGTCGACTGCGTTGAGGATGTCCGGGAGGCCAGACATGGCCAGATATCCATGACCACCGCAGGCTTTACGCGCGTCGCAGACGCCATCGAAGGCGGTTGCTGTGACCCACGCTTTCATGCCAGCGAGCAGTGCATGACTGTTTGCCACTGTACTATAATCACCCTCCTTCACTCTACGTTCAAGATCTGCTTGTGCGCTCGCACAACGCCGTGATGCAAACAGCATGGCGTAGGCATTCGCTACGGATGTGAGAAGGCGATAGTGTTGAGACTTGAAGTAGATCAGTGGTACTTCGCTAGTAGAAGTCTCTTCTCCGCAAGCTGGGAAGCCTTGTTGGCGTACAGTCGAATAGCGTATAGCGATCGTTGCTGCTTGCGCCAGCTGGTACATGGCTGCTTGGATTACGATGACTCTGCCACTCATCAATGTCGCATACGAGCTCTTCTCGTGACCAGTCTTGGTGTAGATGCCTTGGCGAGAGACACTGGCGTGTGCCATCAACATGTTCTCCCGCGGGACATGGACTTGTTGAAAGACTGCGTAGCCGTTGTCATTCTGGTTATAAGAACCCATGGGTCCAACGTCTCCAAGTTCAACGCCTTCCACTACTCTACCGTCTGCGCGACGAATTTCAACCACAAATGCATGCGTGCCGTAGCCCTTTCCAAAAATCACCAGACGAGCCATTACCACGGCATGAGTGGAGGAGAAGGCAAGGGATCCAGGCCAATATTTGGTTGAAGTAAGAGTAGGTGAGTTGATGATGAATGAATCTGACTCCTGGTCGAACGTAGCTGTAGTTTCAATGCCACGAACAAAAGTGCCATGTCCCAGCTCCGTCTGCACGTAGGCCCAGTTGATGCGCCCTTCGTTGGTCGGAGCAAGCCACTTAGTCTGTTGCTCAGGAGTTGCCATTTGCCTCAGAGTCGGCTTGATCAGACTGCCGGTGATTCCCAAAGGACTATAATTCGACAACTGGTATCGTGGTGTGATGGCATCAAACAGCGTATGATGGTGGTCGAGCATATCATCCCAAGCAGCCTTGC
The DNA here is from genome assembly GCA_012978405.1 of Pseudocercospora macadamiae. Classification (NCBI taxonomy): domain Eukaryota; kingdom Fungi; phylum Ascomycota; class Dothideomycetes; order Mycosphaerellales; family Mycosphaerellaceae; genus Pseudocercospora; species Pseudocercospora macadamiae. The sequence continues at coordinate 47,864 of WRNY01000073.1, forward strand.
CTAGCGCCAGCCCTTCACGATAGAGATCTTCTCGACTGGTGTACGCGTACTGGATTGGAAGCTTTGATATGTCGCTCGTACCAAGCATATCCTCGACTCGAGTCCATGCTTCTCGCTTGAGGCGGACATTGTCGGCGCCGCCATGTATGATGTTGGTGAGTGCTTCGGTATTGATTGTAGAGGCTCTGCGAGCTCGGTGCATGAGATCGGTCTGCTTGTTCTTACCTTCCATCGTCGGCTTGGTCCAAGGCTCTGCAAGTGCGCTCAGTTCGTGTTGTTCAGAATTGCAGGTGCGACCTGTTTGGACTCAAAGTAAAGCTGCAGGGTCTTTTTAAAAATTGCAGCTGCGCTGCATAGAAGGCGAATGAGGGCAACTACACTGCAACAATTTTCACATGTCGTCGATTTCACTGTTGTCATTGCCACATGCCGCATTGCTTCTGAACATTCATAGGTCACCTGGCCCCATGAATGACAAGGTCTAGACCGAGCACAGCACTTGATCGCGATAAGAAGTGTGGTGCCACAGTCGGCATACAATTCATACCACTTTCCGACGTCTTTCTCCTTGGTCGTCACTTCATACGCTATACGGCGACGAGCCTAGATGGCTTCGTCGCTGTGGTCCTATGTTGATACGAGGACATGATGAAGCAGAGCGGCGTTGTAGAGCCACTGCTTTGACGTTGAATAAAGCTTCACTGGTCCAAATTTCAGCATTAATGGTCGTGGAATGTCAGATCGATGTAGACAGCTGCTTTCTCTACAAATTATCATTAGCTCCTCGTAGGCATCTTAGGGCTACAGGGAGTCCAAGTGATGTTTGAGCAAACATCAGGAGATGGAGGCACAGCACCACCTGGTATATCTCGGTCGGCCGTGGTCATCCCGTACTATCCGTTTTATCCTTAGAATTTCGATCATTCTTTCTCGGCCATGCATTTGTCCGTGGATCTTCTCTGGCCCTCGTCCGTTCTAAAGGCTGCGCTCTCCCTGCTCTTCTCCTCTGCCATGAATTCTACATTTGGTCGCTGTGGCAGCCATCGATATCGGGATGGAATGGGGCGGAACCAGGCTTCACTATCGCCTGCTTGTCGTGGGTTTGCCCAGAGGCTACTAAATCATCGTCGTGCTATCGCAGGAGAGAGAAAGGGTTGCAAGATTGTGGTGGACAAGGGATGGGGTAATGGCGATTTCATGGCTATGGAACGCCGTAGTTGCTTGACCTCGGCCCTTCCAGCCTCCTTTCTCTCCGCCACTTGCGTCTTCACGATACAAACGACCAGCTACACTCCTTCCTGCAAGACCAATGTCCATCTTATCTCCAGCAAAGCAGGCTTTTCTACTGAGCTTGTGAATTGCAGATGCGGCACTGCGACACGATGCACATCATTAAAGCACCCTCAGGACGCCACCTTGGCAAGAGGTACTTGCAACTGGGAAGATGCCTGATGTCTTGCATCAGCCGCAACCACATGTCCAATGCAACAATCGACTCGCTTGCGTTGGTAAATGGTTTGAGAGATGGGCGAAAACGAATGCGGACCGCTGTCGACTATTATCATAACGGTGGTCTGCACAAGCCCTTCTCTGGCTGCGATTCCGGCCAAGAACACTGACTGCAGTGCTCTGCGCTGGGATCAAAGAATGGTATGGTGACGTTCGCCCAGAAGTTTTCCGATGGAGCTCCTCCATTGGTCAATATTCTCCTCTGACTCTTGCTCAAACACCATTTCCCCGACGGTCGGTCCCTCTCACCTGCTTTCCGCATTTCTCGACTCATGGTCAACATCCACAGCAGCCCCAAAGCACTGTGATTGATCAGAAATGGTAATTATGGATTGTCGATCCTACAAACTGGTCCAACCGACTTTTCCTGCGGCCCTTCTATACCAGGGATCCTAATATGCTGGAGCTCATGAAGCAGGAGAAAAGAGTCGCCCTATTCTGGTGACACACGGGAGTAAAGTATGTGCGCTGACCATGAGTTTTTGCTTCAATGACCACGAGGACGCAATAATGTGAAGTATGGTTGTGGTGCAGACAGTTCCGGTTCCTTCTTTTGTTCTGCCTTCTGCAACGGCCGGACTTTGATCACGGCGCGAGCGTACGATGCGCTCTTTCATGAATCTTGCTTTGCTCGCGAGCCTCTCGGCCCTCTGCAGCACTACGGTAGCCTTTGGTGCGAATTTGACAGCCCAGCAACTCGAAGCAGGTCTCGCGGAGATAGCAGATCTGAACTTACCAGAATGCGCGGTATGCAGACTACTCCACTGAACAGCAAGCTCTTGAACAAACCGCTAATACATCGCCCAGGGTGCCTGTCTGGTAACAATTTTCCCGGAATATCAGTGCTCTCTGGACATCCCCTCATGCATGTGCCCGAATGCGAACTTGACCAGCGACATCTCTGCGTGTCTATATTCGAATTGTACGGTTCCTGAGCAGTTGCGTAAGTATCGATCAATATCGTCAAGCAGATGCCGCTGATCTCCTCTCGTCGCAGTCGCGGAAAGATTCGCCAAAACTCTTTGCGGAGCTATAAGCCGTAATGAATCCGGTGTTACAATACGCGTGTCTTGGTCTCTCTTTGCACTGGCATGCTTCTTCGTGATCGCTCGCTTCATTGCACGTCCACAGAGGCTGCATGGCAGTGGTTATGGACGAGATGACTACACCATTCTTTCTTGCCTGGCTGTGCTCATCCCCTTCAACACCCTTATACAAGTCATGACCGATAATGGACTCGGCGCCGACAACTATACGTTGAAGGCCAGCGAAATCACAACGATGTTAGAGGTACAAATGCCTTCACCTGCATCCACATGACCGCTGCTGACTTGCAATAGCTGTTCTTCGTCTTCACAATCCTGTACACCATTCTCGTTCTGCTCACCAAGATCTCGATCCTTCAGCTTTACCTCCGCATCTGGAGTGAAGAAGCGGTCACTGTCTGGTTCCGACGATTTTGCTGGCTGCTCATTGTTGTCCATATTATTACCATTCTTGCTTTCTGCCTCGCAGAGATCTTCATTTGCACACCCGTCTCATACGGCTGGACATATTGGGACGGACTACACATCGGACACTGTGCAAACCGAGCCGCCCTTTTGTACGCATTGGGCGCTATCAATATTTGCTACGATGTCGTAGTGTTCGTGCTACCGCTGCACAATTTCCTCAAGCTCAACATATCTTGGGGCAGAAAAGCTGGAGTGTGCACTATATTTATGGTCGGGCTACTCGTCACAATCTGCAGTATTGTAAGTACACCAGCGAATCATGTCAACCAGCGCTAAATTGAAGTAGGTTCGTCTCCAATATCTCGTCAAGATCGGCCACTCCTCAAACCCCACCTGGGAGTACAACGCCACCGTAATTTGGTCATCGGTCGAAGTCAACTTCAGCGTGGTGTGCACATGTATGCCCGCGATGGCAGGTCTCTTGCAACGACTCTGGGCCACCATGTCTGGCAAACCACTCACAGTCAGTTCTCAAAACTCTAAGGCCCCGATCCATCCTTCTGCCATCGATCCGGAGAAGTCGGTCCGTCGCGATGAGATGCTCCGCATGCGTCGTCCAGATACCTTCACAGATTCTGTCACGGAGTACAGTGCTTCGGATCCTCGCGCCATGACATCGATGAAAGATAAGGAGAGCGATCAATCTTCGCCTAGTAGTGGCGGGGTCGAAATGAGGCATGAACCACCTAATGAGACGACTGCGACTAGATTATCGTATCGAGATGCAGGTGGTCGAAGGCATGAGGTCAAAGTCATTGATAAACCTGTTGATGACTGATCGCATTTGGATATTGTTGGAGACTGGACTTCGCCTGACAGGATGCGTTGTACGAGTTTGGAAACTATTGAGATCTGAATGAGAGCTCGGCGTTGAATGAAGGTACTAGAGAGATACCGAGCAGTCAGTCGGACGTAGACTGGTAAGTACGATGATAGGATTTGAGCATGACGGCCGAACAGCACAAGATAATTGTACTATGGATGAAATTTCGTAAGTCCCGAATCCGTCCCTTTTGACTTCCTCAACATATAGTCAGAAGAGTTCAGATGGTATAGTATGCCACCACTATGCAAGAAGCACTGATGGGGGACAGCAGAGGCAATCGGCGGCAGCCTGTTGGCCAGCACGACGGGTTGTGGCTTCCGCAGCTTAGTATTGTTGCTTCAAACGAGAAATTTCGTTCACGGGCTGCAGGTCTTATTACATAGATGTAACATGCATGGACACATGATTAGAAGTTCATTCACCGCCGCCTTGCATGTGACAGAGGGCAAAATTCGGGCCGTGCCGCTTGCTTCGAGCAACATAATTACTTAGACTCCGGCACAGACATCAACTTTCAACTTACCACCCACACCTACGGCGAGCACCCGCTTCTTGAGTCACACCTCGACCAACATCGCAAACAGCACCTCCATTACAGAGCCTTGGTCCTGATCCTGTCGTACTTCTTCACACCCTTCGACTATGGCGACTCGAGCGACTATGTCTGCACTACCGCCGGAGCTCTTCGAGAATGTCGCACGACATCTGCCAAAGCCCTCTCTTCTCTCGCTCCGAAGCGCCAGTAGAGAATGCAACACCAAAGCGCACTACATCTTTTCCGCACACTTTGCTAAACTCCAAGTCTTGCCGCTTTACCAACCGAGCATGGAGTCCGCCATTGGCATCGCGCACGAAGAGCAGTGTGGAAAGGGAGTTCGCACTCTTGTCATCGATGTTCGATCGATGGTCCGGCCTGTGTACTACTACATCGCCAAGGGCGACAGATTGATCGGGAGAAATTCCAGCCATGAACTGAGTGACGATACCATGCATCCAAAGACAGCCGCGCTTCTTCAGAGATACCAAGAGATTTCGAGCCTCACTGAGAGATACTTTACCGTTCTGCTCACTCTCTTGAAGCAGTATGGCAAGCTCCAGAAGATCCAGATCGTCGATTACGACACCGGGACCCGTCCGTGTGGCACCAAAAAGATCTGGGCCGACGATCTACTGGATTGGGATCACATGAACACCATGAGCATCATCAAGGACCTCCTCCTAGCAATGGCGACCAGCCAAACGGTACTGGAACTCTTCTCCATACAATGCGAAGGCTGGGTAATACCGGCGAACTTCGTTGCCGAGGACGCATCCTTCATCAATGCGGCGACCGATGCGTTCAAGAACGTCAAGACTCTTGACCTCTCTTTCTGGAACGAGCTCTCACTCTGCGATGGCCGCCCTTTCAGCATCGATGACGCCCAGTGCCTCCTCGGGATTCTCCCCACCACTTTGGAGAAGCTTGACATTCGTATTTACAATCCCTGCAATCATTACGACTCCGCAAATTGTGTGAACCGCTGTTTCAGATCGGAAAGAAAATTGATTCTTGAGAGTCTGTTCTCGCACACGTTTCCAAGGCTTCGTCGATTGTCGATCTACGGTGGAGAGATTTGTCCGAGAGCTCTTCGGGACTTCTTTTCGAAGCATGAAATGTTGGAGAGACTTACGTTTGAAGGCGCCAAGATCATCGGTATGGATTTCCGTGTTGATAATGGAGATCTCGGCGTAGAAAGCTTGTGGAGAGATCTTGAGGGTGCTGGGATCTATGTGGAAGATAGTGAGGGAGGAACAGTCTCAGGACACGTTAAGAACTAGTCTTGGGGTGAAGATCTTTTCAGGGAATTATAGGCAGCCAAGCAAAGAGCTTCTCAGGGGCGCAGAGAGGAGTAATATTGGGATGAACTCGAGGTATGCTGCACTGCTGTCTTATACTCGCAGATACCTTGGCAGTCACATTACACACAGCTCAAGGAGCAGGAAACCCCCTCTGACGGTCATTCATTAGCAATGACGTTTACGTTGGCAATAAGCTGTTACCCAAGCACATTGAAAGTATGAAAGAAACGTAAATACTCTGAACCAAGTCCGAAATGACTCCTTGAATTTTGATTATCAATTGATCTGAACGCCGATACCCATGCAGTGTCGTGCTCGAATCCCAAACGCAGTCTCCAAAGCTAAAGGTAGACAGGTCTCCCAATAAACCATTTCCTAGAACCAACCAACGCCTCTGAAATTGATTCCCAGCTCCCCGATTTGCCTCCTTATCTCAATCAACACTTGTCGAAGCACATTGTCCTAAAGCTTGTAGAGTTCCAGAGCCTTTGCTCAGCCTCTTCGCTCTTCTCTGCCGTGAGATGCTTGGCACCCAAAAGTTCCACCCGATTGAGCTCGAGGTTTGTCAGTGTGGGCTGCTTATCGACGAACTTCACTAAGTCTGCAAAGTCAATACTTGGACCAGTAAACACGAGTTCCTCCAACACCGGGAAAACCTTTTGCATCACACTTTTCGCAACTCTTTCGTCCTCATACTTCCAGAAATTTGTTCGCTCCAAGCCCTCTCGTGTAGGCTTATGGAACATGACTTCGAGATTCAGGGTCTTCAGAGCCGGAAGAGAAGCCAAAGTAGATGTGAAGGCAGAGAAGTCAACAGCATCAGATGGAGCTCCCTGGGTAGCAATCTTGATACGCTTGGTACCTTGAACAGCGTCAGCAAATGTCGATAGAATGTCCTTTTCGACAGGATAATGGTGATGCCAGCCCTCAGACACGGACTCTAAGAGAGGTGTGAATGACATTTTGCTCATGTCAAATTCCTCGAAGGTCATGTCGGCCAGTCTCATGGCGTTTAGCACAGTGTACACACTGTAAGTGATGTCTTGGGGGTCTCTCCAGTAATACATGCCGCCATATTCGATCGATATCGAATGCGGACCTGGGTGATGCTTCAGATGCTTGAAGAGAATGCCGAGCAAGAACTGCCATTGTGGTTGGTAACGGTCGTCTTGCTTGTCACAATATATCTGAGCCGCAACGACTTCCAGCCTGCGAACAGCCTTGCCGAACACCGGGTGCTTAGCAATTTTGATGGCTTGGAAAATGTTTTTGTGTGGCTCAGGATAGAGATCGATTCGAAGTGTGCCGAAGCAAGCGGTCGCGAATGTTTTAAGGCTCTTCTGTTCGCAGGTTCGACTTACTTTTCGAAGGGACATTAGGTCATCATCTCTGAGAAATGACGCGATGTTTTCGAAAACTTCGGTGGGTAAGCTTTGAAGGTTGTGGTTTTGCGTCATGCTTGCGGTGTGGAGTGTGGAGTCGATGTGGGAAGTCTTGTTTTTCGTGTTCAGTACTGGGTCGCCGAATCTAATGAAGAGAAACTTGCGGTGGTATTTAAAATGCGCATAGTTGTACTTCAAACAAAGGAGATTCCAGATGAAAAGCTTTGTTTCATGTTCACACAAGGCATTGTATCGACGCCGTAAGATCGATTTGATCTATCGAAGACGATAAGGCGCGATGGCGAACAAAACCTTTGTTCGACCTCAGACCGCTTGAAAAACCGCTGGTTGTTGACCAATATGTGGAATTGGAGGACTCGAAAGGCTGAAAAACCATCGAATCACTTTCCATATTCTCATCAGCCATGATGCCTTCCTGTCTGAAGCTCAAGCTGACTTTCCTCAGGTTGGTTGCCTAAAGAGTGCCTCTTCTGCATCCTCTACGCCCAATGTCTCCTTGATATAGAAGCCCAACGCTATCAAGGCACTTTCGATGCCCTCGACACCCATGATGCCCTCTTATCTCAAGCTCAAGCTGACTTTCCTGATGTTTGTTGCGTGAGAAACTGCTACCTCAGCCTCTTCTGCACTTTCCACACCCAAGACGTCCTTGATATTCAGCAGTTCCACTTGCGACAGCTCAAGAGTCTTCAGCTTCGGATGCTTGTTCACGAAACTCAGCATCTCCCTGATTTGGATGCTAACTCCAATGAACGCGAGCCTTTCCAACGTAGGGAATACTTTTTGCATGATAGTACTGGCCAGTTCCTTGTCTTCAAATTTCTCCAGAGACACATACCGACGACGATGATTGAGATTCGTTACTTCGCCTTCGAATCTGACACTCAGCTTCAGGGTCTTCAGAGCCGGGAGAGAAGCCAGAGCAGTCGCGAAGCCTTCGTATCCTTGAGAGTATTTCGCCTCTTCCTGGAATGAAGCTTCAATGTGTTGGGTGCGATGCATTACTTCTGTGAATGTGACTAGAAGGTCGTGCGTAAGATGATGGCGCGGAACATACGTCGGAAGATGGCGAGGATGGTCCACTGCGTCGAATGTGTATGAGCGTTGAAAGAGGCGGCTGAGGTCGAATTTCTCGAATGGCATGTCGGCAGCTTTCATTGCTTTGAACACGGTGTGGAGACTATTGGTGACAATTGGATAAAATGCTTCGCCATGAAGGAGATCCCCGTTGATTCTGATGCAGATGGAGTGTGGACCTGGATGCTGTTTGAGATCCTTGAGGAGAATGCCGAGGAGGAATTGCCATTGTGGTTGGAACTTGTCGAGTCCATATTGTCCGCCAGACAACACGATTTCGATGCAGCGGACGGCTTTGCCGAGATTTGGATGCTTGACGACCTTCATCTTTGGTAAGATAGTTCGTCGGTGATCTAGTGGGAAAAGAAAGACTGGGAGTTTTCTGAAGTACGCGGACGTGAACGCTTCGAAAATCTTGCTATCGCAGCTTCGACTCACGTGTCGAATCGACTTCAAGTCTTTCTTGTCGAGGAATGAGGCAATGTTTCCGAACATCTCGGGCGGCAAATCCTCGAGGGTGTGATTTTGTGCCATGGCGGCGGTCTCGAGTCGGTATGGAAAGCCTGTAGTTCAGTAGGAATTCGCTGCGGTGTCGAGGGAAACGTTGCGCTCGATGAGGACTCTTGTTTAGTCGTGGATTGTTGAACTCGCTGAAGAGAAGTCGAGAGTGATATTTAAGATGCGACGACTTGCACTTCAGCGTCCATGCACAACTTCACTTCTAGCTTCACTTACAACTTCACTTCCACTTTCACTGCCAAGAAAGGGGAATCGAAGATGAGCAAACAAAGCAGAGGTCAATGGTCTTCTTCCTCGTTCGGGTAAAGCATTGTGTCGGCACTGTAATCGAGAGATGGAAACTTACATGTCACTCCCGGGGACACATGGAGTAAACCAATAAGTCTTCTTAGGGCAATGATCATTTGTGCGTTCCCGTCAGTTTGATTTTATCAGGTTTCTTGCATCGCAAAATGCCATGTCGATAACGATGTCGTAGTCTTCTGATAGCAACGAGTCGCCTCAAGATAAAATGGTTGTAGCAAACGGTAGTCTCCCAGCCAGCCCATATTCAATTCACACAGAGCTAATGAATCTTCCCAATCAAATGGTACCGCGCTCGATCAAGCAGTCTGACAAGTCGGGCCCCGATTGTCCTCAAGGTTGCAACAAGTTCCAAACAACGTCGCATCGAATTGTCTACAACAAGCTCCAAATTTGGCTTCTGAGCCTAAGTATAGCTCGTATCCACCAGCATTGTGTTGGTGGTGGCGTTGTTCTGCCTGCCTGTCCACAATGAGCTCAGTATCAAGCTGCAGCCTGCGATGGTCTCGGCTTTCGTGTAGTGCGACGTTAATATGCCGAAAAAAGATCAATCTTCACGTACCTCTTTGACACTGAGCATTCTGCTTCGATTGCACGTCAATCTCACGCCGAATGCCCCGGATGGACAAGGACCACCACATGCCATTGTTCCCGATGCCCTAATTGTCACCGAATCAATATCTTTATCGAAAAAAAAGACATTGTCGACTCACCTCTTTATCAACAACAAAGCCCATTGTTGTTGCACCTCTTTCCAACAAAGCGCATCCACCTCTTCTCCTCAAACAATGCCTACCCCAAGCATAAAAGCTCCTATCCCTCCTCCCCTCTTTTCTCTTGCCAAGGCGCTCAACCCCCGCATCTTCCGAATCAAGGTACAAAATCTCATCACTGACTTCCCCCAGAAAGCATCCTCATATGTTCGTCGGACCTATCATACAGCAATACTGTAAGGATGGACAATCGACGACATAGGTAAGTATAGCCAATCTTCGTCGGACCTATTATTGCACCAAGGTGTATAGATGGACAATCGGCGAAATTGGTAAGTAGAGGTATGCTTTCGTGGAGAGTGAAGTCAATGAGAGATAAATGGCTTTGGTAGGAATATGAGGTGATGTAGAGGCCAAGTGCGTTTCATGCTTCCCATGACGTGCTTCATCGATATCTGCGCTGAGGCGTGGTGTTGGAGAAGCATACGAAATCTGTCGCTGATGTTGCATATGTGGCTCGGAAATCTCGCGTTCGTAAGTTCAGCAAACAGCCACCGTACGGATTACTTCGCCGCCAGCAAAGGAGCAATCACTATCAAACCGGTCAGTCTTCACCAAGATATCCCAGGTCGCTTATCAAAGCTCCAGAGACTCTTTCAACACACCACGATCGTGGCATGTAACAGTGGCACACGATCAACTCGAACACCAAGATCGTGACCAAAATCCATATCAATCGCCACTCCCCTCTCCTTCTCTTTCAAATTCCTACCTCCGCTCATCCAACAACATGACAAAAGGTCACATCAAATTATGCGAAGCCAGTCTTCCAACCCTCCGTGCCGCCGGGATCCACGTCCCTACCTACGACCGTTCAAGACTGAAACAAGGCATAGTGCACTTTGGCGTAGGAGGTGAACAACATCCCCTCAAAACCCACATATACCCTTAGACTGACATCTTCCAGGATTCCACCGCGCTCATCTAGCCCAATACAACCACCTTCTCTTCACCTCCCACGGCATGACCGACTGGGCAATCTGCGGCATCGGCCTCCTACCTTCCGACATAGCGATGCGCGACGCCCTCGTGAGCCAAGATTGTCTGTACACGATTGTAAAAGGCAGTGCCCAAGGATCTACAATCCATGTCGCGGGCAGTATTACATCGTATATTTATGCGCCTGAAGGTCCGGAGAAAGTGATTAGCAAGTTGACGAGTCCGGACACGAAGATTGTGAGCTTGACGATTACGGAGAGTGGGTATTGTGTGAATGAGGCGACGGGGGAGTTGGATGTAAAGGATAAGGGTATTGCGGGGGATTTGGAGGAGATGGGGAGAGGTGGGTTCCCGGCGACGGTGTATGGGTATATTGTCGCGGGATTGGCGAGGAGGAGGAAAGCAGGGCTGATGCCGTTTACGGTGATGTCTTGTGATAATGTTGTGCAGAATGGGGATCTTGTTAAGAAGATGTTGCTGGAATTTACTAGGCATGTTGACGAAGATCTTGCAGCGTGGTTGGAACGTAACGGCGCGTTCCCGAATAGTATGGTTGATCGAATCACACCGCGGACGAGGCCGGAAGATATTGAGAGGTTGGCCAGGAAGTACGATATTATCGATTCGTGGCCGGTTGTTACTGAGCCATTCATACAGTGGGTTATGGAAGATGAATTCACCTTAGGACGTCCGCCTTGGGAGAAAGTCGGAGTACAGGTTGTGCCCGATGTGGAACCATTCGAAAAGATGAAGCTGACGTTGCTCAATGGGACACACTCGGCCATTGGATACCTGGCCCATCTTGCTGGATATGAGTATATTCATGAGGCGATCCGGGACCCGCAGTTTCGGCAGTACGTTCGAGGCATGATGCAGTTCGAGATGCGTCCGACACTGGACGAAGTTCCAGGTATCGACCTGGACGAATACTGTAACTCGGTCATCGAGCGTTTCTCAAACCCAACGCTTGGCGACCGCGTGCTCAGAATCTGTCAGGATGGCTCAGGAAAGATGCCGAAGTACATCCTGCCAGCGATTACCAGCCAAATCGGACGTGGAGGCGAGATAAAGCGTTTGGCTCTGTGTGTAGCGGCGTGGTTCAGGTTTCTGAGTGGAAGAGATGAGCAAGGAAGAGCGTATGTCGTCGATGACCCGATGGGTTCGCAGCTGAACGCGCTCGCACTCGAAGGCGGACCTGATCCCAGTGCGTTGTTGACAGTCACTCGTCTCTTTGGTCCAGAGCTAAGACACTCCTCGGCCTTCTTGCGCGAGCTCACGTCTCAAGTCCAGAGATTGTACGCATATGGTGCAAAAGCCACATTGGATCAGCTTCTGGTGGAGCTCAGAGTTGACGTGCAGCAGAGTCTCAAATCGACTTGAGGGCAACGGAACCTCGGCCCTTGTGATTCAACAGATCCAGTAGTCCTCGTAAGCGACGGCCGTCAAAGGCGCAGTAAAGGATGCATCAAACATTCGGTCGAGTATGTTGGTTCGGATTAGGTATGAAATCAAGTAGCAGAGTGCAGTAATTTTTATCTTCGAGGCAGTATACATTTGCATTGATCTGAAGGACAAGTCTCGAAAGTGACCTCCGCTAGCCAGTCTGCAGGCAACTGTTTCTTGAGGAAAGCGATCGAAACATTGTGTGCATCGGGATGTTTGAGGATCCGAGGTTCGAACTGCAGCAAGGATTTTGCTATGTCCCAGACCCGGCGTAGTTCCAGATCGTTGAATGTCGATCGATCAGAAGCCCAGCTTGTGAAGAAAAGGTCACGAAGATCATCGTGCTCGGTCGGCCACTTGAGCAATACGGTGTCGAAAAGACCAGTATCAATGTCACTGGGACGAGCAGGAAGTAAAGGGTGTTTTCCAACGATTGTGCAGATGATGGAATGCGCTAGTCTTTGCGGTTGCTTGCCACGCCTAGCCTTGGGAACCTGAATGCGGTCCATGAAGCTCGTAAAACCGGATGCGAGAAGGAGAGCCACAACTTCAGCCCCTGCTCCTCCGAAGCACTGTTCCGCCAGTGTAGCAGTACCGGCCAATTCGAGCAGTCTATCGTGGTGGTAGCATAAAACTCGTTCAACTTCTTCCAAGTAGTCTTCAGAAATTGAAGCAAGGTCCTGCGGCACTGCGGCACGGAGAGTTTGGCCGATATGCTCCGTGTCATGGCAGCCGCGTAAAAACTTTGCCCGTGCAAGCCCGAAGTAACTGTAATATTGCTCATTCCTGTAGAAGCTGGGAACATTTGAGTCGACAATGTCTTGCATCGTCTGTAAGCCCAGGAAATCATACACTGTGCGGTGCAGCCAGGTCACCTTGATCGAGGATAAAATTTCGTAATCCCGTTCTGCGACAGTGGGATCGTACTTTGCGCGGCGAACGGGCTCCGGCAGGTACAGAAGGTCTTTACAGGATGCGCTCAAAGATTTCCGGAGCTCATCTTGCATGATAGCCTCATCGTATGCGCCCAAAGTCTCTGTGTCTAGCTCAAGCGCTATCTCGGGAACAAATCCATCCGAGCTATCACAGACGAGCCAGAAGTCGACCCAAGATGAGAGCCGCTCGGCTTTGGTACTCTCAGCGTACAGACAGGCCAGCTTCAGATATTGGTAGGTCTGGTTTTTGTAGACGCTCTCCACGCGCATAAGAATGCTTCGATAGAAATCCTCCAAATCTCTAGGGAATTCTTCCACTCGCCGTTGCAAGATGGAGACGGAATCACCTTCATCGAGACCAGACCGAACTGATCGAACCACGAGGAACACCCAAAGGAAGACTCCCTCGGCCTTTTCAACGATAGTATCCATCAGCTTTTCGAGTCCATCTCCTCGTTGCTTTCTTCTAGAAAACCGCATGTAACGACGTGACTCTTCATATGAACGAGGTAATCCGCCCAACTCGGGTTCCGCGATTTGACCTTCAACGTATGCTTGGATGTCCGGTCTGGTCAAGTCCTCAAGACGTAAGTGGGGTACGACCTGCTCGAATGCTTTCCGAAATGCATTCCATGGCCGGGACGCGACACACATTTTGACGTCCATTCTTTCTATCAGTCTACCGAGAAGTTCGAGTAAGTCAGAATGGTTACCGTGATACTCGTCCAAGCCATCAACGAAAATGCAGAATCGCATCGAGCGGGATCGATAACGGTGCCGAGCAATGATCTGAAGAGCGCTCATGAGCTCTGCTTCAGACCAGTCGTTCGGGACCACCTGTTCGTGAGAATTAATGAAGAGTCGAGGCCATACAAAAGTGATGAGGTGATTCGGTTGATCGTCGCTCTTCAATTCCAGTAATTGATACAGAATCGCACGCATGAGCCCGAGCGTAGACTTCTGGAGGCTTGATCCAGGATACCAGAAGTAGAAATGGAGCAGGACCAGTTCATGGCCGCCACTCCAGTGCTCTAGCAGTGCTCGAGTCTCCCGATGCTCGCGAAGATACCTCATCAAGGTCGACTTACCAGAACCTGCCTTGCCAGTAATCCAGTAGAAGCCATTCCCTGTTTCAAGCCAAGTTCTGAGTCCTTGACTACGATCCGAGAGTGCCCATCGATATGTGTCCCCATAGGTATCTGGGATCTCACGTTTGCGTTGAGCCATGTGCTCAAAGGCTAGGCTTTTTAAGAGCTGCTTTTGGACCTGGACATTGAGCTTAACCTTTATTGCCACGAATCGTCTCATTAGTGTGGAGTCATGCCTAGACAGCTTCACGGCCGGCCATTGTTGTACGAAATCTGCTTGTGGTGATGGATCGCCCAGTCGAGCTCTCCACAAGCCCAACAGAAATTGTCCGAGCCAGTTGATATGCAATTCCATTCTCTGAAGCTGCCAGCGCAACATGACTCGCTCTTGACCGCATTCTACCATATGCCATGGCAAATATGGTAGCTGCAAAAGCAGAGAATCCATCTGCTTATGCAACTCTTTTCCAAGGGCCAAGGCCGAGGCCTCGTCGTCATCGGCTCGTAGCAAACCAAATATTCCATTGATGGCTTCGTACTCTCTGAAGAGCTCATCTATGTCATGCTCTGAGATGGCAGTATCGATGTCTGCTGCTGGATCGACGTATGCGCCTGCTCGTGTAGTCCCCGCACAGCAAAATCGAAGACCTGCAGTAGAGCCGAGGCTGCTGGGGTAAGCGATTCAACAAACTCCCGCTCTTGATTGCCTTTCGGTGCGTTCGATACATGATAGGTGTCGCCCAGGTGCAAGCGTGAGTGTCCGCTGGCCGTTATTTCAGAGTAGGCTTTTGCGTAGGGACCACGGTATATTTCGGCTCCGTCCATTTACGATGGCGTAGATCCCATCCAAGGTCAAGACCTCAGACGGGAAGTCTTAGGAAACCTCTCAGCCTTCGACACCAGCGGACAGACGACGAGTTCTAGCGCGTGCGCAGGCGCTTCGCAGGATTCCTGCTTGGGGTGCCTCGGGTCCACTCGCCGTGCACTTGGCAATGGGAGCTGGTGTTGGAACAGTGTCCTGCCCAACATTTCCATTATCGCATTCATGAGGGATCATTCCTTCGAGCTTCCAGGGGAATCACCAAAGTGAGAAGTCAGTGATTGTGGTCATGGTGTGTTATGATGTGCTTTGTATGAGGTGGAAGAGCTGGCGGCCCGTGCACACCCCACTTTCGGCGAACCTTGAAGCGCGTCTTCCTCTTGGACGCGTCAAGTGAATGAACAATATGGACAATTCCAGTCCACTTCCCGTACCCGCATCCGACGAATTGGCCGAATTATACGGAGTTCCATCTCACCCTCAAAGTTATGACACAGTACCGACATCGTACTCGGACGACTTGGAAGCATTGAACACGCTAGAACACGAGACACGACGCGCCAAAGCTGGAAGTGTCGTCCAACACCGCAGCTGGAAAGTGTCCGAAGTCTTCCACAGTGAACCCAGAGAACCACCAAACTCATCGCCTGTGCAAATGGCGACCATGCCTTCCAGTCCGCCGCCAAGTCCTTCGCCGATCAAGAAACGCAAATTCGCAACTCTCGACTTCGGAAGCAGCACTTTGACGCGTCCAGTCAAGGCCCAGAAAGTCTACTATGGCATCAACATTCACCAGCTGCTCGAGGAAGCACAAGCCGAAGAGAGCATACCGAAAGCCGCGAAGACAATTGAGCAGGTGCCGACTCCGCCATCTGAGCCTGTCACCAAGAGAAGATCAAATCTGCTGTGGACGGAGAAGTACCGCGCGAGAAAGTTCACAGATCTGATTGGAGATGAGCGTACACATCGACATGTCATGCATTGGCTGAAGCGGTGGGATCAAATCGTCTTTCCCGGCTCCCACCGGCCGAGAGCCAAGAAGAGTGCAGCTGGCGAGGAGGAGAAGCCGCATCGCAAGATTCTTATGTTGACTGGACCGCCTGGATTGGGAAAGACAACGCTTGCTCATGTCTGCGCAAAACAGGCTGGGTATGAGGTGCAAGAAATCAACGCGAGTGATGAACGAAGTGCTGCAGTCGTCAAGGGCAGAATAAGAGATATGGTGGGCACAGAGAATGTCAAGAACGTGGACAACAAAACGACTGAAGGGAAGGTCAAGAAGGCTGCGAAACCCGTCTGCGTCATTGTGGACGAGGTTGATGGCGTAGTCAGTGGAAGCGGTGGAGGTGGCGAGGGAGGCTTCGTGAAAGCCTTGATTGATCTTATCATGCTGGACCAGAAGAATACTCCGTTAGGGTCAATGTCACAAGCACCAGCTAAGAAGAAGAAGGGTGAACGCTTTCGACTGCTGCGGCCCATCATCTTGGTTTGCAACGACGTCTATCACCCAGCACTTCGACCCCTACGCCAGAGCACCGTAGCGGAGGTTGTTCATGTGCGAAAGCCACCAGTGCAGAGTCTGGTGACTCGCTTACAGCAAGTATTCGAGAAGGAGAATGTTCCCTGCGACAGCGACGGCGTCAGAAGACTTTGCGAAGCAGCCTGGGGTGTTAGCAATCGCAAAGAAGATCGCAAAGCTGCTGGAGCAGGCGAAGGAGATATGCGAGGCATTATGGTCGTGGGAGAGTGGGTTGCCGGAAAGCTACGTGCATCCAGTAACGACAACGAACGTCTCACTCGGAAGTGGGTGGAAGACAATGTCCTCACTGATCTTGCACACGGCGGTGGTGGAGCCAGAGGCCTTGGACGTGGTGGTCCCAAAGACATCGTTGAGCGCGTGTTCCAAGAAAGCGCCGGCTTCCCAAAGCAAGCCGCCATGTCCACGCCGCTCCAAGAAGCAGGCAACGACGGCGTCAAAGGCGTAGCAGAAGGCGTCCGCCGAACCGCAACCACACGCCTACGAGAGTTAATCGACACCCTGGGCGACACCGACCGCATCATGACAGACTGCTTCTCAATCTACCCCGAACACCCATTCCAAGATGACACCGTGCTCTCCAAACCCGACTCAGCCTACGAATGGCTCAACTTCCATGACCGCCTCTCCGGCGCAGTCTTCGCCAGCAACGAATGGGAACTCGCCCCCTACCTCAGCTCCCCAATCCTAGCCTTCCACCACCTCTTCGCCTCACCCACACGAGCCCAATACCAGACCGCCAACACTACCGAAGACTCCGACTCCTCCACCCCATCCCACCCCTTCTCCGGCTCCGGAGCCTCCTGGTCTGCCCACGAAATCCAAAAATCCAACGAATCCCACCTCCTCTCCCTCCAATCCAACCTCTCTCCCCCCTTACTCTCCTCTTTCCGCTCCCACTCCGACATTGCAACCGACCTCCAACCCTACCTCTTGCGAATGCTCAACCCCAATATAAACCCCATCACGATCGGCGGAAGCAGTACAGTCCGTAAAGCCAGCGAACAGACATTAATCAAACGATCCGTAAACGCTATGGGAGCTAGTGGATGTAGATTCGAACGTGTGAGATTGGACCAAAGTGAAGGACAAAGGTTTGGGGCCAGCAATGAATGGGTTTATAGAATGGAGCCGCCGATTGATGTTCTTTGTACGTTTGAGACTGGAGGGAAGGAGTTTAATAAGGGGAAGACGAGGTATGCGGTACGACAGGTTTTAGAGCAGGAGTGGAAGAAAGAAGAATTACGACTCGCTGAAGAAGCCAGAATGGCTCGCTTCGGCGTAGCTAACTCCACCCTCGTCGTTGCTGCGAGCACGACTGGTAAGAGAAAGATCGATGATATCGATGCAGGCGGCAAGAAAATTATACGGGACTTTTTCGGAAGACCGGTTGTTGTTCCTGCTGCTGGTGAGGCTGAGACTGAGATTCAGAAAAAGCGGAGGATGGAGGCTGAGGAGAAGAAGAAGGGTTTGGGAGTTTGGGTCACGTTTCATGAGGGGTTTTCGAATGCTGTGAGGAAACCTATTACGTTGAAGGAGTTTATGATGGGGTTGTAGATAGCGTGTCTCTAAGAGACTCGTATTCTCCATGGTGCAAGGAATGATTAATGCTGCTGTTCATTTTGACTACCCTGCAGCGAGCGTCTTGAACACTGCTGCTTTGCACCGTATCCTGTATCCTTTCTGCAGTGTGGTGTCGACGACCTGACCCGAGAGCGTGAGCCGAATGGCAATGTTACGTTCCACGAGGGCTTCTCGAAAAATTTACCGCGCTGGAGTCTAAGATGGGGTGATGGGTAGATGGCATGATGGAATGCTTGATTATTGCTGCTACTGTACAGATCTACTGAGGTGTGCAGCTTGGGACTTTGAACACTTTTGACGCTGCGCCACATGCCTACCCCTATCTCCCTCCGAATCATTGCAGGCGAGGCGAATGCTGACCTGACCTGGGTGCGTGAGCCGAACAGTGTCGTGGCTTTGGAATCCGTGGTGGTGTAGATCCTGCATTTGATCCTCTAGTCCTGGGTCCAGCTCTCTGGGTCTTTCAGCGGGTTGCTCCATCTCAACCATGGCCAGAGCTGATGCTTCCAGTATGTATCCCGCTCGAAAGTAGCGGACTTCTGCTTTTCCTTCTCAACCCACGTGCATCCCTCACTCGGCATACAACATCTCGCGCTGCTGCTGCTCAGGCACATATTCGTATTCGATATTAGTCTTAGGTCCTTTGCCACCCTTCTTACGAGGTTTCGGCGGAGGAGCACTAGGTCTCTTTCGCTTTAGTGTGTCGAGTTGCTTCTTGAGCGCCGCTGTATAATCATCTTCATCCTCGTCACTGCCATCTTCTTCCGAGCCTTCTTCTTCATCGTCGTCGTCCGCTCCATTCTCCGCGTCATCCTGACTCCACCAATCCTCAAAATCCTCCATATCATCCTCCTCATCACTCTCTTCCACATCACTCACATACTCCACATCAGCCTCACCATTCTCCCTCTCATACTCATATTCATTCTCCTCTCCATCCTCCTCAATGCCTTCATCAAGGTCTTCGTCTCGTATACCTTCCTGACTCCTCTCCAACCCCCTCATAACCTTCTTCCAGACATTCTCCTCAACATTCAATGGTTTATCTCCATACGCTCCGCTCCTCAATCTCTCCACCAATTCCCTCTCAATCGCCCTCTCAATCTTCGCCGCACGTTCCGCTTTAAGTTCCCGCGCCTCTTCTCGTCTCCGGATCTTGGGCGCCATTTTGCTCACGACACGTTCACCAAGTCGTTCTTCTTCTTTGGCTAATCTCTGCGCTCGGACTCGGACTTGTGTTAATCGTGTCAATCTCTGCTTGCACTTATGAAGGAGAAATTTGGGCCAATATATCAATCTCTCATCAATCTGCTCCAGCGCTTTTGTGTAATTTGAGCTGAGGCGGATCTTCTCCCACCATTTCGACGGGAGATGGGCTCGTTCGACTGTCTTGATGTAGAGATACAGTCTTTGATTCGTAGGATCGGCGCGGATTGTGGCGTATCTTGAGTTGGCGAGTGGACATGACTGGCGATTGCAGAGGCCTGTTACGTTGTGTTCGTTGCGACAGAAGGTGGATTTTGTCGAGTTTTGGGTTTTGCCGGTGTTGCCCGGGAGTTTGAGTTTGAAGGAGCAGAATTGTTGGTTTAGGACCGACCAGACGATTTCGTCGGAGGCCATGCTGGGTGGTGTGTGAGGCGGCGGTGATGGTGTGGGAGATGGTGGTGTTTGGGAAGGCGAGTCTTTCGTGGTGGTCGCGGTTTCCGAATCTCAAAAATTCTGGGCACGGGCCAGCGGGTGCTCCCGCTCATGTCAGCACATTCGGAAGGGTCTGCCGAGCCTCCGATCCTTCTACAGCCTGTAACCTGTAACCTCACTTCACCTCCTTCAACCTCTGTCTCCATTGTTCAAACAGCTTAATCCCGATTCCTCCCGCGACCTCGGCTGCCATACAGATATTGGGCATGTTTTGCAGGCTCATCTCCGCTGCTTCACCAGCCGTAAGAAGCTGGGACCGGGACAACACAAAGCACCTAAGCCACACCTAATCAAACATGCAAATGAAACCAGTTTACTAAGATGGCGATGACTTTCCGCTGACATTGCGTACAACGACGATCTCACAGAAGTTGCGACGATGTCGAGGCACTTGCTTCAGTCCCTACGTGGCCCCTAATCGCCAAGACAAAGTCCTGGGAGAATGGCGGCCACACGTTTAGCATCACGAAAATGTGTGGGAACGGATGAGCGCATGAGGAATATGAGCGTGACCACGAGATGGGTACCTCCAAAATCATTTCCATTCGAATGCGGCGTACCAGCGCTACAGCAGCATGACAACAAGATTTATCCCAAGGGGCTCGAAACAGCTCCCTCAACCATCCTCTATGCACTCAGTCGCCTGCGTGACCAGTCTGGTCGCGTCCCACTTTCATTCCTCAGCTGTGTTGACAACATTGACCACACATGAGCCAAGTGCGATGAATGGTGCGGCAAGATATTTCAGGAATTTGCCTACTTTCTCCAGCTTGCTCTCGCTGTCGCCTTGTCCGCGTCCTGGGGAAGACGAGTCTGATTCAGATCCACACGGCTGCTTGCAGCAGCGACTAATGAGGTGTTAGTTCAATGAACGGTCTACACGTCCGTCACCCTCACACACTTGTTGTGGCCTCCTTCGTCGCCCACAGTTTGCTTGGCGGCGATATGGCAGCTGCCATTTGAAGGTGTTTTTGGTTGTTGGAGCATTGCTGATGCTTGTTGGAGAGGGCGAAGTGGTCGACGATGTCTTGCTTATGAACACCGTTTGTCGGGAGTGTATGTTTTTGTTTCTGCGCTTCGCTTCCCTTGAGACCTGCTTATATGTGTGCACTTTTCAGCTGTAGCCACAGTTTCACTGCCAACATTTGAACTTGAATTAGGAGCCAGCCGGGACTCCGCTCGGAGGGACCCACCACTTCGCTGATACTATTCAGGGCATGCTTTTCAGGCGATGACTTTGGTGCGATCCATTCCACAGCTGTCTATTGGCGCCGTCTCAATTCACGAGCTCTTTGAGGCTCCAGGACTGGGTTCGAAACCCGGATTGGCAGCGTTGAGGGACCTTACATGCCCACAAGCTGCAGCATGTCACCGCCTCGGTCATAGCTGTGGCTACACGCACGCGAGACTGTTCGCTGTCCTTATCGATGACATCCTTCGCAGTTGAATGCCCCCGAGATGGACGGGTTTTGGGCACAGGCACCTCACTAGCATTGCGAGGAGGTTTTTTGCTGAAGCTTTTGGCTCTGCATTAGTAATAGCGAACTATTGAATGCCACGCACCATGCCTGACGGCGCAAGACCACCGCAGAAATGGCAGTGTGCACAATGCCAGCAAAATTTTCCCCGAGCATACCTCTTGGACAGCCATGGAAAAGAGTCTAGACACAAAGCATACAAATGCAAGTTTGAGGGATGCTCGAAAATGTATAGTCGAGGGTCGACTTTCAGGAGACATGGATCGAAGGATCACGGACAACGAATATCATCCCATGCATGTACAACTTGCGGGAAAATGTACTCTCGGCGAGACCAGTGTCAACGTCATCAAGCAAGCTGCAAGACGAAGAGATGCTCCAAGTGTGGACAGTCCTTTCATGACACGAAGCGAAAACACGAAGCGAGTTGTACTGGAAGAAGACAGGTGGAAGTCGACGCATCTACTTAATCGCATGCCAACCAATCGACGCTCTTACACAATGACAGCATCAACAAAGGAGTTGACAGTCCGCAGGTCAGCAACACTATTCCGCAACCATCTACCGCCGGTGTGAACATCCCTGAAGCAGCCTTTGAATATGCCCGCGACGAGCAACATCGTCGAACCTCGCCCATATCAGACGGTCGGATCATGCAAGAAATGTTGACTGAGGAGCCGGGGAATACAAACTTGACGGCCATCGCGTCGAAAGAATACGAAACGTTGGCACAGACTGAACAACTCCAGGGTCGCTCTTCTGAAACCCAATTTCTGTTGTGTATGACGAGTAGAGCAGCAAGTGGACTACTGTCCGCCAGCCACACCAGTACCGGCTATGGACTCCATTGATTGACTCAGCAATAAACAATTTGCTTGTGTTCGGGAAAAGACTGGTCCTGCATTGAGCAACAAACGAAGAGTTGGGGCTGCTGCGTCATTGAGCAAACACACCCGCAGCGACGCGTTTCGATCGAACTTTCAATTCGAACCTGTCAACTTTCTATCAAGGCACGTCCTTTCCGGTTTGGAATCAACTTCATGATCAGAAAAGATGGCCCAACCCGAGCCCAAGCTTCAGTGCATCTGCTGCACTGATCCAGGAACACTCACCTGCACAGGCTGTCGAGATGCCAAGTATTGCAGCCGCGAATGCCAGGAAGCCGATCACCAGTTTCACAAGTACCTTTGCAAATCTTTCGCTCGCTTTCAGCCTGAGCATCGTCCATCGCCAGAGATGCGTCGAGTTGTGCACTTCCCTGCGTGCAGGGATAAGCCTGAGTTCAGATGGTTGCCCGTGACAGAAACTTTCGGGCCAGAAGATTTCGAAGACACTCAGACTGTCGACCACAAGACGATTACTGGTGGTAAGGGACACTTCTTGGAAGGCTGCATGATGAACGAGATCAATGGCGCCGAGCTTGGTGGTATCGTCATGATCTCGTGCTACGATGGTCGTGTGGGAGAGTTTCCGGAGAACAAGGCCATCATCACTGCCACGAACTCAAAGGCTAATTTGTATCCTTGGACTGGTCCCATGATTGGTATTTGTGGCACCAAGAAGTACACCAACCAGGAGTACGTCCATGACGGCATTGGTCAAGTGGATGACATGAACATGCGTGCTTACAGCTTTCTCATGATTCGCATGATTAGTCGGAGAAACATCACGGACGAACACAAGCTGCGCTGTGGTCCGAAAGTCGAGGCCGCCAAGATCATTTCCAAATGCCTCCGCGATCCTGATACACCATTGGTGCAAGCCGTGAAGCTGCCTAGGATGCACCCTCTCTTTGAGGAACCGAGCATACCAGCTTTCACCAAGGTAACTCACCAGCGTTCTTAGCCATATATTCGTACTAACATCTCATAGGGTGTCGAATTCCCGCTCCTTACCATGAAAAGCAAAGACAAGTCTTCGGGTTCTCGCACTTTGATCAGTGACGAAGCCGCCGCTCTGCACCTGGTGATCGATCCATACAGTCTCGATCTCAATCATCCAGTGCCTCTCATGGCTTCTGGTGGTATCGACGATGTCTACCTTGCCCGTGTCGACCGTAGCCCTTTGATCCCGGATACCGCTGAAGCTTTCATTCGCTTCAGTCATCATGTCTTGGCCCCATTTCTGCCTCCAGCGGTAAGCGCTGCGGACGGAGACAGTACCAGTACGATTCAAGAGAAGCAGGACAAGGCTCTCCAGCAGATCACCCCTGAGAAATGGACAATGTACCTCGCAGGATGGAAGGCAAAGAAGGCAAGCGATAAAGTGGGAATCAGATCGAGATTGCTCGGTGGTGGTAATAACAACGGCAACAACAAACCCTTTGTACCTTTCTTGGGCTTTAAGGGACAGGGTAGTCACGGCCCAGCCGACAGTTCCTGAAGCAACAGACGGTAAGGTGATTTCGAGGCGTGGATGTCGGCCACCGGCGTACATCATGTCATGAATGAGGTCTGCATTCCTCACTATGATGGGGCACAGCGGCTCGTACATAGAGAAGGGTTGGAATGATAACAGCTTGCCTTCTTCAATGGTTTCACTTCCACGCCGCATGCTACCGACCACAAGAAAAGCATTCGTGAATGTCTCCCGACCAATGCATAAAACCCTCCCACACTTTCCCTTCTCAACAACACCCAAAACACAGAAAAAGCAAACCCTCTCACGAACTCACAACCAAAGACCAGTAAGTCAACCCGACATTCATACACCAAATTCAATCCATACCCGATCACGAAATGTACCCCAACCGCCTTCCCCTTTTCCAAATGCCCGGCACCATGTCCAGCGAAGTTCAGCAACGCAACACGCGCCGCGGTCTTGCTTCACAGTACGGTCCAAACTGGCAGAACAACCAGCAAGCACATTTCCAGTACGGTGGAGGTTGGCAAGGCTGGCAGAATCGTGCCATGGGTAGATATATGGGGATGCAGAGACCACCCCAGGGAGGGATGTATCGTGGAGGATACTTCTAATCGGATTTCAATTCTGAGTCCAATGCAGATCATGGTGGTGGATTTGACAGTATAGAGCAAGCGTACGCTATGCTCTTTTCATATACCATGGAGTAATGATTGATGATTGATGTTTTACCATCTTGTCATTTCCATAAAACAATGAAGCTGTCGAGAGATCATAATCGCCCAGCCTTGGTCACTTTCACAAGGCTGAGCCACACTAGCAACCTTCCTCACCTTTCGCCTTCTTCATTTTACTATGCTTATCTTGTTCAATCACAAAACATCCATCGCATCCTATTAGGTAACGTCCCTAGTCTTTTAGATCTGCCGGGCTTTGCCTATAAGGTCATCCTGACGCGATATAACCTTATTCAGCCCTGTCCAAACTCAATTACAGCCTCGCCAGGGGAAGACAACCAGGGCAAGGCACGTTTTCGAGCACGTTTGTCCCGGCATGCGGATGAGCCGGAAATATTGTCCCTCTTTCTCTAAATATAAATATAAATAAAGTCTTCTTGGAGTGCACCTCACTTTGTTCTCCCTACCCCGTCGCCTTGAAGACAATCGCCAAGAAAGCAACAATCGATACCCCAACATGCGACACTACGCTACATTCGCGCTCGCAGCAGCCGCATACCTCCCTTCCGCCCTCGGCTGCATCTTCTTCAACGCCACCCTCCACGACGGCGCCAACACCGCCAAATCGGCAGAAGAAGCCATCGATGTTCTCAATACTCCCAAAACCGGCAGAGACCAACGTCTCGATATAAGTCTTTGGGACGATACCAACAATAACGACGTCGTCGACGCATTAAAGGACTCATTCTGTTACGGCGTCGATCTCAAACCCTACGAAGACAATTCCTGGGTCGTGAAATGCAAACCAGAGGAGCGAGGTGTTGAGTTGGATGTACATTGGGATCCGGATATCACGGATGGAGGAGTTTTGGTGAATGTGTTGAAGTACAATAATCCGCGAGCGATGGCGAAGGCATTCAATGATCCGAAGAAAGATCTGGTTTACACCTTTAATGCTGGGAGTAAGGACCAGAAAGGAGTGGAGTTTGAGGCCAAGATCTTCTGCAATGATTGTACAGGGAGTGCGGGGCAGGATTTGAAGTGTTAGGTAGTCAGTGTATTGAATCTCTGTCGGATGCTGCTCTCGTATGGGATGCTTTTGGACCAAGTCCATGTAAATTGCCTTGATAGAGTATCTTGACTTCTGCAATTGTCTCAGTTCGGCTCAGCTCTCGTTCCATACGAAGACATTGGGGAACGAGTCGCCGGTTGCTTGATTATGTACTCAATCAGTGATCGATCGATCGGACCGGGATTTTTGCCTGGTAAGGGCGAGGTCCTTAGGTCAAAGAGGGCGAATGTAAGCGCGTCTTCGAAGTCGAACCTGAAGTTCGGAGGTCGAAGAGATTGTTGCGATATGAAAGCGGCGCCGCTAACACCACCCCGCGCGTGTCTTTTGCGCGGCAAATAAAGTGCGTAGCCGACCACGCAGAATGTTTCATCACCTGGGATCTCTCTCAAGACTAACCATAAAGCGCGCGGATGGCCAGGCGCAAGAAGAAAGTCGCCATTTGTGGTTGACGCGGGCACATACCCGACTGTAAGACCATCCTCCTGGATACGACGGAAATGTTCTGATGGCTCTAGCTCAGGCAGAGTATGAACAGTTACGTTCCTGGGTGAGACTGTGCCCATACCTCCATCGTACAAGTGAGATAGCCTAATAACATAGCTCAAGCTGTTAGGCCGCCAGCTCAGCTGCGTAGAATCTCCAGGGAGTTGCGTAGTAGGAGTCGCAAGGTTGAGCTCCTTCCGTCTAGCAAGTATAGCTTGGGCATCGTGGTCATTGAGATTCCATCGAACTGAGTATACGAGCCATCCGATATCATTTCGAAGTGCATGGTGATCTTCCTCATAAGACAGACTCTTCAGAATCTGCGTTAGCCATTCAAACTTGCTGAGGGAATAGTCCGGGACCGGAGCGCAGCCTACCCAGCTTGTGATGCCAAGTAACGCATAGACACGATCTCTGAAGTTGCCACATGACCACGGATAGAAGTTCTGAAGTGCTGACCAAGGCTTGAGACGCCTCGAACGAGGCGCGGGACG
Source organism: Pseudocercospora macadamiae (assembly GCA_012978405.1). Classification (NCBI taxonomy): domain Eukaryota; kingdom Fungi; phylum Ascomycota; class Dothideomycetes; order Mycosphaerellales; family Mycosphaerellaceae; genus Pseudocercospora; species Pseudocercospora macadamiae. The sequence goes on from WRNY01000073.1 coordinate 74,236, forward strand.
AGCAAGCTTTTGGTCATGTAAAAAGAGCCAATCAATAGTCACGTCCATGCCAGCAAGCTGATGGGCCTCCGAGAATCCATAATTGCCTCGCGTATTGGGAGCAACGATATCACGACAGGCCAAAGCCCATCTCGCGATCTTCGCCAGAGTAAGCTCAGAGTATCCACACAGAAGTCGTATATCACGGGCTAGCCAAAGCTCCTGTATGATCCACATGCGGTTCCAGTACTGACGTTGAGCAAAATTGAGATACGCATGGGCAAATCTTTCATGAGCAGATCGATGGGGCGCAGAGCTGTTATCATTGCTGAAGACGCGCTGTATCGTCTCGTCGAGAGGTGTACCAAAGCGATTAGTGACTCTATCACTGTGAGTCGACGTAGGAATCGCAGCGGAATGTTCTGTGTCCAGCCGCACCATGACCTCGACAAGAAGGTCACTGTCATCAGCATGTGATCCGATACAGGCCAGTACCTCATGTGCACGTCGATATATCTCCTGCATCAGCACTACCTGAGAGGACTTCTCTTTCAGATTTTGCTGGTCAATACAAATGCCGTCGATCCAGAAGTAGGCCGTAGCAGGTTCATTGCGCATTCCGAGCTGCTGCAAGACGTAACGACAACTCCAAGTGATGGCTGCTCTGTCTCCATTCACGAAAACACTGGCTCCTAGATGCTGACCTCCCCAAGTATAGGAAACTGCGGCGTACGGTGGTGCGTCGGATAATGGCCATATCTCTATGGTCAGTCGAGGCTCCCATGTAGTCAATGAACAAGGTTCTGCAAAACGCAGTAAGCGAATTTCTTCGGAAGGCCTCGCCAAAGCCTCGTGCCTAAATGTGATATCTGGAGGTGCCTGATCGGGAGTACCCGGCGATGGAGGTGGTGACGCTACCGGAGGCGTAGTAGATGGCTCCATATTGAGTCTGCTCAAGGAGCAGGACTTGCCTCAAGGCGTAAGTTTGCCCCAAAGCCTTGCTTTGTGGCACAACCGGCGCTGAAGACTAATATAGCAGCTGATTCGCGCATGATTCTGACGGACTCAGCCTGCGAGGCAGTCGTTAATATGGAATGGAAGAGACAGGAAGGGAGGATTGGCAAGTGATGTTGTCGTCCGCCAAGAGAGCTCCGCGGAAGTGGAGCCTGGGGCTGCAACTGTTTGACGACATCTCCCAAAGTCCATTCGATCATCGACTTTGTAGCATTCACCAAACATCGAAAATGGCATCGCCTCTATTCAGCTCAATACGAGCTGCCCAGTTGGGCTTATGCAAGCAATGCGCAGCTACTACCACACGACGAACATTCGCCTCAATATCGCAAGCGCCAAAACATGAAATCCGATCCAGACCATCCATCACCAAAGCCGCATCAGCATCAGCGAAACGAGCTTTCACATCCACCAGCACACGACAATACAAAACCGTAGAAGAAGCCAAATCGCGCTACAAACTCGGTCCCTTCTCATGGCAAGCCGGTTTCCTCTTCCTAGCCGCAGGCGCCGGCCTCACACTCTACTTCCGCTACGAAAAAGCCCGAATGGCACGCGCCCGAATCGCAGAAGCCAACAAGGGGATCGGAAAGCCCTTAGTCGGTGGTCCTTTCCGTCTCACCGACATGAACGGGAAAGAATTCACAGAGCAGAACCTGAAAGGCAAATACAGTCTGGTATATTTCGGTTTCACGCATTGTCCGGATATCTGTCCGGAAGAATTGGATAAGATGGCGGGAATGATTGATCAGGTGAAAGCAAAGCATGGGAATGTTATGTTGCCGGTTTTCATTTCTTGTGATCCGGCACGAGATACTCCGGAGGTTATTAAGAGGTATTTGAAGGAGTTTCATGAGGATATTGTTGGGATGACGGGGACGTGGCAGGAGGTTAAGGAGGTTTGTAAGGTTTATCGAGTGTACTTTTCGACGCCGCCGGATGTGAAGCCGGGCCAGGATTATTTGGTGGATCATAGTATTTACTTTTACCTTATGGGTGAGTTAGAGAGATCCTTTGGTGGGGAGTGAGAGTGATGCTGACTTTACTTCCCAGATCCTGAAGGAGACTTTGTCGAAGCGATCGGTCGCAATTTCTCCGTTGATGCCGCGGCAAAGGTTATCAACGACCACATCGCAGACTGGAGAGGCAAGATTGACAAGTCGTGAGGCTGAAAAGTAGAGGCACTGTCCAGCATGACTTTTGATGACGTCTGTATACCCACGCCGCCGAATGGCAGTTCTGGCCTTGTGAAAGAAGCCAAGCCATTCTATGCATGTAAATGTAAGTGTGGTATCTCGCAACCGCTGCATCGTCACTCGCTAATGTCGCGTCAGATACCCAATACCACTCTCGTCGCAATGTCGTAATCCCGTGAGATGCGTTCTCCCCGTTTCTGCTGATGCTTTCCAGACTCTGCTAGCCCCGTCGTATAGGTGTCGATGCTCGGAATCCACTCGCAATGTCCCGCGCGTCACCACATTCCTTCCGCCCTCGTTCCTTGGCTCGTTACTGAGTAAGATAGTAATCTTCTGGATCGATCTTCCCTAGCGATGGTTTTGACGTGGTGGCCGACTTCTGTAAGTGGACGATGCGCTCCATGATGGCTTTCGAGACTGGGATCACACTCTGATCGTTCATCACTCTCCACAACTCGTCAGCATCTCCCGATTGTGCCATGCGATCAATCAGCCACCGCGCAGGTCCTTTGACGTTGGCGTAAGACTGCGCTTTGCGGAATTTCGGTGGCATTACACATGAAAAGCTCTTCGAAGACATGAAGATGACCATGTTGTCTGCAACAGTCTGACGGCATATTGCATCCATCACAATGTTACAGAAACCTGTATCCTCCATTGCGTGGCCAACGAACCAGAGTTCGAAAAGAGTGAATATGCAAACAACCGTGTTTTGTTCGCTTTTCTCACTCTTGAAGTCGTGGGAGAGCCATTTGTAACGGGAACGAATGGTATCGGCGATTTCGAGAATCTCACAGCTCCCGCGGTACAACCACTCAAGGTATGCTTGGGTTGGGACCCAATCTTCTTCAATGGCAATTTGTGCACCTGGTAGAACGTTGTTGAATTTGCTGGACCGTTGGGCGACCACGTCTTTGTGAACGACGAAGAGTTTCTTGCCGAGGGCAATAGTACCGACATTGAGAGTGATGGCTTCTTCGAAATTCAGTCTGCGCACAAGTTAGCTGAGGTTATCCGCACGCGACGAGATGGCCGCATACCTTGGGCGCTTGTTCGCGCCGACCGCTGCGTCGGCTTTGCGCTTGTCAGACGCGCTGGTCTTTGCCATCGCGTGCTAGTTGTGTGATCCTTGTTGATGTTTGTAAGAAGTCTTGGATTGAATAAGCTGACGTTATAAAGGACAAGAGCTACTTCAAGGGTCACATGCGTGTCGAGAATGTGACAAAGGCTAAAAACGAAAGTGAACGTGGTGGAGCACTGTAAGTGAGGCACCTTGTGAATGTCATGACTATTATTGACTTGTGACAGTGATGAAATTCGACTGAAAGTGTTCATTCGTTTCGCTAATGCTTCTGAGACTCTTTAGTGCTGACCGCCTGCGTCTCTGTCGCTCTATATCCTGGTGAACACTTCTTTCTCGAGCAGAAACGTCCCGTCACCCGCTGCTTCATCTCTCCAGAAGTCTTGTTCCGCTCTTCCCAACTGCGTCCTCCACCTCTTCACTACATAACATGGTAGTCCCTTGCGACGACTGTCCCCAGTGGTCGTTCGAGTCCCAAGAGGTCCTGCCGAGCAGCATCAATATGCGCCAGAAGGACTATCGCGAACTCCGTCATCTTCTCATTGCGCAAGATAGGCAGCAAAGTAACAGAATGTCCCGGAACTGCCAAGCGATCTAGCAGCCAGTGGAAGGGACCGACGAAGAAATGTTCCCCGCCGCGTCCATCCCAGCAACCCTCCGCGCATCGACATTTCCAGACCCACTTGGTGAGGACGGGAATGAGATGGTCGCTCAAGTCCTGTTGGCAGATGGCGTCCATGACGAGGTTGCAGAAGTTCTTGTCTTCAAGGAGGTGACCGACATACCAGAGATCGAAGAGGCCCAGAGTACGATAGACCGTGTCCTGCTCCTTCTCTTTGGCTCCGCTGGTATAATTCCACCTGAACATGGTCCAGTTGGCTACGTGGTCGGCCATCTTTTTGATCTCATCACCCGTGCTGTACGGCCGGTCGAGATATACCCAGTTGAGATAGCCTTCTACCGCGCTTGTTTTCGCATTGATGGAGACCTCGAGTCTGTTAGAGCGTTGGAGGATCATGTCTCCGTGGACGATGAAGTCTCTGGTGCCGTCGTGTTCGTGGGTGATTTTGAGAGTGATGGTTTGGCCGAAGGTCAATCTGGGGATACATCAGTCGCGACCCTCCTCGAGCGAGTTGCAATGGCGGCGTTACCTTGGACGCGCGATCGAGTCAAGTGCAGCGTCAGCTTTGCGCTTGCGAGACGTGTCTGCGCCTTCCATAGCGCTGCTGTGGTCGCGTTCCAGTGGTTTGGTGCTCGTTGATGTTTAGGTGGAGTTGTGTGTTGCGACACTGATTGCGGAAGGTTGGCGTTTGGAAGAACTAAGAAAAAGGTGGAAGCTCAAAGAGCTATTCTAAATAGTTGTCAAGCATGTGACGAAGCAAAAAGTCAAAATGAAGTCGGCAGCATGTGAAAATTGAGGCGTCTTGTGATCACGGAATATGCTTCTGACAGCAAGGATTGTTATGATTGTGACGCAGGTGAAGGTGAGTTCTAGCTACAATCGAGGCAAACGAGATCTTACGTGGAATAACCATTTATGTACAGTTCGCCATCCCTCCACTGTAACACCACTCTTTGATGCAACCTATACGGGATTCTGTTCCCAACCATCACAAGAGTCGCTCTGTGCCCATCCGCCTCATCATAAGTACCCGTCTTCGACGCTGTCCATGTTGTGCATGCTCGTATATTCGAGCGCGAGTCTTTGGCGACACCATGTAGTCGAAATGCTGACCCGCTCATATCTCCTCGTTCTCAAGATAGCTGACGCTGTCAAGTTCAACCTCGGACTTTTTCATTGACGTTGCCCGCACCATCCGCTTCAACACCTCCTTGGCCATTTGGTCTGGCAGGTTCTCAACGAGGCGGTTGCTTTTCTCCTCCGTGTAGTCGCAGAATTTGAGGTTTGCAACGATAAGTCCGACAACTAGTCTATAGAGTCCTGAGGTGCAAGCCGTGGTCGCGACAATGTATCGGATGGTCCTCCATTGGTACATTATGTGACCTGATCGCGACAATTTTTGAAATGTCTTGATCACCTTGTTCTGGAACTTGGCATCTCCAATATAGTCTCCAAGAACCCAGCCCTCAGCCAGCCTTGTCGAGGCCCATAATGGTGTGCCCTTTTCCATGTTGTTCTCTGCGCAGGCCTCGGCCGCTTCTATTACCATGGCGCCAAGGTCGATGTCGGCATTGTAGAGGTACTCGACGTATGCCTGGAATGTACGCGGCTCGTGTTCAGGAATTTTGATAGTCTTCTCGATCGCTTCGGTCCAGGCTTGAGTTGAAGTTGCCGCTTTGAAGAATTTGGACTGGTTGATGATCAGATCCTTGTGGACGAGGAAAGTCTGGGTGCTGTCGCCTTTGCCGACGATGACCGTCAAGGTCTCAGAGAAGGATGACCTATTTAAGTGCAAGTTCAGCAGCGTACTATTTGAACGTCTCAATGCCGATGTCATACCTCATTCGTTTCGCGGCGGGCAACGTCTGATCGCTTGCGCCGCTCTTGCGCTTGCTTGTGCCTTTGCTGGACATGATGCAGCGAGCCTTCGTTGTTGTGGAAAGTGTTGTGCGTAAGTAGACAAGAGCAAGCTGAATGAGAGCGAGTCGAGGTATGTGAAGTTGCTGAGGCAGCTGCCGCTTGGCATTAGCGCGTTTCATCTGGCATGTGAAAGTGACGTCACGAATATATCTGTGCAAAAGTGAGGCAAGAGCGAACGTCTGATTCTACGACGAGCCATTCCTGTAGCCTGATGAGTTAGTTCTATCTGCAATCTGTGGTCTGTTCTCTTGCCTTCATCATGAAGCATTCGCTGAATACATGTGGTATATGAAATACCTAAGTCCCATCGATTCCCACTCGTCTACTCCAATCCATTGCTTCCCTGATTCTCAGCCTCCCACTCCTTCCACCACGGAATCAGACCCAATGCCGCGGTGTAATCATCATCGGCAATATCCGTACCCGTCATGTACACCAGTGCTACGACGGAGCTGAGCCAGTACCCATTCACCAACTGGCTCCTAGTATCCCATCCTCCTAGTGGCCAATGCGTCAGTCGCGTAGACTGAAGACCAAGTAGTTCCATGGACATGTGTCTCCGAATGAAGTCGACCATTGAATCAACACTGCATCGAGCACCGTATAACTCCAGCGTCTTGAGTGCTGGAAAGGTGTTGCACAAGAAGGAGTCAGTAGGGCGCGGGTCGTTTGCATCGAGGTCCATCTCTCGATGTGAAGTTGCGAGGTAAGTTGGGTTGTGGATTGTCAGGTCGAGATGGGTTAGGTTTGGTATAGCAGCGATGGTATCGAAGACAGAGGAGTACGGACTGTCAAATTGCGGTGTCCAGACCTCGAGTTGGAGCGTAGTCAGGTTCTGGAAGGTGTCCTTCATATAAACTGACGTGGGCCCAGTGAGTAAATTGTTGAGTAGAATGCCCCAACGGCAGTCGTATGCTCGAGGCTTACCCTCAGAGACCTTGCGCATGGTGAGTTTCGTTGGCCGAAAACAAGAGGCCGACATCGCCTCGAGGATCGAGAGGAAGGCCAAACCATCGTGGGTGTCTGGCGGACCCCAATACTTCGACAGCACGTGCTGAAAGGACTTCTTGGGCAGTCTGGGACAGCTTGCCGGGGGAATGATAGGGAGGCCACCCCATGCGATGCACACTTCGTCAACTCTGCCGAACAGGACCAGACGATAGAAAATCGGTTTCAGCAGCTGCACCAGAAATGGCTGCCCTCCCACTCGAGCGTGGTCTTGATACATAATCGCTGCGCTGATTGCATCGTTGGTTGCAAGGGTCGGCGGAAGAGCACGAAACGGGTGAGCATCGCCGACCAACCACTCATCAATGTAGATGGTAATCTTTCGCGCTGCAGGGCCGTATACGCTGTGGTCGAGGTGCGCTATAGCGGAATCGATGTTCGATTTGTCGAATAACCGAACCTTGACACCCGTCCACCAGGTGTTGGCAAAGACCTTATCTGATTTGTTGGCGCATTGTGTGGATACTAGTCGGAAAGCAAAGAGATCTTGTTCGTCGAGTTCGTGCACGATGGCCTCGACCATCTCTGTGGGCAGGTTCTCAAGTGTCGGTTTGGCAGATATCGGAGAATCGAAGGCCGTCGAGGGCGCCATGATGGCCAGAGTGTTGTTGATCTGTGATGCGTTTGAAAGACGTAGGAAGCGCTCGACACCGAGGATGAAATGCAGCGTTTGGAAGTGTATCGGAGATTGTTCTCGAGTAGGTATTGCGATGACAGGTCTGTTGGAACTCGAAGCTGGTCGTCGTTGTAAGAACGAGTTGATTGTTTGGTGACAAAAGGTCGAGGCATATAAGTCTAGTGCGGGAGTATTTAAAAGTGGGGAAGTCCGTGCGTGCCGAGTGACCTTGCATGTGAACGTTAAAGAATGCCTGAGATCATCATTCAGCTTTCACAAGCTCCAGGCTAAGTCGAGAGCGTATCATGCAGACTGAAGTTTGATCGGCTCAGACTGTCGAAAATATATCTGAATCCAGACAAGGACCTCCATTGTTTGTCAGGCCGACCATAATCTTAGAGCAGCTGGAAGTATCTCGCAGCCACGCCAGCCAGTATAATCGGGGAAACAACTTTCGTCGCCTTCCATGCTGTTGTTCTGACGCTCAACATGAGCATCACCCTTATCTTCTCCTGTATCATCTCTGTCTCGTTCACCCTCGGGAATGACGTATCAACCGGCACGTCCTTGCCCAGGAATTTGCACAATGGGTCCCAGCCGGTTCGAAGGTCGTACTCCAATAGCCTCCCCTCTTCGCCACGCTCCCTGATACACTTTCGGATCTCAGCATAGTGCTCCTTGTAGATCATTTTGGCATTCGCTCTGAATTCTTCCGTCGTCTTTGCTCGAAATTTACCTTCGGCGGTGCCTCTGTGTAGAGCCCGACCAAGTCTCCCAGCGACAGATGGCTCCATCCAGCAGATCCACTGCACCAGCGAGCTATCGTATGTCTTTATGAATACACTTTCAAAGGACTTCAGCCACTCGTCCGGATCTCTCTCCACGAGGATGACCTTGGCTTCGGGATATGCTTCAATGAGCTCGGTCGCGAAGCTGACGGGAGGCATGTCTGTAACAGCGCTGACATGACCTAGAATCTTGTCGAAGAACGCTCGGTCGGCTTTGGGACAAATTGTGGAGGGAGAGTTGAAGAACTTCGTCTCACAAGCCGGATTCCACATGTCGTAATCACGTATGCTAGCGAAAGCCCGGAACCCATGGTAGGTCTCGTAGCCTAGTATGCTCAGAGCCGCATAGATGGATGCTGTGCCTGTTCGGCTCATGCCTAACGATAGGACCTGCATGGGCATAATTCGATGGCATTGTGTCCGATCGATATTGCTGTGCCCAAAACATTCCGGGTGCTTCCTCCTGGTTTCTTGAGTTGGTCCGAGAAATAATTCGTAAAGCGACATGCTGGGAAGTGGGATGTGCCCTTCTGAAAAGTGAGTTGACTATGAGTTGGGGTTGCGAGATGTCGTCTTGATATCGAAGCTGACTTTCCTCAGGCCCAGCCGCACGGCTGAATGTGGCATCTTGGCTGCATCCTCTGCACTAGCGCGGTTCGGTTTCGGGTGATGCATACGAATACCGTCTCACGGTGGAGACTCTGCCGTATACTGTGCAAACACACAATCGCTCATCCTTTGCTTGAGTAGATTGTGCATGCTATGCGAGCCGCATGTTCTCTGGACGTATAATTCTATACGAATCCGCTGACTCCGTGCTCAAATTTCTGGAAGATCTCAACTGGGAAGCCATCGGCCAGAGCCTGGTATCCGACTGGGTTCATGTGCAAACAATCTCCTACATTGTACTTCGGGTTGAGTTGTGTGGTGTTTTTCGGATCCCTCGCAATTTTGTCGAAATCTACAAGAGCATCGAACCCACCAGACTTGCCAATATTTTGTCGAATCCAGTTATTGACCTTCAGCCTAGTCGCCTCCCGCTGCGGCGTCGCGTACGGCTGCAATGTCGTGTTCTTGCACCCGAAAGGAGTAATAGTCGCACCGAATATTGGTATATGCTGCGCATGAACCCGGCTGATGATTTGTTGATAAGCTTGAATCAAAGAATTGTAAATTATGGTCTGGTTGGCAGCATCTGAGCCAGCAACTCCGATATCGTTGACACCTTCGAACATCATGGCGTATTTGACACCAGACTGCGCGAGCACATCGCGCTCGATGCGGCTCATCGCAGAAGGCCCAAGGCCATCAGCGAGAACCCTGTTACCGCCTGCCGCTTGATTTGCAATATTGATCTTCTCGAGCAGGCTGCCAGCTGGCGACTCACGCTGCAGGCGACTAAACAGAAGGTCTGGCCAGCGGCTGTTGCCGTTGTTGTCCGAACCTCGTCCATCTGTGATGCTGTCACCAACAATGGCCAATGCACCATACTCTGCCGGCTGCCAAGCTTCTAGTGCCGATGTGAAGTACCAGTGGAACACGCTTGTCGTGGAAGGATCTGTCATGTTCGCCGATGTCGTGTAATCCCCAGAAGAGATCCAGCTTTGGGTACGAGAACCTGGATGAGAAGTGATTGCATTGCCTTGTTGGCCGTCTGCCAGATACAGTGTGATGGACACGACTTGACTTGCTTTCACTGGGAATGGCAGAGGATCGGAGACCGCCAGGGCTCCATTTGGAATTGAGATGCTTTGATTGCCGGAGAAGGCAACTTCATGGATGGTGGTAGTGTTGACTCCGCTAGAGCCTGTGAAATTCTGACCAGAATATGCAATGGGTAAAGCAATTGTAGCTGCAGTAATTGGCAGTGCAGTCGTGCCAAAGGCATTAGAAATTCGAAGACGGACTTGAGGAGCACCTGTTGAGATTTTGATCGTTTGCCGTATCGTCGAATTCTGGAATATTGTCGTGCTTCCATTGAACGGTGGAGGGGGCAGATTAGCAGGTTCCGTCAGCTGAGGCATAGAAGCCCATGTATCTACCCAATGCCCATCAGGCGGATCTGGCGTAAGCGCTTGCCCGTATAATGGAGGCGTTGACCATGATAACGCAAATGGCGAAGCGTGTGCAACAATTGAAGCAGACAAGAGATGCAAAAGTGAGAATCCAGTCATACCGACGTCGATGCTAGGATGCACTTGGATACGAGTTTTCAGTGAGGGCTCACATCTATTTCAGCCATGCTTATGCTCTTATAGACTCGTGTGCGATTCCACGTGTATTCTGCCGTCTCTGGACGTCGTAAATTGATGAAGTCAAGCCGAGAGGGGCTGGAAGCACAGCGTCCCTGGCGGCTAAATACGCCATGACCTGTGGAAGAAGATCGGACCTGCATAGCGGCTGATTTCCTGGATCTCCGGATACGCGGCAGCCTGATGGTGCAGGTTTGGGGGTCGCCAATGGCAATACAAACCACTTGGCGGCTGATGTTGTGGTGTGCAAGAGGAAGAAGGAAGAAGTTGTGGGTGACGCGTGAATGTCGCGATGTGAGATAAGCTCGGACACCCCAGTCGACGCTAGCACAAATCTGGCTTGCAGGTGTCTACAACCTGAGATGACTTTTTCATCTCGAAGTTGGGACATCAAAAGGCGCCTGCCGCAGACAATACTGGCCGGTCCATTGAGAGTATGCTCACCGAGCATCTCATCGCCTCGTTAGGCGTGCCGCTGAAGCCACCCGGCACGAACGTTGCCAAAGACGCGGCCATCTTCTTGCACGAATACCAACCGCTGCAGCAACAACGGGCAATCTTCAAGAAATCCGCCACTGCAACAAATTGTCTTGCTGTAAGCGAAAGCCATATCTTCGCAGCGCAAAACGACAAGGGAGTCGTCCATGTATACAACCGAGAAAAAGGCAACCAGGAGGCAACCGTACCATTCACCGAAAGAATATCCTCAATCACTCTGGCATGCGACGATTCCGTACTCATCCTAGGAACCCAAGAAGGCCGAATCTTTCTCTGGGAGACTTGCACAGGACGTCAAGTCACGACCAATCAAGCCCATCTCCAACCCGTCACAGCGCTCGCTGTAGACGCGTCTTCCAACTTCTTGCTCTCAGCGTCAAGAGACTCCACCATCCATGTCTGGTCAATACCTGCCTTACTTTCCTTCTCTAGCGCAGACGGCACAACACCTCTGAGGACATTCTCATCTCATCATGCCGAGATAACTGCTCTTGTTCTCGGCCACAGCGCATCGCATTGTAACTTCGCCATATCATTCGCAAAAGATAGAACTGCCCTGGTCTGGGATTACCGTACAAATCAAGTCCTGCGCACATACTTGCTCCCCGGAATTCCGACCAGTGCTGATTTGGACCCGGCAGACCGAGCGGTATATATCGGTTACGAGGATGGCAGCGTGCAGTCTATCGATTTGTACGCATCAGCTACGGGAGAGCTGGCCGCTGTCCAAATTGGATCAGACGCCAGCGGACCATTCCAGGCATCTCAGAAATCTCTTTGGAAAGTCCCAGATGCTACTTACGGACCCGCACTTAGCCTTGACGTATCGTACGATGGTAGTACTCTCGTCACTGGACATCAATCTGGTAATATCCTCAGCTGGGACATCGCTCGTGGGTTGGCGACAAGTTTCGGACAAACTGCCTTGCACGCTCCAGTAACCAATATCGTATTCTTGCAGGTCACCGGGCATCGCACTCGAGAGCCTTCGAGCAGGAACATCAGGATCAACGAAATTATCAAGCCCAAATTCGGCGCCCTAAATTCTTCTGAGACTGGAACTGTACCTGGGAACTATACGATGCACGTCCAATTCCCCACCGATCTATTCTCATCACAATCTTTCTTCACCGAAGCTCTCACAGCCCCGACGTTTCCCGCGTCACTCCTGGATGAAGGCCTGTCGGAGCTCTCTTCATGGGGTAAGACCGCACCAGCGGAGACCCAAGACGAAGATTTCATGGCACTGGATGGTCCGGCTGGAAAGACAGTCGAGCAGGAGAATGCAGATCTCAAAGCTCAATTAAGGGCTATGCAGAATGTGCAGAAGACAGTTCTGCAGAAGATGACCAAGTTGAGTGAGGAGAAGAGGGAGCTATTGAAGAGAGAGCAGAAACGGAAGGCGAAGAATGGCGTGGTAAATGGTGGCGACGATGATTCGAGTGACTGAAACTGTCTGGAAGCATATGAGGAGACGAACGGAACATGCTCGGAACAAAGAAGTCAAGCACGCAGCCCCTCGAGCAAGCAGTGCACGCACTGTGCAATGGTAAGAGTTGGTACATGGAAGACGATGATAGAGCGAGACCGAGACCAGAATGTATTCTCGCCGACAACTAGATCTCACGACCTGCGCTAGCTACATACGTGTCTACAAGAACAAGACCTCCACGCCACGACTTTACAGAGATGGACCAAGTCTATTCCTTGCGAGCCGTCTGGATTCCGAGCATCGAGACCCAATCCACGGATTCGCTTGTAAAGAGTTAGCGAGAGGCAAAGTATGCGTCTCCGGAACATCTCACCTGGTAGTAGCGTCATCGGCGAGCACGGTCGGCAGCGTCGCAGTGGTGGTTCCATCATAAATAGTCGTGGTCCTTGTGCGTCGGATCGTTGATCTCACAGTAGTTCTAATAGATCGTGTCAGTCAGACATCACGAAACAAGCGATAAATTCCTCCAACCACACTACTCACGTCGAACTAACATCCCCACTCATCGGCGTAGCAGTAGCAACAGGCGTAGCATTCTCCACCGTCATAGTAATATAACTCGTCGGAGCCGTGGTCGGCGTAGCAGTCTCCCGACTCGTCGTAACAATCTCAGTCGCATACTCAAACTCCATATCCGTTTCCAATCTGAAAGTCGTAAGAGCTTCCGTAACATTCGCAGCAAAAGTCTCAACAATAACTTGACTCGTTCCATGGATTGTAGTAGAAATATTGATAGATGTAGTTCGGGTCGCGGATTCTGTGACCATGGATGTATGCCAGACTTCGTATTGTCGGATACATTCTTGGGTACCGTTGGCGTAGAGGGCGCAGACTTTGAGGGTGACTTCTGAAGGTGTGAGGCCCGCTGTTACGGCTTGCCAGGGTGCGAGGTAGTAGGTTGTGAGGCGTTGGATGGTGGGTTGTGGAGTAATTGAGGCTTCGGTTGGGATGCTGGTGTTGGTGGTTACGGTTGGGGAAGCGAGGACGAAGCCGTATTCGGTGGAGAAGGTGATGTCTTGGGCACATTCTGATACTGTGTACTTCTGGACGAGCCCGGTCAGGGTTGTGGCGCAGACCATGGTTTGAGTTGGACTGTAGATGGTTGTGCATGTGCCATTGCCTGGTGGGATGGATATTGAGTAGTTGCGCCATGGGGCAGTCATGGTGGTGGTTGGTATGGCTGGGGTCACTGGGAAAACTGCCTGAGGTGGAAGCTCGCATAGTGTGTACTGTGGCACGTACGAAGTGACGAGTTGGCTCTCTTCGGTGATGGGGATTGCTGCTGCGCCTGGAGACGGCGTTATGTAGGTGAGAATAGGAGCCTCAGATGTAGCCGCAACTGTCACTGTAGATGTTGGCGAGGCCTGCATAGGGGGACCGACTTGTCTGCGCTCCAGATTGACAGCCTCATGTTTGTATTGGTGCAAGTGGCGACTGTCGGCGGAAAGAGTGAAGGCTAAAGTTAACAAAACGATCAATGAACGATGAGTAGCCATGCTGCGTTGAATGACTGTGATGTGCTGTCGAAGCAAACGTATCCTTTAGATCCTGGTCCTGCGGTTGCATCCAGTGCTCAACCTACCGCAAAGGAAGATCGAGGCGAGCAGCCAGAGGATGTTGGATCTCATCGCTGTGCTTCGCATTCCTCTTTTGAAACGCAAAACAAATACGTGGCGCAGTCTCCTTGAAGGCGGGGTGTGGAATGTAAGGCAAGGCCTCGCTCGTGCTGAAGAGGAGGCATGATGCCTTGCATGAAGCTGCCAAGGCTGGGCATGGCTACCTACCCAGCCTGGAGAATCTGAGGTCTCCATTCACTTGACCTTTGAAAGTGCGTAGAGATCTGTTGAATATTCAATAATGCTGTTCAGAGCGCGATGGTATGTTCTCTTCGCGATAACATAAAAGCTTGCGCATGTGCCCTCGGACCAGTCACGCCCAGTGTGACAACGGGCGAGGAGAGAACTTGGTGCTAATACTGACTTGAGCACAGAATACCTTCTTTCCCTGATCGCGTCGCTCGATGGATGAAGGACAACTCAATTGCTCTCATTCAGTGACTTCCCGTAGGCGAGTATCATAACGACCTCAGTATCCTCGTTTGGTAGCCATAACTGAAGCGAAATCTTCCTCGCCGGCCTGTAATCAACATAAAGAGGTACGAATGGCGCTCTCGTTTCTTCGTAAGGCAGCGCCCACGGCAGCGGTCGAGATTGCCTCGTGCTCCATATCCCGGAACGAATACGTGTCTTCGAAAGTGCAGCTGCTTCTATCCCATATCGCGCAGGCTCCTTCGTATGTAAATCCTTTGATGCTGAGCATGAATCTTTCCATCACGGGTCGCCCGTTGGTCATGAATGACAACTACAGTATCGAGGTCAAAAGACGGGAGTGCTGAAATGCGCTGCGAGCGATTCGAACAACATCACAACTGAGTCTTTGAAAAGATTCCTCGCCTCGCGAAGCATTATCAGCAGGCCGCTTGTTTGCATAGCGAATAATATGATGGGATTCCATGTAGTATGAGGAGGGAACTGAAGGAAAGAGACGAAGGGAAAGAGATGCTGCTTCGAAGGTTCCTCAGTCTCGCCTTGGCATCTTGGCATCGGCCGAGTCGGGGAAAAGTCGGCGTCCGCGTCCGCGTCGCCAACCTCCTTTCAGTTCCTCAAGCAACAAACATCAGCTTCACGACATCGCAGTGGTGAGTCCTGGATCTTTGGCATGAATTCCCTGGATGTCTTGTATTTGGAAAACCTGGCTCTTGCCAGGAACACGCAATTGGTCCGCACAGAGGATATCACTTTCATACCACTCCATCATCCACTTAAGGACTGGCGCCAGGCCCTACAGTAGCGAAAAGGAAGCTGTCGCTTTGAAGCAGAGAAAAATTACTCAGGTCCGCAAAGCATACAGCAAAGCAGAAGATGCTATCATTCTCAAGCAGAGAGAAATTGGCACAGTCTTCCGAGAAATTGCTGAAACACTTGGCCGAAATACAAGCTCTGTCATATCGCGACATAGAATACTCAAAGTTGAAGCTGCGAGACCGGAGTTTGCTCGACGACATGCATCACCATATACGAAGTCAGAAGATGAGCTCATAGTTTCGCGAATAAAAAGAGGCGATGCATTACATGCAGTAGCTGTAGATATGGGAAGAAAGTATGCCAGTGTCTTTGTGCGTTACCATCGACACTTGGTGCCATCAGACCCAGAACTGTCGGCGATGGTGACATATGATCCTAAAGTGGCCAGCATCGTCAAACGCGGGTTGGAGGCGGGCAAGACGGCTCATCAAATTGCTCGCGAAAATAGCCTTGACTATCAGCATGTCTTGAAACACTCCTGGAAGCACGGCAAAGTTGCCGAAAGATGTCGAGTGACGCCAGAGCTTAGCAAGCGAGTCTTGGACTTGAGATCCTCCGGCTACTCGACATTCGACACCGCCAAAACCGTTCAAATTTCACCAGCAATGGTCAGCAGAATCATGAAGGAAGAACTTTCCAAAGAGGAGATAAATCCAGAAGTACGCGAGCTGCTTGCTTCCGGGAAGACTGCCACCCAGATTGCAAAGCAGACGAAGCTTCCTCTACCGCTGATCCGAAATCAACGCTGGCGGCTTTCGGCAGATCGGCTTACTTCAACGGTTCAGCATCAACGCAAGCCCCACGTTCGATGGACGGAACCAATGCGGCAGAGAGTCATCAGAATGTGGAATGCCGGGGCCTCGCCGGTTGACATTGGTTGCAAAGTTCGGAAAGAGCGTTCTCAAGTGCACCTGGCCCTTCTCAAATGGGATGCTGACTTGACGCGAAAATACAAAACGCTCCGCAAACGTCACTACACGACTGACGAAATCAGTAAGATTGTGAGTTGGCGTAAAAGTGGAATGTCATGGGGTAACATCGCCGCACACCTGCCTGGCCGAAGTGCGACAGCCTTGCGACTCGCCATGCACAGGCACATCAGTCAGCGCACAGTCGATTCGTAGACAATGATGCTCTCGGCCTTTCATCCTTGCAGCCTTTCTATGACGGATGCTTAATGAAAATGAAGTCGCGGGGATAGCTCACATCTTTACGGAGTCAATTATCTCGACGCCAGATGGCAATCTTTTGGGGATCTACCATTTTTGGAGTCTTCGACACTGGTACAAAAGGCACGTTGTGAGAACTCGCTGCGCACTGCTCTCACCACTAAGCGCTAAGGAAGTGAGCCCTCCTGCAAGCAAGAGCACAGTGTTGGTCCTTGGTTCAATTACGGGCCAGTTACACGCTGAGGGGCTGGAAGCTGTTTGAGTGCACTCAAATTTCATTCTACTACGCTACGTACATTCAATTGTGCTGCAAAACAATACCCAACACCCGACTAATGAGTTGTTCCACCGAGCCAAAAACGCCTCTGATCAATTTATCCAAAATGTTCGACTATCCGTGTAGTCCGCTAGCTACGCCTTTTGAGCGACGCTACCATTGCATTGGCGATCGCACCCTCCAGAGCACCAGGACTGGTGAAGATATCCGTTCACATCCCGGTATTGGCAATCTTGTTGATACCCAACTGGCGCAGCGGCAGGTGGTTGTTGTTGTTGCTGGTTGTTCGGCTTCGGAGATCGACGTTCGGAAATGACTTGGCCAGCTTCGTGAGCGATGTAGGCTAGAGAGCCATACTTAATGCCTGATTTGATGAGACCCATAGCGAAGTGGTGGTTTGGAATTGGTAGGTTTTCTTTGTTGTCTTGATCGAAGTACGGCTGACCTTTTGCTTAGATATAATTGAAGACGTGTTGGAGATGAAGTTGCAGTGAATGATAGTTCATTGAAGGCGACTTTGGCTGGATACTTATACCATTCTCTGGCCTTTTGCTGGATGTCGGAAATCACTCAACACAGCCACGTCATTTGTACATGCATCTGGGACGTTGACGAAGACAATGGCCGCAATCACAGTCTCAGCTATGCTCTCGAGGACGCCATCGACGGAGAGCATACAGCCCAAGGAGTCGAGAAGGATTTGACGTCGGTATCGCAGCGTTCGCTGCGACTCGCAACAGGATCCGACAAGCGCTTGGCACAGCCCGCGAATATCATTTCCGGATTCAGCAGGTTCAAGCCTGCACGAAAACAGAACAAAGCAACAACCACAGGCAGCAATTGAGGAGCAGGCAATGCAGATGCATGTCATAACTGGTTAGAGGGACGATCGTTATCCACCTATTGATGACAAAGACAATGCTCTCACCTGAAATCTCAATATTCTTGGCGAGACCTAATCCAAGCTTGGCCTTGAAGGATTGATGGGCTCGAACTCGCGATTTCCACTCGGTCAACGAGATCTGGCAGCCCTACTACTACGACTTTGCCCTTGCTCTCTCCCATGTTCCGGACGATGCCCACACTCTGGTTCACACTTGCCGTAGGGTAATGACGAACTGCGGTGGAGGGCTCATCCGCTGAACGGATGCCTATCTTCCATCATGCCGGGACTGCAAATTCCAAACATGTTGTTCTAAGCTCGTCGTACAGCCGCCAATGAATGCTTGTACTTCTGTACAAGGCTTCACGAAAATGCTTGGTATTATGCTTAGCGTTCGACAGACAAGACGTCACTAGTCCGCATCACTCATCAAACACTTTGGCACTAATTGAACCTTGTGGCGCTCTTTCAGTAGCGACGGTGTGTCTCGCCTCTCGAGCGGCTAGCACTGCTCTACGCATCCGCTTGATGATGTGCACGCCTCGTGTATTGGGCTACGCACCGAAAGGGGCCATGTGGACGCAATTTCGTGTGCAGGGTTGCAAAGAGACCCCGAGTCCGGATGACGACCGAAAAACTTTCTTCGAACATCAATTACAGCTTGCCGACAGCTTCAAGAGGATGCTAATGGCCTTCGTCAACAACCACGAATCGTCTAGCGTAGGCGAGCCTGGGAGAAGCAAGACGCATTGCCTCAATCACTTGATGTCATTGACGGCAAAGGCAAGGGACTTGCAATCTTGCTACATGGTCCGCCTGGTGTCGGCAAGACTTTGACGGCAGAGCATGGAGCGCAAGCGATAGCGATGCATTCATGTTCAAGGTTCAACCTCTTTTGCTCGATATCCTCTCCGCATTCCGTAAAGAGGATGAGATATTCATCGTTGTAGATCGGCTCGATCAATGTCGGTGGGATGACGACGAGGATGGCAATCCAGGACCAGATATGCGCCACGCAATCGAAGGGCTGCTTCGTGTGACAGCGAAGGCACCTTGCCGTGTCAAGATTCTCCTACCGGTAGACGCCGCTTGGTCTCAGAGACTGACAAAGTCCAAGCCTGTGATGCCGAGAAAGGAAAGCAAAGCATTGCTCCTTAAGCAGGAATGGAGCCAGGTGACCGAGGAGGGCGGCTCAGATGAATGACTTTGATGTGGAAAATGACTTTTCAGCTCAGCGAAGCGGCTCGTGAATAAGACTGGACGAGACATCCAGCCCCAAGAACCATTTTCGATGGGCTGCCTCTGTCCCTGGTCCAGGAATGCAGTCCAAGAAGAGCTTCGCATTGAGTTTGGTGATGTTCGCGTCAATTTCCGACTCGGAGGCCTGCAAGGCATTCGAACGCCGAGCGTCTACAACGTCGGCCCCCAAGGGAAATATTCAGGAGATTGTCTTTGTGCACACCTCAGCTGCCGGCCAAGATGAAGATGATGATGTTAATAAGCAGTGATGAGTGTGTAGAGGCCAGGCAAGAATGGTCGTAAGAGAGGTAAGTTTATTTTTACTCACGGACCGAAAGCGCCCGTAGTCTTGGCAAAAGTCTAATGGTACACGTCGAGTACACGTCTCAAGACTCGCCCTCCTCATCACTCCATGGTTCGAATTTGCAACATTGCTCCATGCTGTAGCTACTTCCATACGGTATGTTGTTCTAGAGAAAGCATGACGAGAAAGTGGGCAGGTTTCAGGCATCCTAACCACCAGGAAGGATCGCCAGGCTGCAGGGTGGCGAAGCACAAGTGGAACCTGACCTATATATCCGGTTCCAATGCCAACAGACATCTCAATCATTCGACAAAATTCTGAACGGCAATAATAAGCCCAACATGTCCAGTTGCGCCCCAGTCTTCGTCACAGCTTCCAATGCGGACTACAAAACATTTAACCGATTTCTGATCGATGTTCGAGACTGGGAGTACGGCTCCGGAGATCGCTTCGCCATCGTCGAGACGAAGAATGCGTATGAAATGGAAGACCAACACTTCAAAGGACTAGAGGAACCCGTGGAGCCTGGCCACTTCACCGAAGATAATTTCGAAAGTCCCTGGGCTGGCATGAGCATGCAAGATGTCGAGGCATTCTGTATTGATGCTGCCAAGACGAGTGAGCGCCAAGAGCCTGGTCTCTTTCTTGTCCTCGATGATCAAGGTGTTGAAGATCAGACAGTCATTTTGGCTCAGCGACGGTTCGATGAGAATGTCGAATATACCAACGTTTTCGACAAAGTACGGATGCCTTGGCAGGGAGTTTACAGTATGTGGTGTAATCTGGACATTGCGAATATGGATTTCGAGGAATTCTGCGAGGATTATGATGCGGAGAATGAAGACGGATGGTTTGAGCCGAATGATTTTGCGAAGAATGTTGGTGATGATATGAGTGAGGAGAATCGCAGGCTTCGGGATGAACTTGTGCAGAAGCTGCAAGATGAGAACAAGATCTGAGTGTGCAAAGTTCGCGTTACCGAAGTCCTGTCAACATATACTCAAATCACAACCACTCTGGCTGATCGCTCCCCAGTGGTTTCGGCATTACCTCCCAACCCGGCATCTTACCTTCCACCTGCGCCGAATGTCTCACAGCTTTCAGCTTTCCAAAACTAGTATCCCGCTCTTCCAAGAACATTTCCACCCGTTCCGATTCCATCAAATCACATTGAAAGCCATCGCGGCCAGGATACTGGCCCAGACTCCTGAGATACTTCATAACTCCAGCCAAACTCACAGTGACTTCCCAACTTCCACCCTCAGTAGCTTTCTTGTATAGCGCAGCTGAGATCCCAGTCGCAAGAAAGTAACCAGCTGCATGATCAAGTGCTTGAGCAGGCATTGCTTTGGCTGGCGAACTACCACCACAATGTTCTGCTTCGCTGACGTTCATTCCTGAGACAGTCTGTACGATACTGTCGAAACCTCGGTTGTGTGCCCAAGGACCTTCGTTGCCCCAGGCATTGAGGCTTGCATAGATGATCCCTGGCTGCAATTTTGCAAGTTCTTCTGGTCCAAGACCTTTTGAGGCGAATGATCCAGGTCTGTAGCTCTGCAGGAAGACGTCGGCATCTTGGGCGAGACGTTTGACTGTCTTCAGATCTTCGGGCTGGTTGAGGTCCAATCGAATCGTCCTTTTGCCTCTTTGAACATCAATATCGAGAGCTGGCTGCGAAGGCAAGTTCGGCGACGTCACCCAGAGGACGTCTGCTCCATGAGCTGCGAGCGTCTTGCCAGCGACTGGTCCAGCGATGACTCTGGTGAACTCCAAAACTCTCAAGCCACGTAGACATCGATCAGCGTCTTTTGGCATATGTACTGGTATACCTTTCGGGCTTTCATCGCTTATCTTTCGAATGATGATTGGGAACGTTGGCACAGCCTGTGCTTGAGGCAAGGTATCCCATTCCTGGTACGAGCGGAGAGCATATATGACAGCATTATTCTTCATCGCAGCTTCCTCGATATCGAGAGATCGCCAATGCTTCAGCTTCTCAGCGACGTCTTCGCGAGTAGCAGACTGTACATCGAGACCAAGGATGTCGCAAGCTGCTTTTCGATGGTTCGGAAAAGAATCGTGCATTCGAATGTGTCCATCTGCCGTCTGATGTAGTCCTCCAATTGGACCCCAACCGCTTTCAGCTGGTTTTCCGTCCAGAGTGTAGAGCTTCTCGGAGTCGAACTCTGCAGCCGCGTGGTCTAAGGGTACAGTCACTTTCCTGGGGCCAGCATTGTTGTGTAGCGAATTCACCAAGCCAGCGGCCAGTGCTGACAAGGCGATAGATGCCTGAGCAAGGTGACCAATCTTGAACGATGACCGAAATCAGGCATTTTCGCCATGCAGCTCGAATTGTAATTTGGATTCTGGAAGCCCTAGATGTTTCCATATATACTTGATGGAGTGTTCAGCTTCGAAGGCGGAGAAATCTGGAATCGTGTTTGTGCTAGAAGCATCATCACACCGGAATTTTCCTTGCTTGTCGTAGACTTGTGCCATGTCTGAAGCGTTGACTTTGTATCTTCGCAACCATCGTCCTGAGACAGTTTTTAGATGTCTCATAAAGGCAGGTGTGATGCCGAAAGCATGGAGAGCTCACACCGGTTGATGAATGGATGAAAGGTCCGACATCGGATCGCTCAAGGCACGTGCCAAGCACATATACATTTAACAAGTATGGCTCGTACCTGTTTGCCTACTGCGAAGCCTGCTAAAAGCCTTGCGTACCGGCGATTTCGAGTGATGAAGCAGTCGACTTTTGCAATCATGACCTCCGAGAGTCGTCAGCTTCAGATCTTCGCCAAAAAGCTCAAATCCCTCTTTGCCTTAACTTCAGCGAAGATCTCCTCTCTCGATCGTCCCACATCAGCCTTGACCATTGCTGCATACAGCTCCTGGATTTTCTGCGTCACAGGACCTCGTTCTCCACTCCCAATGACCCGCTCATCAATCTTAACAACATGCATCTGCGAAGGGAACGTCCCGGTGCAGAAAGCCTCGTCAGCACCATAGACCTCCGTTAATGCGAAGTCGAGCTCCCTCACAACGATGCCATTCGCCTTGCAGACGTCAATAGTCTTTTGCCTGGTGATACCTTGCATCTGGTTGTCCTTCGTAGCGGTCCAGACTTCGGTGCCACGGACGATGAAGAAGTTCACAGAATTGCATGTCTTGACGAAACCTCGCTGGTCGAGCATCAATGCCTCGTCGACACCCATAGTATTGGCGTGAATGCAGGCCTGGACATCCGTAGCTTTGGAGATGTGGTTCCATTGCTCATCCTTCACATCAGGCGAGCCGCGGCGGACCCATGTTGTTGCTAGCACGAGGCCCTTTTCGCGGGCTGAGGGATCCACGGCTTTGACTTCTGGGATGATGACAATGAGTGGGAGGCCAATGTTCACGGAAGGGTTCTGATACGGCGTTGACTTGAGACCTCGTGAGACGACAAGTCGTATGTGTACGTGATCTTCGTCGTTCATACGGTTTGCGTCCAGTGTTTGATGGATGAGATTGAGGAGCTGCGACTTGGTAAGGCCTAGGTCCATGAACATTGCCTTTGCGGATTGGAAAAGCCGATTGATGTGATCTCGGGCAAATTGGACTTTGCCTTGTTTTGCACGTATGCCTTCCTGGACTTTTATGTCAGCCACCAGAGTTACCTTGCGATGGTCATTCTGACGCGAGACGAAAAGGAAGCTCACCCAAATGCCGTCTCCGATTAGAAAATTCGAGTCGAACACGGACACGACTGCTTGATCTCGTGGTACAACACGGAATTGGCCCGAAACGCCATCACGTATGCCAATCAGTATTGTACGGTTCCTCTGATCTGGCACTACGGCGTGCGTTGCGCCATGGCTGTGTCCTTCTCCTTCCTCCTTAAAAGTAGTCATGACTGTTCAGGCACCTCGATCGAACAAATACTATGCAACTGGTCTAATTGAACAATAGAATGATGCTTGCACTTTTGTTCGCGTCCAGGATTCATCTAAAGTCCTGCCGAAGTTGCTCGGGTCGGTGTTGACCGGGGGCCGCATCATCTGTGGCTCGCTTATCTCGGCGGAGACCGAGCAACACTCGGCTGTTGTATCAATTCCACATGTCTTGGGGAGGACTAAACGCTCCTGTGCCCTGCATCAGAGCATTGTACCATTCGGTCAAAGTCGAGTCGAGTCCAAAGATGCCGTCATCCATCATCGTCCCAACCTCGCTGAGATAGCTATCAACCTCTTCGCGGAGAAACGGCACTCTGTCGTTTATGGCGATTGGGTCTTGCAAGATTGGGGCAGATATTCCAGTTGACAATGCGCTATTCCCAAGCGTATTGAGCGGCTTATTTGCATAGACTTTGGCCATGACCGCTTGAAAGAGCCCAACGAACTTGTTGAGAGGCCCATGTCCTAGAAGAGAGACACCACGTTCGATAATCCCCAAACATGCTTGCGTGTGCTTCTCGAGCCATAAATGGCCAGGTGGTAGCCTGTCTTGATCCGCGATCGCCTGTCTTGTACGCCTGTAAACATAGTCAGATCATTCATATCCATTCTCGAGTAGCAGAGGTTCGCAGTGAAATACCAGTCGCAATACAGCGCCGCAAGCCCAGCCATGAGGATTCCATGCAGCTGCCTCACAGACGTACATACTGCTGAACGCCCAGCGCACTCCTTGTCCAGAGCTATCCATTCATCAATGGCGGTCTTTGCCGCTCGCCCACTGGCCATTACCATTTGTGTCGACGGTACCATGAATACCGGAGATGGTCGGTAAAGCATGAGCTGCAGTAGGCTGGACTCAATCCGCAACTCCTTAATGTATTGCGCATGAGCGTTATAGGTGTTCTGGGTGACACCTCCACCACTGATATCGAAGTCATTGGCATGTAGTGATAAAGAGTCAAGGCGCTGCTCCCAGATTGTAAGTTCCAGCCCAATCGCCTCAGCCTGCGCGAAGATTTCTTGGAAGGAGGTGTTCACGATCGAATCTCCGTTGTTGACGCCTCCGCCACCGCGGGAACCGTTGAATTGCTCAGCATCAGCTCCGTGGCGACGAACGTGAACGGACTCTAGGATGCGACCAGAGAGACGACGGAGCTCAATCATGCGTCGAAACGGCTCGATGCTTTGAATATGCACAACAACTGTCGTAGTGTTCGTACGACTGCCAAGTGTAATGCGATCGAGGGCGGCATTGTACACTGGCAAAGGTACTTGTATTGCATGATCACGTATTGAAAGAACTCGGCCCGTCATGATGGCTGTCTGGCTGGTCTCACAGGTCAGCCTCGACACAGTTGTTGGCTATAAGTGGACGAAGACTCACCGTTCTAGGTTATACACGCACCACCAAGTGCGGTTACGAATCTCTGCCTCCTTCTCTTCGAAACCCCAGTCGATATTGTGGCGGTGCAAGCCGGCCTCAATGGCACTGGACATGGCATGTCGGCTGAGATGCCACAACTCGCCTAGCCCGTCTGGCGTTTCTATCAGCCACAGCCCGAGCAGCAGTACGGCGTGGACTGACGGCAGCTTTCTTGCTAGTGCGATGTTTCTGAATCCTGTGAAGAAATGTAGGCAGGATTGGAAGTAGGAAGCAGGCGTGTTCATGTCCAGTGTGCGTACTCCAAAGGCAGTTGCTGAACGACTGCCTAGGGCAAGAACAGCAAATACCAAGAACTTTTCGTAATCGCCGCATTGCTGCGGTTCGTTGTAGATCTGCTCGTGCACAGATTGAACGAACGGAAGAGCGAGGAACGGCCACCAGACATGCACCCTCTGAACGTAGACTTCGAACAGCTGCCTGGCGATAGAATGGGGCGGCAAAGACGCTTGCCGGATCGTGTGCCCAGTAGGGTGGACTTTAGAGTCTGAGCTGGACGCATGGATAAAGTTTCCAGGGCTCAAAGAAAGCTGTTTGAAGAAGATGCGAGCAAATGTCGACCCCGAAGCGCTACCGACGTAACTTCCTGAGGAGAGTGATCCAGGGCCTCCCACGGCTAGAATCCCAATCTCCTCTGCTTCTTTGGACAATCCTTCATGATTCTCAACAGGCTGAGAAAGACCCGATGATTGATTTGCAGGCTCTTGTGGTGGGATGGAATTTGTCGCCTGCACTTGCGCTTCCAGGGACTGTATACGCTCGAGCAGTGCTTCGATGGTGCTGTATGGGTAAGCTACGTACTCCGTGATGTTGCACACCCCCTCATGTCGAGCGCAGGCCGAGCACTGAGGGACTCTCAGATCACACTTGACTTTTCTCGCGCGACATCGCGAGCAAGCCTTGATCACCGATGGCTCGAGAGTAATATCTGACATTTGCGCATCCATTGACGCGTCCATTCACCCACAGCCGCCATCTGAATCACGCGAGCTCGAGGACGCGAAGATCGTGGCTGGCATGAGGCTCGATCATGAAGCAGTCACCAGAGCATGAGAAGTTATCTTGTCGAAAGTGTTTTGAGTGATTCAAGTGTACGCAGAGAAGAGAAAGGACAGGAAAGGACAGGTACATGTGCCGAAAATTCACCGGGGTTACGTAATCAAAACAATCCTCCATCTCAATTCTCACCAGCAGTCTCCTTTCATTGCATATCCCAAGACCTTCACAAAAAGGATGCAAGATCAACGTGCACGTCTCCTTCCGAGACAAGACAGCTTTGATGGCTGTCCTCGGGACCTGTCTTTGGACCGCTTCCTCTACGCTCTTGTCGCCCGCCATTTCTCGGTAGCGTCCGAGCGTATCTCGGTGGGCACCGAGCCAGGCATTTCGACATCACAGGGAATCGATGGCGAGATAGCCGTTTCAATCGCGGTTGTATTTCAGAATGTCTTTCAAGATACAAATGTTCTCTGGTCACCGTCCCTGGTCCGAATATGTGACTGCGGGTCCTGGCCACCCTTTCCCATGCTCTCATAAATTTATCAACTAGCAGCAAAGAACTCCACGATTCAGGCAGTTGACTCCACCATCAACATGAGTGAAATACTGAGTCCCGAGAAACAGATGGCTGTGGACCAAGTGATGTCAAGCGACCATGGCCAGGTACAGGACATCGAGCTGACGCCAAGACGAGCGAGACGGATTCTTCTGAAGACAGACTTGGTAGTTATGCCTCTGGCCGTCTTGAGCATGACTTTGGCTTTCCTTGACAAAGTGCGTCGAGAATTCTGAGCCATAGCGATCAAGTGCTGACTTGTAACTCTTCTCTTAGAATGCTCTTGGCTACGCGGCAATCTTCGGCTTGAAAGACGACGCACATCTCAAAGGACAAGAATACAGCTGGCTAGGGAGTATCTTCCACTTCGGCTACCTAGCAATGGAGTTTCCAAACCTATGGCTCATGACCAAAGCGCCGATCGGAAAATACGTTGGTTCCTGCCTTGTTGTCTGGGGCGGCTTGATCTGCGCAATGGCTGCGTGCAACAACTTCGCCGGCCTGGCTGCAGTGCGTTTCCTCCTTGGTGTATTCGAGGCTGCCATGCTACCTTGCATGATGCTGCTCAACTCGATGTGGTATCGTCGCGAGGAACAACCGCTGCGAACGGCATTCTGGTACAACACTTTTGCCGGCGTCTTTGGCGGAGTCCTTTCGTATGTAATAGGTCAGATCGATGGCAGTTTATCGACCTGGAGGTATATCTTCTTGATCTATGGAGCCGTTACTGTTGTCTGTGGTGGCTTGTTCGTTCTGGGCATGCCCGATTCACCATCGAAGGCATGGTTCTTCACGGCCGAAGAGAAAACTCTGGCCGCTATCCGACTTGCCTCTAATCACACTGGTGTCGAGTCTCGGCAGGTGAGTCCACACGGAATCAGAACTTCGTAATCAAACTTGCCAATTGCTGACTGCTTTCCTCTTTCTCAGGCTTTCAAGATATCCCAAATCTGGGAAGCAACCAGAGATCTCAAGACTTACTGCATCTGGTTATGCGCACTCGGCTACGCCGTCGCCAATGCAGGCATTACCAACTTCAATCCCTTGATCATAGCAGGTTACGGATTTAGTGCCACCAGGACCACACTTATGGCAACCCCACAAGCAGCTGTGGCAATGATCAGCGGAGCGATTCTAACAGCAATCACATTCTTCGTGCCAAACATGCGCTGCATATTCTGGATCATCTCGTCCTTAATAGGTCTTGCGGGAGCTCTCATGGTCCACCTCCTCAATGTTGAGACGCAACGTAATGCTTCCTTGGCCGGAGTGTACCTGATGGGCTTCTACAACGTTCCCTGGGTATTCATGCTTAGCTTGTCATCCTCAAACACAGCTGGTGCAACGAAGAAGAGTTTTATGGGAATCTCCATTGCCGTGGTCTATGGTAAGTGCCTGTTGTCATCTGGACCCTTTCCGTACTGATAAATATTTCAATGTAGCTGTTGGCAACATATTCGCGCCCCAGTTCTATCGGACGAAACAAGCACCTACATACGCATTGGGGATCGGCTCGATGCTCTGTGCATTTGTCGTAATGGCTGCCACCGGCGTAGTATACTATGTCCTTTGTCTGTGGGAGAACAAGCGTCGTGACAAGGCAAATGGTCAACCAGCAGAGTATTTTGCGGGAGAGGCGATGAGAGATGATCTCGATGTTACTGATGGAGAGAACCCAGATTTCAGATACACATACTAGTGTGAATGAAAGAGAGTGAAGTACATTTATATACCAGATGCACGACGGAATCTGATTCGCCGGTGGCCGAAGGATCAGCTTCCAGGCACCCAAACGAGCAAGGGAGGGGCAGCATTGAACCTCCAACCTCTACTTATCCAAAGCTGAAAGCAATTATTCTAGAGTTTGAACAAGACCAAGGCTTGTTGAGACTTGCCATTACCATCTCCCTGGGGTCATCACTTTGGCCACTCGTATCAAGCGACCTGCAACCACAGTATACTGAGTCTCTAACCGACTGATACCTGGACCCAGCATGTTGACAGCATGGACGATTGTCATTGCCGCACTCACATCGAATGTGCAAGCTTCACTTAAAGAGAGCACCACTGGCCCTCTCCTCGACAAGAATTTTGACAAGCAAGTCGCAGAGCTACTTGACTTCTTCCATGTACCTGGACTCAGCGTTGGAATCGTCCATGGCGATAATTTTGAATCAAAGGTAGTCTGACTCTGAACTCTTCAAGATAACATGAACTGACATTAATATCAAGGGCTATGGCTACGCTCGTCTCCCTTCAGCTCTCGCAACATCAGATACATTATACTACACCGGCAGCACCACAAAAGCATTCGTAGCCACCATCGCAGCCATGATGGTAGAAGACAATACTAAGTTCCCAAACATCAAATGGTCGACACCACTCGCCAGCTTACTAAACGGCGACTTTGCACTCTCCCAAGAATACTCAAGCCTCCACACCACTCTCGAAGACGCCCTCTCACATCGCTCCGGTCTCCCTCGCCACGACCCCTCATACGGCTGGAACAATGCTTCAAATATCGAAAACGTCCGCAGAATGCGATACTTGCCTCTTTCAGCCGAACCCAGAACTCGTTGGCAATACTGCAACACCATGTTCGGAGCCGTAGGAGCCATGATCGAAAGACAGACAGGTACCGCTCTCGAGACTATTCTCAAGAAATGGATCTGGCATCCTTTAGGCATGAACTCCACCACCTTCACAAACCCTGACCGTGATCGTGTCGCGAGAGGATATTTCTGGCAAGGCGAACATTATGTGCCAGAGAAGTATACTGATCTGAGTGGAATCGCTGGAGCTGGAGCTACGATTTCTAGTGTGGATGATTTTTTGCTTTGGATGAAGGCGCTTCTTGATGCTGCTAGTGGGAAGAAGGGAAGTTCTCCGATGACGAGTAGGATTTGGAAGGAGATTACTGGCTCGAGGTCGATTGTTAATCCGGAAGATCTTGAACCTTTTACTTATGCTTTGGGATGGATTGTGGGGAGGATTGGGAAGCATACGGTTGTTACGCATGGAGGGGGGTTGAATGGGTTTGGGACGAATTTGTTTTTGATTCCGGATTTGAAATTTGGGTTTGTTTCGATGGGGAATACGATGGGTACTGCGGCTCAGGTAGGCGGTGTGCTTTTTAATATTTTGCTGAAGAGGCTTGATCCGGAAGTCGTAGGACTTGTCGATGAGGCGAAGGTATCTGGGTTGCACGGACTGGTCACTGGAGTGAATGTATTTGCCGGGATTCCGCAAACTCATTTGGCCAGCTCTCAGTATACGCCACTTCCAGGAACTCCCGAAGACTACGTTGGACTATATGAGCATCCTGGATACGGCGTTTACAACATCACGCTCATCTCCTCAGATGGCACGACAGATGCCGCTCAGCAGCCGCTAATCTCGAATCCGCAACTCAAGCTCCGCATCGAACCTTCGACCAGACTCTGGCCTACATACATGACTCTCGCGCACAGGACCCATACTTTCTTCGATATGGATCTCTTCTTCGTATCTGGTCCTATTGAGAAGGAAATGGTCGCGAAAGACTGTGGGCGTGTCGGTACTGTCATTTGCAAGAACGAAGTGGCTTATGACCCGCTGGGCTCACTTCAAGCGGCATTTGACTTTTCGCTGAATAGTGGTCGTGTTGAGAGGCTTGGTGTTCAGATTGAGCCTGAGATGATGCGGTATGCGGAAGAGATTGGTGGGAAGGAGAATTGGAGGGAAGGGATGATTTGGTTCACGAAGCTTTGAAGAAGTGGGAAAAGACGGCCTGAATTGATATAGGGTTTGGGGAGATGGGAAAGTCGTGTACTTGTACTTGTTCTCCTCTCAACTATGCATGCTCGTTTGCAGTGCAGAATGTTTCGCCGATTTCTCAGCAGAGACATCTGGCAAAGATCAAAGCTCTTGTCCTTTGTATTTGTCTGCCGTTCTGCCGACACAGATGCCTTGGGAGAAGACTCTTTGCGGCCATTTATCCCTTCTCTTGTCAGGCGACTGTGCGAACCTCCCTCTCCCTCTTTCTCTTGGCTCTCTTCGATCGGCGTCTCGGTATTTGGCGACATCAGGTGCTCCTGGGCAAGAGAGATGAAAGTCCTCAGCCTCTTATATCAGGATGTCTTTTCGTGTTCAGATCTACGTGCTCTTGATTGCAATGGACCAAGTTCAAGCGAGGAAGTGGAGAGGATCACAGCCCAGGAGAGCAACGGACCCAGCTCCGTGTTCTTGTCCGCCAATGGGAAGTGCATACTGGGGCGGCTGAAAACCCTGGGAATTTGAACTGCCCTCTTCAATCTGAACGCCAGTCTTGAGAGAGCGCATTCGATTACTATAGCGTATTATAGCAAGAAAACATTCCTGGAAATGGACGATTCATTTTATTATACTATATACTGTCTTTTCGCTAATTTTCTAGGATATATAGCGAGAGACTATCGTGCTAGAAATAATACTATTTCTTGCGTTTATCTTCTAGAATTGCGACCGATAGTATATAAATTTATAACTAGAATAACTCGACGTATACTTATTACAAAGTAATAAAACAAAGTATAATCGACTTCTTATACTTATATTTACTACTTTATATTAAAAAATATATATCTTTAAGCTTTATTATTATATTATAAGAAAGTATATCTATATTTAATTTTTAAAAAGAGTAGTTTTAAATTCCTAGGATTTTTAGCTACTATAATTATCTATTTATTAAGTATACTTTTTTATTAAATATATACTATTTTATAATAATAAATATATAAATTTAATTAAGAAGTACCTATATATTAACTTAATAAAAAACTACTAATTTAGATAAATAGCTAGCTTATTTTATAAAGTTTACTACTAAAAATAAGATATTTTTGCTATATATAAGTATAATCTAGTTTTTAGAGTATTTACTATTTTTCTAAATCTTCTAGATTATAGTAGAAGTTATAGATTCTTTATATATTATATCTTTTATCTCGAGTATTTAAGCTTTATTTTGCGAAGATAGAGGGCTCCTAAGTACTAAGCCTATTACCTAGTACTCTAGAGTATATTCTTTTTAAAATAAGTAGCTTTTTTTACTTCTTACTCTAGATATGTAATTAAATATATAGAATTTAATCAAGTAGCCGTACTAAAGTGAAAAAGTGCATATTTCATCAAATCTACGTTTTGAATAGCGCGTTGTTAATGAAAACCCGTACTTTACGAACTGACTATGACACCGCCCCAGTAATTGCCAAGGATCTCACCATTCCTTGCACATCGAAGTCAATTGCTTCTTCATCTCTGTCAGCAACAGCAAGTCGGTCAAACTCATCACAACAGCCTGGATGTCCTTGCTACGACTATCCTCAGTCGACATGTCGTTCTGCGGCATCAAGTATGGACACACGCCTCGCCTCAAAACCTGATCAGCCAATTCGACGCCTCCACGGCCAAGAATGCACGATCATGCCGACTTCCGCAAGTACACCATCAAATGCGTGACCTGCACCATCGAATAAGCGCGGAACAGAGGCGTGCGACCTCGTTCCGCATCTACTAGAGATGGCACGCCACCGTCTGGCGCGCCCTGTATGCCTTAGGTAAGTCGAAATAGCTCGTTGCCCGCTATTCTTCCAATCCCGCGTTTCCTCCTACTCCGCATCATCTCCATTCACTGGATCTGGGGAAAGATGCGGTTGCGGTAGCGGACAATCTGCAACCTCGGTGGGCTTTCTTGGAAGTACATGTACTGAAATCTGCCGGCGGCTTTTGTTTTCTGCCATGGATCCCGAGAAGAATACTTTCACTATGTCTTCAGTCAGTGATGAGGACAAGGATCTGTTTGTGGACCTGGAGACCAATGAAAAACTTACCGCTTCACGAGACGAGAAAGCTCCACCAGATGCACTCGCTACACCGATTTCTGCACCGCCTCCAGCTCCAGCACCAGACGCACTACAAGATGGAGGAGGCCGAGCGTGGCTGCAAGTCATGGGCTCATTCATCGTCTTTGGCAATCTTTGGGGAATGTCATTTGCTTTTGGGTCTTTCCAGAGTTGTGCGTAAACCATGACACGGCCTCACATCTGCATAATCTGCTGACACCTTTACCTTCTGCTTTAAGATTACGAAGTGAGCTATATCCCCTCCGAATCTGCATCGTCAATTTCCTGGATCGGCACTGTCACCATCTTCCTCCTCATCTTGATAGGTGTCGTCAGTGGTCCGCTGTTCGACCTTGGTTACTTCCGGACCATGCTCATCGTCGGAGCTTTGGGGGAATCTCTCGGCGTATTCTTAATGAGTGTGAGTAAAACTTACTGGCAGCTCATGCTCACGCAAGGCGTTTTGATGGGACTGTCGAACGGACTATTGTACTTGCCAGGTCTGGCGCTGGTCGGCAGGTCGTTCAAGAAACATCGCGCCATCGCTATGGGTGTCACTACTTGCGGTGCGCCGGTCGGAGGCGTCATATACACGTTGATCTTTGAGCAGCTCATCGGCAAGCTTGGCTTTGGCTGGACGGTGCGCGTCATTGGCTTTGTGATGCTAGGCACATACTGCCTCATCTCCTTCCCGCTCCTGCTCTGGGGTGCTGCCAACTTGGGTGATATCGCATCTGGATCAAAGCGGAAGCTCTTTGATCGTGGTGCTCTGACTGATACTCCCTTCTGGCTGTACAGCACCAGTAACTTTGTGAGTTTAGAGTACACTGCATGGTAGACGCACCTCCACTAACGGCCGACAGCTAATCTTCAGCGGCTACATGGTACCATTCGTCTTCATCCCAAGTTACGGCGAACTCATCCTTGGCATTTCGCGAAGCATGTCGCTATACGTCTCGATGATCTCCCAAGCAAGCAGCATCGTCGGGCGACTCGTCGCCGGCTATTCGGCCTCCAGGATCGGTGTCATGGTGAACTGGATTATCTGTGTCCTTTCTTCAGGAATCATCGCCATCGCCTGGCACGGCGTCGACTCTCTAGGTGGCTTCATCACAATCGCCGCATTATACGGCTGCTTCAGTGGCGCCTTGATTCCGCTTCCGCCTACAGTCTTTCCTAAAGTCTGTCCCGATCCGAAAGTCTATGGAGCCCGGCTTGGAATGGCGCAAGGACTTGGCTCCATTGCCAGCTTGATCGGTCCTCCTATTGCGGCTGCGCTTGCTTCGGCTTCTAGTCGGAAAGGAGAGACGA
This sequence comes from Pseudocercospora macadamiae, assembly GCA_012978405.1. NCBI lineage: Eukaryota > Fungi > Ascomycota > Dothideomycetes > Mycosphaerellales > Mycosphaerellaceae > Pseudocercospora > Pseudocercospora macadamiae. The sequence goes on from WRNY01000073.1 coordinate 107,547, forward strand.
ATTACCTTGGTCTACAGCTGTTCACTGGTTGTATCATGATTGCTGGATCTTGCAATTTGTTCGTCCTCTGGTTTACACTCATGCGACGGCGCAATGGTGGGTCACGATGGATCTGAATCGGTGGAGAGCATCAGACGGCCTTGGAAGCTGGCGCCATGGTGACTCAACCTCGGCGACGAGGCATTGAGCATTACCATCCCAGGCCAAGCCCTTTCCGGTGTTGTAGCCGGCACAGTATCAACCTCGAGATGTGAGGGCACTGGAGAATGCATCGATTCACGCTGAGGGCATGCAGAGGGGTTACTGGATGGAAAGCCGACTCAAGCGCACCTTCTGCTCTCTCAAAACACAATGACCAGGATCAAGCATTTCTTGGCCTCCAAGACATATGGATCACTCGGTCAAAGTAGACGTGGCTTATAAAAAAGGCAGGTCGGTGGAGTGAGACAGGAGTCAAAAGGCTGAAGTCAGACATTCGACCGCGGTGTCAGTGGTTCTCAGCCTTAAATCCTCGTAGTGTCCTAGTATTTTCAGGAGGAGCTCGAATACGGTCAGGCGTGGGGATGCTATCAGCATACGGGCTGCTTTTGGTTGTGAGTCTGGCAACAATTTTGCTGCGCTGCAAGAGTTGAGCTGACACGGAATAGGAAGCGTAGTATAGCGACGGAATGCAAAGTCTTTAAGCACGCCTCATCCAGCGCACCAATAACGCGCTGCTCGATGTCTGCGACTTCTGCGTGCTGTATCGCTTCATCACATCCGATTAAATACATTAAAATGTCAATTCTATTGCATCCGGAGAGAGACTCGAGCTTTCAAACGCTTTGCGCGTCACCAGCTCGCGTGCCTGCGTTTGCACTTGCTGCAGGGATGTGCAAATTCTGGTGGCTGGGCAACTGGTGAAGTGAATAAGACCGCGCTTTTAAAGTGGAGAAAACGCGCTAGCGCCTCTCCCTCGACTTCAACTACCTCTTGTCTCTCGCCCTACTCCGACACTCGCCACAGAACCCCCAAGAACACACGACGAAGTTCATCGCCAGCACAACTCGAGCATCCATCCTCGACTCAAAGCAGACAAGGACCACTTCGCGCGATAGCCACAGCTCATCAAGCTCCCTTCTCGCACCAGCATTTGCAGATCTGCAAAGCGCGCCTTGTACGCCACACAATTTCGGCCACTCGACACACTGCTCCCATCCTCACCCGCCAGTCATCGCTCATTCATAGTCAGCCCATCTTCACCGTCATGTCTCAGTCAAAGAACATGAGCGCCACTTCCCTCGACAGCGACAGACCATTCCAGAACCGGTACGAAGAAGACATCTTCGCCCATACCACCGAAGCCATTCTGCAGCGCCACCTCGAGAAGAACGAGGAGCGCACCGTGGCCCGAATGCACAGACTTCACGATCTTCTTACGCCACAAGAATGGAAGGAGATCGCAGTCGCAATACCATGCCGGATTAGCGACGTCAAGGGGCACTACACCTCGGGCGCCGCCAAGTTCACCAGATACTTCAAGCTCCGCCTTGGTATCGAGACTAAGAAGATCGCGGCGAAGGGTCGGCGTACCCTGAACTCTCAGGCCATGGAGGAGGCTGCAAACAATACGACCAAGCACGACATCCAGCCGCCACCAAAGTTTGAGGAGCGCAAGCTGGATGCAGCCCCGAAGAAGCGCAAGGCGGCCGACGAAGTGGACGATGTCTATAGGGACCGTCCAGCGAAGCGCCGAAGCGCTGGTAGCAACTCGCCAGCTAGCCAAGCAGCTGACAACACCACGCCGACGACATTCCTCTCAAACTTCTTGAAGGTGCATCCGTCGACAAACAAGACTGCTCCACACCACGACGATCTCGCCGCCTGGAACGCGCGCACATCTCGTTCGACCTCACGTGGTAGCGGCGACTCGGTCGCGCAGCAAGTCGAGAGTGAGAAGACGTCGTCCAGTTCCACCTCACCCACCGAGGGTTCACCACGTGGCTCAGCAGAGCCATACGCAGGCGATGCCTCACAAGCTGAGCCTGAGTGTGAATCGGAAGCTATGCGCAAGCTGAAGGTGGAGATGGAGAAGATTCAGCACGAGAATAGGAGCCTCAAGAGTGAGGTCGAGGACTTGCAGCAGAAGCTTAAGGAGGCCGACAAGAGCTGGAACGAACAGAAGCAAGACAAGAGAAAGGCTGAAGATTGGGTGAAGGCTCTGGAGCGAAAGCTCCAAGATGCCAAGCAGACGAATGCTAGGCAATTTGACGATAACGATCGTCGAGACAGCTACTGGAGATTCAGATTGCAAGCTCTTGAGAAAGAGAAAGAGGAGGTTCAGGCTAATCTCGGCCGCAACAGAAAGAGAGCCGACGACGCTAGCAAGACAGTGAAGCTTCTCCGCGCGGCACTGCAGCGCGAGGGCTGGTCTGCAGAGGAGATCAAGGAGGGCAAGAAGATCCCCAAGCTCCCAGGTACGACTTTCGCAGACAACAAGGATACCGTTATCGATCGTCTGAGGACCCAGCGCGACCAGCTTCGCAATGCTCTAAGCAACGAAGGCTGGTCTAACGAGGAGGTCGAGCGCGGTGAGAAAGCCTACCCACCGACGCCAACGGCCCACACAAACTACAATGCCAAGGACGTCGGCAAGAAGTTCGACCAGGCGGCCGTCAACAATGCCTGTGAGAAATATGGCATACAAATGACTCTCAACCAGTTTGGCGGCAGCGAGAAGTACCAGAAGTGGGCAGAGGTCACCAAGACTGTCTTCAACCACCACGGTGCTCGTCTACCATCCAACATGATGAACGACAACTCGACTGCGCGACGTCAATAAGCTACACCATCGGCCACACATAGCAAGCGCAGGCACACATTCACCTACCGCGCGCCGACGTACAGCTCCCTGGTCACGGATTGAAACAAGCATTTCACATCGCAGTCACCACCACACATCAGCTAGACGCAGCCCTTGAGCTTGCTGTCGCTGGACAAGGAGCTTACATCAACACATTCACCTGCCGACTGTCCACTTACAGCTCCCTGGTCACGGTCAAAACCAAGGCATTCACATCACAGTCACCACCACTTATCAGCTTGACGCAGCCTCTGAGCTTGCTGTCGCTGTGTAAGAAGCTCACAATTCACTTCCGAGCTTGACGCAGCCTCGAAGCTTGCTGTCGCTCGAAGTCTGCCACATTCAGGACGGAAGGAAGGCTGTAGCTGCTTTGATCAGCATTGCAGGAGTTTGTTGGCTTAGAGGCGGCAAATACAGGGCTTTGTTTTACTGTATATCTATTCATCATCAGCCGATGATCAAAGCAAGGATTTTCGAGAGGGGGACGGGACGTTTGTCGCAGAAACTTTTCAAATGACGGGCTGGGTCATTGTTTCTGATGTGGCCGCACTACCTCGTGATTCCTGGGACGGATTTTCATGAGGTTGACGAGACGTTGGATCGGATACTTATTGGATTAACGGGCTAGCGTTGTTTTGGTGGTATCGATGAGTGGATGCTGGAAGGTTTTGGTTTTGTTTCTTTGATGTATACGGGTTCCGCAGCATGAGAAGCATGAGAAGCATGAGAAGCATGAGAAGCATGAGAAGCATGAGAAGCATGAAAAGCATGAAAAGCATTTTGAATTATTGTAACTAGAGATGTGATCCACGATCCTCTCAAGTCTTCGTTCCAAGCTAAACTCTCAGCCTCGCTCATCCAAGTTATCTCCCCATTTGGACACCGCATCCAAATCTCTACGCGCTCTCATTACGATTTACATACACAATGCGATTCTACTCACTATCTCCCAGTGATGACTGTTGTCGCTTTGGTCTAGTGGTAGGATTGCTGCTTCGGGTCCAAAACCTGGTAGATCCAGTTCTACCGATTTGTAGCAGGTCCCTGGTTCAAACCCAGGAAGCGACCTTTCTTTTTTATTTTTTTTTTGCCACTCTCGTCCCATTCGATCTTCTTCCCAGTCCTCAGACTCTCCTGCAACGCCTCCGCGATCTCCATTCCCAGAACAGCAGTGTCCAGCTCATAGGGCAGCTGTTTCTCGTCTAACACGCATTCTGCAAACGTCGCCAACTCGGTGACAAAAGCTTTCTCATATCTCTCGTAGAAATCGGGCATTACATCGTTACCAATTCCGTTCTTGTCGGCTACTTCGATCAGGTCACGCCGTGGGTGTAGGTTGACTTTCAACACGCCGTCGGTACCAATGATCTCAGTCGGATTGTCGAAGCCATGATGCATGATCCTTGAAACAGTGTAGTATGAGATAGGAGCGACGGCGGTTGTTGCTGAGTCTGATGTCGGAGTGTACCATTCCACAGTACCCACCGCGTTATCGACGTCCTGAATCTCAGCGAGCTCCTTGTGTAAAGCAATCGTCCCGATCGCATGCGCACTCTTTGGTCTCGCCTCAGCTCCAAGGAACGATAAAGTAAGGTCGATATCGTGAACAGCAGTGTCGATGAATATACCAGGGTTGGCCATGATATACCGCATGTAGAACTCGCTTCGATCATACTTGTCCCGATTATCGCAGCGTACCATTACCGGAGTTCCAATGCGGCCGGATTCGATCGCTGCTTTCGCTCTTTGGTACGAAGCATCAAAGCGTCGTGAAAATGCCGTCATGACCTTTAGGTGAGCGTATTGTGGCTTTCCAGCTACCTCCAGGATCTTCCTACTCTGTTCAGAATTCATAGCCAGCGGTTTCTCGCAGAGCACATGTAGACCTCTCTCAATGCCAGCGATGACTTGTTCGTAGTGGACTTTGGTTGTACTTGCTATGAGTAGGGCTTCAAGACCTGGTTGCTGCAACATTTCGTCAAAGGTTCGATGTATTGTGACTCCATATGGGACAAGGTGTTGCTCGGCCCATTCGATGTCTTGGTCCATCGGAGAGCATGCGCAGAGCAACTTCGTTCTCGGGACATAGTGCAATGCATTCAAGGCATGTTGCCTGCCTATTCGGCCTAGACCAACCACTCCGATTGCAAGTCGCTTGGGCTCTACCGAAATCGATTGGCTGCCTGTCATTTTGTGAGATTTTCTTGAATGAGTATTGGAACTGAATTAGAGGGAAGAATGGGAACAGAAGGAGTCTGGGAACAGGTAGAGATCGTTGAAGACATTCTTTCACTTTCCATCTGAGGGCTGGCGGGCCATCGTGGCGGGAGATTCACGTGTGCGGATGAGCTGTATCGGGAATGTAAATCCGCATCGAAAGCGAGAGCAAAGCACTCGCAATGGCTCGTTCCGAATACGCCGGTGACCTGCTTGTGGATTCACTCGAGAATTGAGTTGCGGCTGCGAGCCTTGAGAGTGAATCTCGCCGCGGTTGATATGTCGACTGGCGTAGTATGATGGAGAGCTGAGGAAAGGTGGTGTCTTGGTGCCTTGGGCAGTGGCCTAGGCTTACAAAGCTATCATAACCTCCGATTGGCTGTCCGCTACTACACTCGCACTTTACTCTCTAAATACAACAATAACTTCTATAGCCGTTAATACAACGCAAGACGGCCGCGCCTTGCTATTGTTTAGTTCTACGAGTCTATAGAGATATAATAGTACCTATTTTAACCTAATAATAGCAAAGTATAGTATAATATAAGTCTAAACTTACCTCTAGTATAATAGTATTATAAGTACGCGTAAGTACTTTATAATAATAAGGCAAATACTAACAATAGTAGCAAGTATCTTAAGAGTCTTTACGTAGGTAGTAATAACTCTATCTTCTTTATTACTATATACTTATATAGAAGCTAGTAATTATATATAAATTAAAGATAGATACTAGTCTTAGTAATACGCTACGTAAGTTACTATACCTTAGACTAAAGAGTAGTCGCGCGTATAGCTAGATATAATACTTAATAATAATAATATATCTATTACTACTACTAAAGCTAAGTTAACTTAAAAAGAAGTATCTAAGATAGTAGATATATAGCTAGAGCTAGTCTCTTAGCTAGTCTCTTAGCTAGCTTCTTAGCTATAAGTAACTCGCTCTTTATAATAGCTTAATACTAATAGACTTATAGTAGTTTTTGTTAGCTAGAATCTACTAATAATAGTAATTTCTAGTACTATAGTAATAAGTAATAGTAGGCCTAGCTTAAAGCTAGTTCTTAAGATCTAAAAACCTATAAGAATATATTAAATAATATCTATAAGTTCGATATTACTAGCTATATTATAAAGACTTCTAAAAGTATAAAAGCTCGCTACTACTCTAATACTTATACTAATAGACTTATAGACAAATATACTACTATAGCTTATAGTAAATATACTAGGAAGTTATATAACTATATAGTATTTATAAATAACTCTAAGGTCTATTAATACGCTTTATATAAGCGTATAGGTAGGAAGAGTTACTTAGCTAAGAAGTATATTACTCTTAAGGATAATTCTAATAATAGTAAGCTAGAAGTTAAGCTATCTACGCCTATAGTAGATAAGTAGCTAGTAAGTAAGTATAAGTATAATAATTATAGCGTTCTAAGTACTTATATTACTATCCTTAAGAGAGAATAAGTAGATATAAAAGCTAATATAGAGGTTATAAAGGCTAATATAGTAGATATAAAAGCTTAGCTTAACTATCTTAGTTTATAGATACGTAATTAGTATAAGAAGAATAAGTAGGCTACTAGCTTCTATACTATTTATATATAGCGTAGTATTAAAATAAATATACTACTAGCTATAGTAGTAGTAGCAAGTCTACTATATAACTAGCGAGTCTTTACTTCTTCTTTATCTTTAGTAAATATTAAGACTATTTATAGTAAAGATCTCTATTTAACTTCTATATATAAGACTACTATTTCTATAAATACTACTAATAAGTATCTTTTAGCTTTCGGAAGCTATCTTACTATTATATATTATCTAGACGTATAGCTTATTGCCTATACTATACTCTTATTTCTATCGAAGAAAGCTCTATAAGTATCTTTTAACGTTACCTCTAAGTTAGCTAATTTACCTATAAGTCTATAGTAGCTCTAATACTTAGTACTATAGTAGCTTTATTACTTAGTACTATAGTAGCCTTAATACTTAGTAATATAGTAGGCTTAATATCTAGTAAGTCTATAGCTTTATTCTCTAATACTATATCCTTAACTTTTAGTAATACTATAGGCTTAATACTTAGTAATACTATAGGCTTAATACTTAGTAATACTATAGGCTTAATATATAGTAATACTATAGCCTTAATATATAGTAATACTATATTATTAACCTTTAGTAACGCTATATTCTTAAACTCTAGTAATACTATATCCTTAACCTTTAGTAATACTATAGACTTAATACTTAGAGATATAGTAGGCTTAATCTTTAGCGAGTCTATAGTTCTAGGCTCTACTATATATAGCTCTATCTACTTAAGAATAGTACTTAAGTTAGGTTCTACTACTACTAGTACTAGAACCTTAGGCTTATAAGTCTTAGTAATTATTAGCTAGATTAGTAGCTTAATATTTAACACCTTTACTAGAGTATTTAGCTCGCTACTATCGTCTCTAGTTAGATTAATATATACTTATAGAGCTAATATAGTAGGCTATAGACTTATATCTAGAGCCTCTTAATAATATAGCAAATCGCGACTTAGTAGCTTTTTATATAAGCTAGATATATTATTTTTACTAAAAATAAGTATAGGCTTAAGAGGTTTAAATAGTAGTAGTTAACTTATAGCTAATTTAGTTAGACTTACTAGTAGAGAGCTTAAACTCTAAGCCTTCTTCTCTTTTAGTATATATATAGTATTAGGCTATAAGTTATTTATAAAGAGTTAGAATATTTCTAGATTATTATTAAAGAGCTTTTCTTTATTTATAATAAGAGAGCTTAGTAGACTACTAAGTATATTATGTCTAGTAGTCTTATAGACTTTGTACGCTACGTTAACTCTCTACTTATAAGCGTATTTATTCTATACTAGATTTTTAAAAGAAATAAGCTTCTCTTTAAGATTCTTAACTTATAGGCTAGAGTTACTAGGTAGATAAGGCTTCTAGGTCTTCTAATTAACGCTATAGTATAGATATAGCTCTCTAAAGTAATACTCGACTTACTAGTACTATAAATCTTCTTCTTTAGCTTTAGATAAAATAAGCTTTAGTAGCTATTCCTTAGGAAATATAGCCTCTTAAAAACAAGTCTTATATTTAATCTAGGTTCTAGTAACTTACTAGTTACTACGTAGCTTAGTAATACTATATATATAAGTTTTAACTCTACTATACCTCTATTAAATATTAACTAGAATCTTATATATATATATAAAGAGCTTAAATAATAGATTTAGTACTTATAGCTTCTTTAACAACTATAAGTCTTAAGTACTAGTAGCTATAGAGGTACTTATAGTTAGAGGCTATCTATATTATTATTTATTAGCTTCTTCTAATATTAGATCTATACTAGTATAACTAATCTAGTATATATAATCCTTCTTATTTACTATAAGGACCTTATTTATATAGCTTATATTATCTAAGGTAATAATTAGACTCTTATAGTTACTATATCCTTAAGTACTAATAGTACGAGATAATTTCTTCTTCTTTAATATAGCTTAAAAAGGCTCTATAGGTGTTAAAGGTAGTAATAATAGTAGAAGAGAAGAACTAGGTAAGTTATATAAAGAATTTAAGATACTATACTTACTATACTTTTATATATAGCTATATTTAATTAAGTAAACGAGGTTTTTATTAACTACTATATAAAAATCGTCCTATAATATAGTTAGAGGCGCTATAGTTAGAAAGATAATAGTTTATAAATCTTATAATAGATACTTTTAATATTTATAAAAGCTTACTAGCTATAGTAAATACTAATCTTACTCGATCTAAAGGCTCGAGTCTATATAATACTATTCCTAGAATAAACTTTAAAAGATTGCTACTAGCCTCTAAAAGCTATTATATAGCCTAGTAGAGGTAAAGGTATATATATATATATATAGCTTTACTAGTAAACTACTAGGTCTAGGCTTACTACTATAAAAGATAAGAAGGAAGCTAGTAGTATTAAGTTTATTATTAACCTACTTAAGAGTTAGTAAGGGGAGGTATAAACTTAAATCTAAGAAAATAGTTAGTAGTATTATAAGAAGCCGAGCTATAAGTATCTAGCTAGAGCTATAAGTACCTAGCTAGAGCTATAAGTATATAGCTTAGCTAGGCCTATAATACGCTAAACCTTAGCCTAAAGGTAGAGCTTTATAGCTATAGCTATAGAGACTTATATTATAGTTTATTAGATACTTACTAAACTTATTAATATAATCGACCTATTACTATAGTATTAGATTTTCTAAGTCTAGTAGATACCTATAAAACTCGCTACTTTTTAGCTCTAGGTAGTTATATAGTATATTAGATACGCCTTTAATATAAGACTTAAGATTATAGTATTAAATTAGATACCTATTCTACTTACAAATAAAGTACTAGATAACTCCTTATATAATTAGTATATAAATAGCTATAAAAGTAACTTAATTAGTAAGTTTAGCTTTTTTAAAGAGTCTTTTCTTAGCTAGGTATTCGAAGTAGTCCTTCTAGCGATTAAACGACGATTTTGCGCCTTTGCTCTACTAGTATTTAATAGTTTAATTACTCTTAGAAGTCGTATACTAGAAAGCGTCTCTAAATATAAGTAGACTATCGATTTACTTATAGAGTTATAGATAAGTATTAGCTATTATTAGAGTCTCTATACCTTAATCTAAGTAGACTCGCTTTAGAATAATACTAAGAGCGTAAATAATAGTATAGTACTAAGTAAATACTAAGTATTTTATCTTTACTATAGGACTAACGTAATACTATATAATATAGCGCGAGTATACGTTAATATAGGCGTATATCTAGATACTAAATATCTCTAGCTTATAGAAAGCGTCGAGTAACTATATAGAGTTTACGCCTACGGCTTTAGGCTATCTATACTATAGTCGATTATAATAAAGATATAGTACTTAGACCTTAAATAGCTACGCGTTAATAGTCCTAGTAATTCTAAAAATATAGTCTCTATATAGTATAGTATATTATTAGTAGTACTTAGAAGGTTAGTAATAAAGAGGTAATAAGATAGAGTATAAGGAGCTTAGCTAGTATAGCTAGCGCCTATAAGTCTTACTAATATTTCGAAAGTAATAGGCCTTACTATTACTATAGAAATAAGTTACTCGGCTATAGCTAGAGCTACTTAAATTATAACTTAGGCTTACGCTAGATTTTAAATTTAAGCTATTACTACTTTACTCGCTATTACTAGAGTAATCTCTATTAGTTTCTTTTAGGCTATATTATTAATAAAAATAAAGCCTCTAGTAGCGTTAGAAATATAACTTTATATTAGCTTTAAACCTATAGCCTTAGTATTAGCTATAAGCGTAGAGTTACTACTAGGTAAATAAGAGTAAGTAGACTTCGTCGTTCTAAGTCTAGACTACTATATCGATTAGTAAGTATTTAATACGCTCCTATTAATAAGAGTAAGTCGATATATTAGTTAAAACTCTATAGCCCTAACGATAGCTATAAGCGTAGAGCTATTACTAAGTAATCGAGTATTTTTACTACTATAGTAAAGGATTATTAATTTAGCGCTTTAGCCTATAGCTCTTCTTAATAAGAGTAAGTTATTATATTAGTTAAAATCTCGTATCCCTAGTAATAGCTATAAGCGTAGAGCTACTACTAGGTAAATAAGTATAAGTAGTAGGAGCTACTATACTATATCTACCTTCGCTAGCTATATCTTAGATATTATACTACTCTAATATATTAAAGCTAATCTTTTGCGAGCTACTCTACTATAGTACTCGAGATATTTTATTAGCTTAATATTATTAACTCTTCTTAACGAGAAAGCGTATCGATATATTAGTTAAAACCTTATAGCCCTAGCGATAGCTATAAGCGTAGAGTTACTACTAGGTAAATAAGTATAAGTACTAGTATAGGGCTACGCTATATACGCCCTTACTAACTATATCTTAGATATTATTAACTCTTCTTAATAAGAGAGCATATCGATATATTAGTTAAAACTCTATAGCCCTAGTAATAGCTATAAGCGTAGAGTTACTACTAGGTAAACGAGAGAGAGTAGTAGAGCTAGTATAGCAAAAAGAAGCTAGAATTAGTTTACTAACTCTTCTTAATAAGAGCTAGTCGATATATAAGTTAAAAACCTATATCCCTAGAGGTAGCTATAAGTATAGAGCTATAGCTAGGTAAATAAGAGTAAGTAGTAGAGCTACTAGAATTAGTTTACTAGTATTTATATAGCTAAGTAATAAAGCTCGAGATAGTAGGTATCTTTATTAGCTATTTCTTTATATAAGCTATAGTAGTCGTACTTATAATATTATTATCTTATCGATAGCTACTATAAGTAGAGGTATTAATTATAAACCTATACTTCTAGTAATAGCTATAAGTATAGAGTTACTACCTAAGGTAAGTAACTTATAGGCGCTAAAGACTAATATTATTATCTTATTAATAGCTCCTATAAGTAGAGGTATTAATTAT
>WRNY01000074.1:0-108575 GCA_012978405.1 Pseudocercospora macadamiae
ATAGTAGTAAGCTAAATACTCTAGTAAAGGTATTAAATATTAAGCTACTAATCTAGCCGATAATTACTAAGACTTATAAGCCTAAGATTCTAGTACTAGTAGTAGTAGAACCTAACTTAAGTACTATTTTTAAGTAGATAGAGCTATATATAGTAGAGCCTAGAACTATAGACTCGCTAAAGATTAAGCCTACTATATTTCTAAGTATTAAGTCTATAGTATTACTAAAAGTTAAAGATATAGTATTACTAGAGTTTAAGAATATAGCGTCGCTAAAGGTTAAGAATATAGTATCGCTATATATTAAGGCTATAGTATTGCTATATATTAAGCCTATAGTATCGCTAAGTATTAAGCCTATAGTATCGCCGAGTATTATACCTATAGTATTACTAAAAGTTAAAGATATAGTATTAGAGAATAAAGCTATAGACTCGCTAGATATTAAGCCTACTATATTACTAAGTATTAAAGCTACTATAGTACTAAGTAATAAGGCTACTATAGTACTAAGTATTAGAGCTACTATAGACTTATAAATAAATTAGCTAACTCGAAGATAATATTAAAAGACGTCTATAGAGCCTTCTTTAATAGAAATAAGAGTATAGTATAGGCGATAAGCTATATATCTAGACGATATATAGAAGTAAAATAGCTTCTAAAAGCTAAAAAATACTTATTAGTAGTATTTATAAAAATAGTAGTCTTATATATAGAAGTTAAATAGAAATCTTTATTATAAATAGTCTTAATATTTACTAAAGATAAAGAAGAAGTAAAGACTTACTAGTTATATAGTAGACTCGCTACTACTACTATAGCTAGTAGTATATTTATTTTAATACTACGCTATATATAAATAGTATAGAAGCTAGTAGCCTACTTATCCTTTTTATACTAATTATATATCTATAAACTAAGATAGTTAAGCTAAGCCTTTATATCTACTATATTAGCTTTTATAACCTCTATATTAGCTTTTATATCTACCTATTCTCTTTTAAAGATAGTAATATAAGTACTTAGAACGCTATAATTATTATACTTATACTTACTCGCTAGCTACTTATCTACTATAGGCGTAGATAGCTTAACTTCTAGCTTACTATTATTAGAGTTATCTTTAAAAGTAATACGCTTCTTAGCTAAGTAACTCTTTCTATCTATACGCTTATATAAAGCGTATTAATAGACCTTAGAGTTATTTATAAATACTATATAGTTATATAACTTCCTAGTATACTTACTATAAGCTATAGTAGTATATTTGCCTATAAGTCTATTAGTATAAGTATTAGAGTAGTAGTAAGCTTTTATACCTTTAGAAATTTCTATAATATAGCTAGTAATATCGAACTTATAGATATTATTTAATATATTTTTATAGGTTTTCGAGTCTAAAGATTTACTAGCTTTAAGCTAGGCCTACTATTACTTATTACTATAGTACTAGAAATCGCTATTATTAGTAGATTCTAGCTAACGAAAACTACTATAAGTCTATTAGTATTAAGCTATTATAAGAAGCGAGTTACTTATAGCTAAGGAGCTAGCTAAGAGACTAGCTAAGAGACTAGCTCTAGCTATATATCTACTATCTTAGATACTTCTTTTTAAGTCGACTTAGCTTTAGTAGTAGCGATAGATATATTATTATTATTATTAAGTATTATATCTAGCTATACGCGCGACTACTCTTTAGTCTAAGGTATAGTAACTTACGTAGCGTATTACTAAGGCTAGTATCTATCTTTAATTTATATATAATCGCTAGCTTCTATATAAGTATATAGTAATAAAGAAGATAGAGTTATTACTATCTATATAAAGACTTTTAAGATACTCGCTACTATTATTAGTATTTGCCTTATTATCGTAAAGTACTTACGCGTACTTATAATACTATCGCGCTAGAGGTAAGTTTAGACTTATATTATACTATGCCTTACTATTATTAAGTTAAAATAGGTACTATTATATCCCTATAGACTTATAGAACTAAATAATAGTAAGGCGCGGCTGTCTTACGTTATATTAACGGCTATAGAAGTTATTATTATATTTAGAGAGTAAAGTATAAGTATAGTAGCAGATAGCTAATCGGCGTTTATATAGCTTCGTAAGCTTACTATCGTAGCTAAAAACCTTAGAAATCCGCTAAGATTACTTTCTATAATAGCTAGGATTCTCGAGAGTATAGTCTACCTTCTTTTATACTAAATATTACTATCTCCTTACTCTTATAGGTCTATAGAAGTATAATAACTAGTAATATATCGTCTAGAGAAGTTCTATATCGTTTTTCTATAGATCTACTAAGTATTAGTAAAGAAATATAGCTATTTCTAACGTTATAGACCTACCTATACGAACCTTAGGCTACTCTAATAAGAGTACTACTAAATCTCGTACTATAGAGATTTCTCTACTTCTAACTACTACTAAACGTAGTAGTAAAACAGCTCCTAAGCCCTCTAGTAAGGGAGTCGCTACCTTATAAGCCGTAGGTATAGCTAAAGGTACCTAGAGTACTAGATCCGGACTCCTAGCTCTAGCGGTTCTAGCTAAGATTATTATAGTTAATAGTAAGTTAAACGATAGTTTAAAGGACTCCTTCGAGTTACGCTAGACTCTTCTATAGTATAGAATAAAGGAAGTAAAGTTCTTAGTTATTTAGTAGCTTAGCTTTAATCTAAAGTAGGTATAGATAGCCTAGTAGTAGGCTAAATAGTAGAGTAGTAAAGCGGAGCCTAAGCTAAAGGAACCTAATTATATAGTCTTTATTATTAGCTATAATAGCTATAAAAAGAGCGATCTTATCTATATAGATTAGAATAAGGTAACTAATAATAAAGGCGATATATTAGTATCTAAAGAGGCAGCGTATAACTACGTAAAGGCTAAGATAAAGAACCTAAGTTTAATAAAGAGTTACGTCTAAATAGACGTAGAAATATACGTACTCTTAGTACCGCCGCTACCTAAGCCTATTATAGCTACTACTATAACTAGAAAGAGTAGAAGAAAGTCGATAATAGATAAATAACTAGAGGTTACTATTTCGTTAATTACTAAGATAGAAAAGATAGGTAATTAGTTACTAGAGATAAACCTAAGGTTAGAGTATAATAATAGAGAGTATAAGACCTTATAGTAGCTATAGAGTTGCTACTATATTAATAGCCTAAATATATAGGATAATTACGTTCTAATTAATACGTACGCAAAGGCTATAATTAGTCGAAAGCTTTTAAATAAAGACGACCTCTTAATACTAGATAATCTAAAGAAGCTAGACTAGAAGTTAGTAGCCTATATTATTAAAAAGAAGTTTAATAAAAAGAAGTCTATAATCTTATTAGCTTCTTTATTATTCGAAAAGCTAAAGGTATCTATTTTTAATACGCCTAAGGCGCCTGCCTCTACTATTAATCTAGTATAGGTATTTTTTAAAGATAAAATAGCTAAGGCTCTTAATAAACCTAGCGCCTATAGCAGTCGTATTACTAGTACTCTAGCGCGTCGTCGTCGTATTAAGAGTAAGGAAGAATAGGTTAATATTTATATAATAGCTAAGCGTAGCTCTAGAGCGATTTTAATAGCTTTCTTTATATAGATATTATCGGTACTAGAGTTTATAGATCTAGACGATTTCGAGGTCGTTTATAAGTATAGAGAGCGCCTATTTAAATAGTACTTCGATATTAATAGCCTAGCTACTATTATAAGCGAAGAGTAGCGTATTCTAGGTCTAAAAGAAGGTATAAGAAAGAGGTTAGTAAAAGTAGTAAAAGAGTATTCTAGAGTACTAGCTACTAGTAACGTTAGTATAGCTCTAGCTAAGTACGCTAAGAACAACTAAATATAGTTAAACTAGACTATAGCTATATAAGTAGATATCGTTACTTCTACTATACCGATTATAATACTTTTTAGATATAATAAGAGCGTATAATAGGCACTATTTTATATATAAAAGGCGACTTATTATATACGTTAGTTATTAAATAGTAGTAGTAGTAAGGTAGCTTTAATTCTATAAAATTTACTTATTCTTATAAAAGTAGGTTATATATCGCGCTAGTAGAGCTTCTAATAATACCTTATTTAATCTTCTAGATAATCTAACTCTTCTTCCTTTTCTTTATTATTATATATTATCGATATATTGCTATAATTACTTAATAAATTATTATTAAGCTCTATTATAGCCTACTATATCTAATAGAACTTAGTAGAGTTAAATTTAGCGAAATTTTAGCCTAGTATAGCTATCGCGAGAACCTCGTCCTAACCGAAGCCTAAATTAACTCCTTTAATATTATAGCCTAAGTATTTAAATAACGCGTACGCTTTATTACTAGTATACTTCTAAAAGTACTAGATAAGATATTTCTTAAAAGAAGGAAAAAAAGCTATATTAGTAATATAGCGCTTAATAAACTTCTTTAGTAGATTAAAAGTCTATTTAATAGAATTTAAATTAGGCGAATATAGTAGTAGGTATTTAATATAGTAGCTAGCTTCTAGGATAAAATATATAATATTTAGACTATAGTAGATTAAGCAATTATCTATTATAAAGATTATCTATAGACTTCTTTTAAGTAGCGGTAATACGCTATTAGCTAGCTAGCGAAAAAATATATCCTTTTTAATAGAGCCTTAATAGATAATAGTATAAAGTAGGTACCTATTAATTATAAAAGCTAGTAATATTAACTACCTTTTTTTACGCTACGTAAAGGCTATATTATAGCAATCTATGCCCCTTAGACTCTAGCTATACTTCCGCTAACCTATCTTCTAATTATAGGCTATCTTATCGATAAATATTAACTAGTCGATAGGCTACTACTAGCTTCTTAAAAGCTATAGAGCTTATAGTACTAGATTACGCTCCTTTGCTACTCTTCGAGCGGCCTTTTATATCTAGCTATATTTCTTTAATATACTTAATACTATTTAAGCTATAACCTATATATCGAACTTATTAAATAGAGCTAGTATTATTTTTATAAGAAAGGCGTCTAGCTACTCTAAGAGATATTATAGAAGCTATAGCTCTTAATCTATATTTAGTAGCCGCGGCCGACTCTATTTAGCGTAGTAATTAATATATATAGTACCGAAGACGTTATAGTTAGCTCTAGCGCGATATATAGTCGACTTTAATAAGTATATCTTATCTATTATATAGCTTATAGACTTACTAGCTATAAAGAATTTAATTAATCTAGCGGCTATAAAGTCGTCTATTCGATAGGTCCTTATTTTTAATAGAAGGCTTAGCGCTAGCTATAGTAATCTAATCGATACCTTAGAAGCGGCTACTATATTACTAAAGACGATAGTAGCACTAATAGAGACGACAGGAGCAAGAATAGGCTATTTAATATAGAAAAAGCAGTTAGAAAGCTTATGCAGTCTCTATACGTAATTACGGAGCCTCGGAGATCCGGATTCCTAAGGTTTTCAGCCGCGACAGTAGGCCACTGCCGATCCTCACGCCAGCTTCTTTGCGGACTCCTGGGACTTTGGATTCACTGATCTTTCACCGCCGAAAGAGCCTTCGCAACACCTTGATCCAACCCTGAATGCGCAAGCACCGCAATCCGATGGCGGTCGGATGATTGATCTGGCTGAATATCGACCACTACTGTCATCACAAGTGTCCATATCGACCGCTCCAAAGGAGCACAGTGCAAGCACGTCAGGGTACAATGATTCTAGCTCACACGCTAATGACCCAAGATCACCAGGAAATGAGCTTGCACGTCGGCTCTCTGCTACGCTCGGGCAGCTCAAACTTGCTGATGGCGGCCAGATGCGATATTTCGGCGCAACATCCAATGTACATATGATAGATGAACATCCCCTGGTCTTCTTTCAGCCTCCTATCTGCTTCGCCGACAATCGTAGCGCAGAGATCATTAGCCAGACCGGACTCGAGTGGAAGGCTGACAAAACTTTCGAAGCACATTTGATCAAGCTCTATTTCACATGGCATAATCCATGGGCTCGGGAGGTGACCGAAGAGCTCTACAACAAAGGAAAGCAGGCATGGCTCGTGGATCGCGACACGCCTTTGTACTCTCCAGCACTGGAGTGTGCTATCCTAGCAATGGGCGCTCTGTACACATCGCGCTCGCACCCATTGATCAACGGCGATGTCAGCGACTTCTTCAATCTACGGGCGCGTGTTTACGTCGAGGCTGAAATGGACAGTCCGAAACTAGCAACAGCACAGGCACTGACTATCCTCTCCGCTTACGAATCTGTCAACTGTCGTGATTCCAGAGCATGGCTCTATCTTGGCATGGCGGTCCAGGTCATGACAGATCTGGGACTGCATATCGACCTAGACTGCAAAACTGACAGGTCTATCAATCAGGCCGACGTCGATAGCGTCCTAGAACTGCGAAGGCACATATTCTGGTCCATCTTCACATCGGACTGCTATCACTGCGTATATAGTGGCCGGCCGTCTCTCATGGGCTACATCAAGTCCAACAACCCGCCGCCAGAGCCCTTCATCTCGGAGAGCCAGTGGGCGCCGTATACAGATGACAAGATCCAGATCGGATCTGCAAAGGCTCTCGATCGCACTTTGCTCAGCATGACGCCAGTGTATGTGACTCTGTTGGCACTCAAGCTGAGCATAATACTTGAGCGTTTGTACACCCCCTTTCCGCAACCAATCGAGGATGTTCGATCGTACATACAGGATACGAGAAGGGATCTAGACGAATGGCGGATGTCACTACCCCTGAACTTCCAGGATAGCTCTGTGGACAGCGAAGTCGAGGGCAGCGCATTTCCATTTGTGCTCGAACTCATCATGCAATTTCATGAGGTGATGGTGCTATTACATCGCCCACTACTCTTTGACCATGCGATCGTCGAAACAGCTACAGGGAAGACCACAGCTGCTGAAATCTGCAGCAACTCTGCCGCGCGCATCTGTCAACTGGCAAGCACGTATCAACAGCATCACCGTTTGCAATACGCGAACTGTGCCATGGTCCGAATACTTGTCACAGCTGCCACTGTGAACGCATATGACTGCTGCGTACACACTGGCCCAAAGGGTATGGCCGCTTTGATGAACCTCCGCAAGGCACTCCGGGCACTAGGAGAACTGGCACGAACATTTCCAGCAGCTAGCCGTGGTCTCGAGATCATTACCGCGCTTCGAAAAGATTGGCGAGCACAACATCTGTGACGCACATCCAGTCTACTACACTGAAAACCATTGTAATACACTATCAACTCCGAAGCTAGCGAATGTCATGAAAACCTCCATCACTCACAATCAACGACCCATTCAAATAACTACTCTCATCACTGAGCAAGAAACTCAAGACATTAGCCTGCTCCTCCGCAAACGCCATCCTTCGAAGCGCAATTTTCCGACTCACTTCCGAATCGCGATTCTCTTGCGTACCTATCGTCCCTTCACGACCCATACTCCTCTCAATCATTGCGGTGAGCGTCCACCCGGGACAGATAGCATTACAACGGATCCCATCCGGACCATAGAACTTTGCGCCATTCTTCGTGATCCCTACAGCAGCATACTTGCTAGCCGTATAAGCTGCCAGCCCGTTTGCGTGGAGACCGGAAATCGAAGCGATGTTGGCTATTGCTCCTCGCTGGCCAGGGATAGGATGTGGAGCAGATGGTGCGAATTTGGGCTCTCGAGGCTCTTGTTTCTGCATCTGCTGAGCTTCGTACTTCTGGCATAGCCAGAGACCACGGGCGTTGATTGCAAATGTTCTGCTCACAGTTAACACAATCTTGTAAACGGCCTCCCTCTCGCGTCTTACTTGTCAAAAAGCTCAGTCGACAAATTCTTCTCATCTCCCCAGATATTCTCGCAGATTCCAGCACAATTCGCAGCGTAATCTAAACCTCCACTGTTCCACGAAGATGCGAAGCTGACCATGTCTATCACTTCTTTCTCTTGTGAAACATCGACCTGGACAGAACATGCTTGAACCTCAAAGTCGCGCTTCAAGCTTTCCGCGCTCGTGAATGCTTCGTCCGCGTTGAGATCGGCGATAACGACATTGAGTCCCCGACTTGCGAGTTTGCGTGATAAGGCTTTGCCTATACCACCCGCTGCGCCGACTACTAGTGCTATGGGTGGTGGCATGATGTCTAAAAAGAATCAATACTACTACGGCCATGCTCTCACAACTTTCATTCACCCAGTCATAGACTTCACACTAATGTCGTGGCGTTGGCCCGTGCATCACGGGTTTTGTATTCGCTCCGGCTTTGAGCATCCAACGCAGCGTCTTCGAAGGTCTTCTACATGGGAGAACAGTAAAAGTTGCTTGTCTCGCCGCCGCGCTCGTGACTTGCAAGACTGCTCGATAGCAGGTTCGGAAGACGCTCCCTTGACATGGCGGGATTGTAGTTCCGTGGAGACAGAGCTTCAATCTCAAGATACGTCGCACGTCGTCGGCGCTCACATTATCTACTGCTGATACTGAGCCGAAATGGCGTGTACTGCCTGGCTGCACTCTCAACCGACTATCTCAAGCACGGTGATAGCATTACCGCAAAGTTAGCAGAGGCAACAGACAAATTATTTATGAGCATCGTCATCAACACGAAAGTGATGCAAAAACTAGTTCAGGTCAGTGCAAGCTGATAAGGCTTCTCTCTATCATATTACCTGTCTATTTCATTTTCATTCTTAGCTTGTCGCCGACGCCACCATCTCCGCCTACCTTCCTGTTGTTGATCCTCTTCAAGATGATCTTCTTCAACCAACTGTGCCTCAATCAACTCTGCGTCGTTGACCTTGATCTGTAGAGTGATAACGACATAAGACTTATGTCTCAAAGAGCACAATACGTCCATAGTATTCTCGGTTAAAGAGCATTTCATACCCTGGAATGTGCCCCATTCCGCTTCGTATTTCTTTGGAAGATAGAAAGTACTCAGTCTGTTCCCTGTTCGTGAGTCAAAGAAGATGATGTTGCAAGTACCCAAGAGTATCAATATTCGAGTAGACCTGAAGAAAGAGATACTCTTGAAGAATCCGAAGTAATCCATATCTTTGGTACCCAGTCTTCGAATCAAATTTCCAGTAGCAGTCTCCTTGACCAGTATATGATGGTTCTGATTCTTCTCAGCACGGAGATAGCATGCGGAGAGTTTGTTGTCAGACGACGAAGCGGATTCGCAAAGTGAGTCCATTGTCCTTTCGCTATCGGAGGTGGCAATGACGGTTACTTCGATGCGACTACTCGACCTTAGCACTGTGCTTATTCTTGGCTCGCGGGATGGCGAAGGCGTCGCCCGAAGACTCTCAATCGTAGACACAGTGTCGAGCCGGCCATCCGGATCATTTGCAGAAGGATTCTGTCGCAATACAGTGACGTTTTCTGTTACTGTTTCGTGCCGAGTCAGGTCATCTGGGCGTGTCGATGACAGATAACCACTATCTATACTGCTCCATCTTGCACTAGCCAGGGACGATTCCGTATTGTTGATGGAAAGCAAAGTCTGATCTGATCTGCCGTGAACAGACTTCGTGTGGGTAGCACTGAGCCATTCGTGGTTCAGACTCTCTCTTGCACTGGGTCTCCTGCTGGCTTCTGGTCTGAGTAAAGCGGTGACCAGCTCAGATCCAGACTTGTTATCAAGTTTGGCCTCTAAGGCTTCTGCAGGAAATGGTATCTTTCCTTTCACATATCGTTTCAGTGCCCTTCGGTCTTGAAATGGTACTGTGCCGGTCATGAGCAGATACAGGATAACGCCAACGGCCCAGATATCGACGGCATTCGAGTACGATTGCGATTCCTCATCGGAGTCACTGTCATCATCATTACCCATGCTTATTTCATAGAGTTCCGGCGCCATGAAATAAGGAGTGCCGGCAAGAGTGCGGAAGGAGGTCAAGCCATCCGAAACTCGTTTACTGAGACCAAAATCGGCGAGTTTGATGCGCCATGAAGGACCTTTTCGAACAACGAGCAGATTCTGGTTAGTTGTCAGCGTCTACGCTTGCCATGTCAATTTCATTGGCGTACCTGAGGTTTCAAATCTCTATGAGCATAGCCTGCTCTGTGCATGATGACCAATCCCTGCATGACCTGGCGAATGAGTGCCTGAACTTCACGCTCTGGCAATCCGGTTCCTATGTATCGTTCGAGGTCGCCATGCTCCAGATACTCCATGGTGAGGTGAATCGAATCATCGCTTTCATACCAGCCTGTGGAACTGACGAAGAAGTGCTGATATTGTGGTTGGGAGAATCGGGCAATAGCTTCCAGCTCTCTGCCATAGTCAAATGTCGGGGCATTGGAGAAGCCGACCTTCGAAAAGACCTTCACAGCTCTGACAGAACCTTCAATACCACCACGAACGCATGTCTCAAGATATACCTCGCCGAAAGCGCCTCTACCAAGGCGCTTGGTCTCCCGTCTCCATTCAGTGTACTGAGAAGAACGCTCAGGACTGCTGAGATCGAAGTGTCGTATATATATGTGTGGTCCATATTCGCGCAACGTCGCTTCCAAGTGTGTGAGACGTACGAGGTTGTCTGTTCCAGGCGACATGGCACAACTAGGCCCAAGATGAGTGTTGGTTGCGCAACGGAGTATTTCTACTCATGGATTCTCAAATCAGTCCAAGTCTTCCCTACTCTCCGATAGACTTTCGGCGGATCAATAGTGAGCACCAAGGCTCTTGCCCGCAGAGTCGGCGTGTTTGCTGTGCACTTTGTTTTCTTTCATGAATACTGTTCTCAGTGAGCTCTAGAGATCGCTGTGAGGTAGGCTGGGTCCGAAAGGCTGTCCGACTAAGCTGTGCGCTGTTTCATTTTTGGCGCAGTGATCTAGGCCCAAGCTTCGATTGTGGGGCTGTATTGTAGACGAGAGGTAGGACGAATGGCGTGCCGTACGCGATCCGTTCTGCATCCTGCACAGCTGCTGCTGTATGCAAGCCGCATCTGCACGTTTATGCGCTAAGCCACCTCTCGCGAGGGGTTCATCGGGCAGTGCTCCACAACAACAGGCTCGAGGACTGGCCAAGGCAGCCTTGCACACGTCAAGCAGTTCATTGCTCCGTCATAACTCAACCTATACCATATCTACCACACCTGACCATGGAAGTAGCAGGAGCAGTGGTGGGTATCATTGCTAACGCTGTCAAGTATGTATCTGTTCTCCGAACACCATTTAGCACTCTGACCACGTCTAAGCAGGCTCGGCAATGATCTAGTCACCGCTTATCAGACCTTGAGAGATGCTCGCAGTGAAGTACATGAGCGCATAGTTCACATTTGTAGCCATTGGACTCGGACGGAAGTCCAGCTGGAATTTCTTGCTCGAACATGGACCACCTTGAGCGAGGACCATCTCGCCACGCAAGAAGAAATCCTGAAAGTGCTCTTGACTAAACTGAAATACGCAAAGCGCAAGCTGGAGAGACTTTTGAAAGCGCGACGGCCAGGGCCAGATTGTGCCAGCAATGCGAGACCAACAGTCAAAAGATGGAAGTACTTGTTCGTGAAGTCATATCTTGACGACACAATCAAGTCGTTGGACCTATGGCAGCAGATGTTCGATCCTTCCTGGTATCTCATGCTGAGGGTTGCTAGTCCGATCATCGACACCGAGCTTGCGCAGCTAGAGTCATCTCAAAAAGGACAAGGCTCTGTGGTTCTGAAGACGGCCCGCCGGATCAGAGGTGTGCTTCAGGGCGAGCGCCGTGAAGATCTTCACTTGGTCCTCCCAAGTAATGGACTGGAAGGTGCGGAGTCATCTGTGATACCTTTTTCTGCGGCAAGACACGTTAGGAGGGCAGGCGCTAGCAAGTGGCTCATTGTCGATCCTGTTCCTTGCGAAGCTGGCTCACATGTGAGCTCAATGGCCAACGATGTCCGGACTTTAGCAACGAAGCTTTATTACGCGGATCCGAATGAGTTCGGCTTGCTCAAGTGTCGAGGCGTGCTGAAGGTCAATCGGAACAGCATTGGCAGGCTAATTGCTTTCGATCTTGTCTTCGAGACTGTGACTTCAGACCCGCCACGCACACTCCGTAGCTGTTTAGTATCTCGAACCCAACATACCCTGACAGAGCGTTTTGATCTTGCCAAACAGCTTGCAAAGTCGGTGAATTACCTCCACACTATCGACTTCGTCCACAAAAACATATGTCCTGAGAACTTGGTGGGATTTGGGGAGTCTGGCCTTGGCTCGTTTTATCTCCTTGGATTTGAGCAGGTCCGAAGTGCTGATGGAGTGACGTATCTTCGTGGCGATGCGAATTGGCACAAAGACCTCTATCGACATCCATCTCGTCAAGGCATGTTTCCTACAGACAAGTACAGCATGCAACACGACATCTATAGTCTAGGCGTCTGCTTACTGGAGATCGGACTGTGGGAGACATTCGTGTTATGTGACCCGAATGGAAAGGTCATGGCGCCGAACGCAGCTTTGCTTGGTGTCCCGATAGGAGACCTGCGTCGAATGAAACCAGACGGCATCAAAGGTCTTCTGGTCGATCTTGCACGATGCAGATTACCTGCTATTGTTGGCGACTTGTACACGCAGGTAGTCATTAATTGTCTGACGTGTCTGGATGAGAGTAATGCCGATTTCGGAGATCAAGATGAGCTTGACCAGGACGATGAGATCGCGGTCGGCGTCCGATATATCGAGAAGGTAAGTCGTAGTCATCGGACTGGTCCAGGGAAGATGCTAACACTGCTTCCAGATCCTGATGAAATTGAACAGCATAGCTGTATGACGCTTGCCATCTCGTGGTATCTTTGGAGATGCGTAATGCGGCAGAACGAGTTGATTGAAGGTTGGGTGAATGGAGAGTCTGCGCAGCCTATATCTGCCGATTGATACGCAGCGGAATCCTGAAAATGACGAGAAAATGACGGAGAAACGAAGAAGAGAAGATCTTGCTGTCAGGAAAGAAGTAACGTACTTACGGCCGCGGCAATCCCGGTCTTGGCGTTTTCCGGTGGCCGGCAGCAACAAAGCGGACGTAATTTTGAGCTCAATACAACATCTTCCCTCACTCACCCACAACCATCATGTTTCTGGGCTGCGGCAACACCTCAAGCCTCAGCTCTCCAAAGTCTCATCACAGAACACCCTAAAGTCTTCTACACGGCTTCTTGTCGCGTGGCAAACAGGGATCATACACACCTAGCCACGTAGTCGGCGTGCATTCGCGCAAGGTAGAGCCTCCAGCGCCTTCACGACTGCTTTCCAGTCACACACCAAAACAAGACGCCACCTCTACGACGCTGCCGTGTAACGGTTTGAACTGAGTTCTTATCGTTGCTTTCCCTGAGAACCAGATCGCGTGCCCCGACGATGCCCAGAGACCAAGAGATGCGTAGTGGGGTTCGGCAAACATTATATTCTTGGCGAACGCTGAGAATTGAAAACACATCGTCGCAGATGCAGATCTTGCGAGGGCAATGGAGTCAGCTCCAGTGAGCGAGAGCTGTACTTTGCGACTCCATTGAGTCCCATATCTGCCATGCTTGCGCTGAGACTAGCCGTTCTATATACATGTTTCGAGCCACCTACCCAGGCCTCCAGCTCCTGATAGCCCACCTTGGCGTTCACAATCCCGTCATGCACTCGACGCCATAGCAGTCGCCCGGACCCAGGCCCTGGAGTCCACCACGCACGCCACAGCATGGAGTCTTGGACGCTGCAAGCTCCTTCGCCCGAGTTCTTGGGGTACCTACAGCCGTCTTATCACTATCATACCCTTGCAATGATGTAGTTAAGTATGTCGCTAGTGCTCTACTTACCTTGCTCGTTGACTTCGCAAGGTTGCTTTCAAATTATCCAATCTTTCTCTTTTTACATGCTGCACTGATCCACACCAGGCTTCTTACACTGCGTTCGGAATGGACGCATTCAAAGCCCGGTCGCCGTTCAAGCGGACTCATACTGAAAAGGCTGAAAGCAAGGATTACGGGGTCACTGGTGATACTACAGAGCTTCCGGCGTACACAAACCAGGATGTGGAAAGACGAGCTTCAGCCGCTTCATACAACATCAGCGGCATCCACGACGATACACACAGGCAGCTGAAGCCTCGTCATATTCAACTCATTGGAATAGGTGGAACTATTGGTACCGCACTCTATGTGCAGATCGGTAGAGGTCTACTCAATGGAGGCCCTGCTAGCCTTTTTATCGCCTTCACGTTCTGGTGAGTCTGATATCAGCTTCCGACTGTGCATCACTGACATATCGCAGGTGTTCCGTAGTACTGGCTGTGACGATGTGCATGGCCGAGATGGTCACATACCTGCCAATCTCTTCGCCATTCATTCGTTTCGCAGGCCGTTACGTTGATGAGTGAGTAAGCTAGCCCAACTTGAGCATGGGCTCTTGCTAACGGTTTGCACAGAGCCTTCGGTTTTGCTGCTGGATGGAACTTCTTCGTCTTCGAAGCCATCCTAGTGCCCTTCGAGATCACCGCATGCGATGTCATTATTCGTTTCTGGTCCGATGCTCTACCAACTGGTGCAGTGATTGCCATAATCATCGTCCTCTACGCATGCATTAACCTGGTCAATGTCAAGTGGTACGGTGAGTGAGCATGAATACAATTCATTCCCTGGAAGTCATATCCTAATCATCATTTCAGGTGAGGTCGAATTCTGGGCCGCCTTAGGCAAAGTGCTACTCATCATTGGCCTGATTATCTTCACCTTCATTGTGATGCTCGGCGGAAACCCTCTTGGCGACCGCTTTGGATTCCGCTACTGGAACAACCCTGGTGCCTTCAAGCCTCTTTACTACGAGGGCAACCTTGGATACTTTCTCGGTTTCCTACAGTGCTTGATCCAAGCTTCATTCGCAATCGCTGGTCCTGATTACGTCTCGATGGCAGCAGGAGAAGCAGAGAATCCGCGCAAAGTCATGCCAAAAGCCTACAACGCTGTCTTCTACCGCCTGACAACTTTTTTCGTCCTCGGAGCTTTGTGCGTCGGTATTCTGGTTCCATACAACGACGAAGAGTTGACAGCAGCTTTCACCGATGGTCTTCCAGGTGCAGCAGCCTCGCCCTACGTGGTGGCAATGAACCGCCTCCGCATCGGTGTTCTCCCTCACATCGTCAACGCCTTGGTCCTTGCATCAGCCTTTTCCGCTGGAAACAGCTACATGTATTGCGCCTCACGAAGTCTCTTCGGTCTTGCACTCGAAGGCAAAGCACCAAAATTCATGACCAAGACGAACAAGATCGGTGTTCCTTACTACACTGTCATTGCTGTTCTCGCTATCTGCTTATTGGCCTTCCTCTCCGTCAGCTCCGGCTCCGCGAAAGTTCTTGGCTGGTTCGTCAATCTCATCACGGCTTCACAATTGATCAACTTCGCGATCATGTGCTTCACGTTTCTCATGTGGATGCGAGCCCTCAAGGCGCAGGGTATCAGTAGAGACTCTCTGCCATACAAGTCGATTGGACAGCCTTACATTGCGATTTACGGTCTTTGCTGGACTGCGGTGATGGCCATTGTAGGAGGATACACTGTGTTCTTACCTGGATTCTGGGAGGCCTCGACTTTTGTGTTCAGCTATTTCATGGTATTCTTGACTCCGGTGCTGTTCATTGGGTGGAAGCTTATCCATCGCACAAAATGGTACAAGCCGGAAGAAGTCGATCTCCAGGGCGAGGTCAAGGAAATCGAAGAGGTAAGTTTTGAAGTTCTCTGGGCGCCAGACGATGTGCTGACCACCGACAGTATCAACGCAACTTTGTTCAGCAACCATACAGGAATGTGTTTGACAAGATTTTCAACAAGATGTTTGGTGGGTGATTCTCTCGAGATGTGGATGTGTGAAAGACAGTACATGTTCTTGTCGGATATACTAGAAACAAAAAAGATGTCTCGAACTTGGCCGACTATATTCATCTTCGTGCTCATTGTGTCCCGTCGTGATCTTGGTGATGCTATTAGGGTCAACCGTCATTGAAATATTGATTGGAGGCCAAGTAAATCGCCACTGCCTCAAATTTTCCACGCGCGCACCTCACCTTGCTCTTTCCAATTCACCCTCGCATGCACAACAATGGCCGCACCTCTCATACCTCTCGACCACCTCAGGATACCAGGCCATCCAGACGTCCAACTTGAACTAGACCAAAAACCCCTCCAAATCATCAACACATCAACCTTCACCCAAAACTTCGGCTCCTCCAAACTCACCCCAGCAATCGGCCTCGCCACCATCCTCTACAACTGGTGTCCAGACTCCCTCTACGCTTTTCTCGATATCTCAACATGGCTCTCCATAACCTGGACCCTAAGACTAGAATCCTCTCAAATCGAAATCTCCCGGATCCGAAACCATATCACATTCGGTTTACTCGATAATAATGGGCATTACAAAATTATGCTGACTTACCATATCGACACGTCAGCAAAATGGATTCCTGATCCGGAAGAAAGTATGCTCGGCGAAGCAAATATAGAAGATCCAGAGAAAATTGAGACCATGGCGCGTTCGTTTGTACGAGATCTCATTCTAAAGAAAAGATGGGAAACGGGAAAAGGTATTCGTCATGAATTTTTCATAGATTTTGAAGGGAGTGGTTGTGATGCGTTCGAGGATGGGATTCAGATGAGTCCGCATTGGGTTTATAGAGGTTTGGATTTGGAGAGGTGTACGTCTTGTGATGAGAAGAAGGAAAATGAGTTGAAGAGGTGCGGGAGGTGTGGGACAGCGGCTTATTGTTCGGATGAGTGTCAGAGGAAAGATTGGGCGGTGCATAAGGCGGTTTGTGGGATGAGTATGGAGGTGAGGGGGAAGGCGTTGCATCTGAGTAGGGATATGGGATTGATGGGGTTGGTGAGGATGCAGAGAGAGGAAAGGAAAGAGGATGATGGAGAGGGAGAGGGAGAGGGAGAGGGAGATGGAGATGGAGATGATTTGAGTACTGAGTGATGACGACACTGCCTGCAGAAGACCACGATCATATGGATCCGCCGAGTTGGTTTTTTTGTCTTTTCGTTGCGAAGAGTACAGCAAGTGCCGGTGCCTGATTAGAGGGGGATGTGACAGCGTCCGTTTCAGGAAAGAAGTTCCATGCAAGAAGTGGTCTACTTTTACCGTCCTGGCCTATCTTCGACAGCGGACTCGGTCAGCTAATGGACAGATTTAGCTGACTTGCATTGTATGTGGGTGCAACTATTCCCTGCTTGAGGAAGTTCGACACCAGTTCCCCGAATGGTTCGTGTTTGGGACTAAATGACGATGGGAGTGATTGGGAATATATCACCAGCCTACTTGCAATCAGGACTTGAGTAACCTAACACCACACACTTCATCCAGTCGCATTCCTTGAACCCCTCCCACCATGCCAGCCATCATCGAAGAACCCGCAATACCACATCCGATCCCAACCAAACAAGTCCCAACGGTCTTCGACCCAAACCTTCATCTCAATTTCACACCTCCGCAAACTAGATACTCCTTCGCCGAACTAGGCCTTCCAACACCGCACAACGCGCCTGATACCTGCTACACAGAGCCCTTCCAACTCTTCTCCGAAACTTGTATCCAGCTCATGCGTGGAGAACTATTTCGAAAAGAGTTCCTAGATAAATGGATGAAGACCTGGCATCGTGCGCCATGCTATATCGGAGGATTCTCAAATGATGATTGTGAAGTATGATATTTACAAACAAATGTACTTTAATTCTCGCAGAATGGACGCTAACCATAAAATCTAGGATGCAAGTTTCATTAAACAAGCCTGGCACCATCCCACCACCCAAGCAGCTATCAACCAAGCTTTCGGAACTCCGTTGAAGCCTTTGCGCAGAAATGTCGATCTCGGATACGTGAATGTCCAACTCGGTGCAGACGGGCCTGGGGGTGTATACAATTACACCGAAATCCCAGCCCCTCCATTATCTCACAGCACCAACTCCTCCTCTCAATGGGACAACATACCCATCGACTCCTGGCACAAAGACCAAGTCCCAATCGCCT
The DNA here is from genome assembly GCA_012978405.1 of Pseudocercospora macadamiae. NCBI lineage: Eukaryota > Fungi > Ascomycota > Dothideomycetes > Mycosphaerellales > Mycosphaerellaceae > Pseudocercospora > Pseudocercospora macadamiae. Next base: position 18,012 of record WRNY01000074.1, read on the forward strand.
GCGTCGTCATGCTAAGCGATACATCATCAATGCAAGGCGGAGAAACCGCAATCCGTCTCGGTGACGGAAGTATAATCAAAGCTCGAGGCGCAAGTCTAGGTGGAGCCGTCTTAATGCAAAGCGGAAATTTGGAGCACGCGGCTTTGCGAGCAACGAATTGCGTTGAGAGGGTGAGTATGGTGACTTGCTACACTTTTGCTGATCCGGATTTGGACGATAGTAGGGCGACGCTTAAGACTACGGACTATGTAAATGAGGATTTGGCGAGGATGAGGTGGGCGCATTTGGAGCATAAGTTGGAGAAGTTGAGGGATAGAGTTGATTTGGCACTTCAGCGAGTTGAGAAGGCAAAAGGTGAAGGGGCTGAGCCTGATAAGGGGGAGATCGAGGGCTGGGTTCGGGAGCAGATTTTGTTTTTGAAGCAGACTTCGTGGGAGATTTTTGAGAGGGAGAAGGGGTGGGTTGGGAAGGAAGTGCCGGATAGTGTGTTTCTCGAGTATCTTTCTGATGTTTGATTGAGACTGAGGGTTAGATGGATGTTTCAATTGTTCTTGCCAAATACAGTACTTCTTTCTGGGTAATCGTCTTCACATACGTATCTTCAAGCTAATTGACTCGGCTTAATGATGTGCATCTTGAAATAGCGCCTAATGACGAAGTATAACGTAGTACCGTACGTTACATCCCGCAGATCACTTAAACTTTGATGAGTGTGTGACAAGTGTCTAAGACAAACAGCATCCATCAATGTCAAAGGTCCAGCAAACACTTAGAATGGTATTAGTAGTAGCATTCAGACTTGTCAATTGATGAAACATCATAAGCAGTGTCAATGTACAAAGTCTGTTCTCCGATATGAGGACAATACTAAGCTAGCGAGATCTGCGAAGAGGCAGCACGTACACCTTAACCCAAAAAAGCGTCCGTCCGGTATTGCCATGTCGCCATTTCATCAGCATGCATGGATCTTACTTCCTCTCGAACTCCGTATACTATGATGCCGAGCTTGTATAACTTCACATGCATGCCGACTTGGTTTGAGGATTGGTCCTCGTATTAGCGCCTAGCTCGTGAATAGCGCCTAACTTGTGACGCATGTGATTGCGCACGGTCCACTTCGCGCGTCAAGTCTATCTAAATACTTCCGCCTTCCGCCCTACCCTCGACCTCCACAGACACGACAAGCCCAAATCCGCAAACATGAACAACGCCCACGCTAAGAGCGCAGCGTGTATCGCTGCACTCGGCATTGGAGTGTGTACTCTCATCCTCCTATCCCACCATCGCAACAAGAAACCCTCGACGATTCCAATTCCACATCCCGTCTTCTCCATCCCCGAACTAGCCGAGCAAGTCTTCCTCAACCTCCCAACCCGCGACCTTCTCCGCGCACAACGCGTATGCCGTCAATGGAAATCAGTTATCGAGTCCTCACCTTCCTGTCGGAAAGCGCTTTTCCTCGAACCGGACTCGAGTGTTGTCGCCTTCAATCCACTCTTACTACTAATCTACGGCAAATTCCGCACGCAACTCCTCAATGAATGCCTCTCAAATCCAGCAGCATCCTGTCGACGCATGTCCATCTCCCAACCACCGCTAAAATTCAAAACAACCTCTATCTGGATCACCATGGATAACGACATCATCCAACTCAGACTCGGACACCTGATGTCTTTCAGACGAAACATGGGAGGGGATCCGTTCACGACTTTGGTTTCCTTGGCGAAGCCGGATGGGATTGGAGAAGGAGCCACGACGCTTGGGGAATTGGCCGATAATTTGGTGAATGAGTTGACGCTTCTGGAAAACACGGATTGGAGTTTGGTGACGGTGAAGGATTGGGGTTTTGCTCACGATGAGAGGGAGGAAAAGGAAAAAGTTCAAGAACCTCTCTTCTCGCGGTTGTGTTACAATCGCTGGGGGAGGCTGAGAATTGTGGACTGGTTCGATAACGGGGTGGGGTTTTTGCTTATGGCGATGAGCGAATTGGTAAAGGACAGGAGCTAGATGTAGGCGGTTTTCTCGCAGAAGACGTCTCGGCCATGGACTTGCGGCGGGACTGAATGTAAGATGGGGTCGCTCATTCTGTCGCCGTGGCCTCTTTGTGCATAGGAAGGCTGTTAGGGTTGGGACAGTCGGTACAGAGAATTCAATTTGCCAACCCGGATAGCAGAACAAGGGGTAGAATCAAGCAGAAGCAATACCTAGAATCGCTCATTAGGGCTCACGTCTTTAGTATGACGACTACCTAGGTACGCACACTCTCTCCTCTGCAGACTTTGGTAAGTACGTTGACGGTGAGCGCGAGATCAGCTCCCTGGCTGCAGAGACCGCGGCACTTCCCCAAGCGCTCGTGTGGAATATCCGATTTCCATCTTACCAGTGTCCTCGAGTTCTGTCGGTTGTGCGACCTTCCCATCAGCAGCGAAGCGAGAGTCTGCAGGCATTTCATGCGGCGGAGATCGATCTGTGTTCTCCAACTCTACTGGCCCGTGAGCGAGCAAAGGCCCCCGGACATCTCCTTCGGCAGCTGTATCGGGAGTTGATGTCGGAGCTTGACGCTTTAGTTCAGAAGCAGACTTGATCGACACAGCCATCGCTCGTCTCCTGCGCCTGCGCTTGAAGCAGAACAGAATCCCGGCAATTGCCAGCAAGAGCGCTACGACCGGTATCGTCACTCCAATAGCTATCTTCGCGGATTCTGATAAAGAGCTTTCGTTCGGTGAAGTGCTGTATAGAAGTATTGCAGGTGTGGTGTAAGCTATTTGTGTGTAAGAAGTCCATGTCGGTCGGTACGTATACGAAACGGTGCGATCACTGCTTGGTATACAGTAGCTCCCCGTATGTCGCGTCGATAGGCTGGATATGCACTGTACGAAGCCGCCGAGCGTCCAAGAGCTTGGGAAATGTCAGCTTGGCTAAGTGCGTGACATTAATCCTCTTACTTAGGACAGCATATTATCTGCGTGCCATTCGCTTGCAGACCTAGTGGTCCTCTTTCTGCTCCCCAAGCTCCGAGTATAGATGGCGCAGGAGTCGTGAAAGATGTCGCAGCGTGCCATTCAGCTGGACAGGCGTAGCCTGGGGAATAGAAATAGCGGTGCTCGACTGGAAGGTTGTTTGCTGGGAGTTGAGTTGAGACTTTGGTCGGCTCGTGAGAAGGGTAGCAAAGACTTCGAGGTGTGTCGCTGGCTTCTATACGGGAACAGTCATATCTCCAAGCTGTCGAGATTCGTACAACGAGATTTGTTGGTAGAGGACTTGCGCAAGCAGGAGCGGGCGTGAAGGTGGTAGTCAGTGGCCCAAGATTTGTCCAGGTGACAGTGTAAGATGCAGTCTCGTTGGTCTCTCGGAATGCAGTGACGATGGCGTATTGCTCCGTGATAGTCTTCATAATTTTTGTGAAAGTGAGGAGGTTCAGGTCGACATGCTGCGTGGAGTGGCTTCAAACAAGACGCGTGAAAGCGACTGCAAGAGACGAGCCTGACCTTCATGCTGTCCTGCGCCTCCACCAAACACAGTACATCCCTATGAGGCCATTCTGCCAAGTCTCTCCCGCCATTGGCAAATACCAAGCTCTTCTACCTAGATCACGTTCCTGCCTCGGTTGATGAAGATCTCTCAGTCCACAGTGGATTTGGATGGAGAAACGTCGCAGGAGGGAATACTTCACTATTCGTCTTTATCCGAGACCTGGAGCGAGAAGACAGCTTATTCTTCCCATACAAATTTCGCAGACTGCAAGTCCCGCTTGACCAAGTGATGTTGAAGCTGGAGCCGTGCAAAGAGGAGGAGGCGCAAAAAGCCAAGCCACCGTCTTCTGCTGCGGAAAGTGCTATTGGCTGTCTCTTTCCGTCTACTCAAGAATGGCGTGGGCGTTTATTGCCGGCCGTGGTGCGAGTTCCTCAGTATGTTGTTGTTATAGAACTGCCTGTCAAGGGAAGTGAGGTCGGAAGTCAGCCGGGTGAAACAGGCCGGTCGGCATCCTCGCCAACCTTGCTCAATGCCGAACAAGCATGCAAATGCAAATGGAAACGGAGACCGAAAGATAAAAGCAAAACTCAAGATCCAAGTTGAGATTCTTGTATTTCCTTGAATTTATGCTCGACACAAACAATCGTCCTGGAGTGAGTATCATATTCGTCCAACCAGCAGACTCTTCGTAATATCACACACAACCTTTTGTCGTCCGTTTCCTTGGCCGTTCCAACTTTCAAGAGCCGTCAAGTAGTAGTAGTCTAGTAATACACTCAGTCATCCCCGCCGTCCGTGAAACGCTCAATCCCAAACACCCCAAACCCAGGCAGGAGCTCGAAGCTTGCGCTTGCTCCTTCCCATTCTACTCTCACACCCCTGTCGACAAGATCTGCTTTCTTTCGATAATGATTCAACACTAATCAAACAATACAATAGCTGGGATTCACATGATTCGACGCGGTCACTACTAGTAAGCGTCGAACATGTCTTCCAATTCAGACACGTCAATTGTTTCCGGGCTCTGTAAGGTATCCCAGGCAAGTGCGGCTTCCGGGAGTGTGATGTGCTGGTCCTTGCCACCGATGTTGAGTGCCAGCTTCTCATCGTGGCGCTCGTGCTGTGGGTGGAGCATGGGGCTGCTGAACTCCATCTGTTGTGTCGAGGCGACCGACGTGCCAAAGAGACCAAGTGCGGCCTCGCTGTTCTTTTGCGCTAAGCTTTCTTCTGATTCCTCCACTTCCATCGACATCTCAGAGTCTTCGGCTCCGGGTGATGCATCCTTGGCGTCCATGTCGATGTCTTTCGAACTTTGTTGGCTGTTTCGTCGCTTGAGTGCTTCTTCGTAGAGTGCACTTGCGGTCTGCTTAAAGTCGCGTTCCTCGGTCTCCAACGGTGGGCTAGCAGCTCTCCGAGAACCTAGATAAGAAGCTCTGTCGCGAGAGCTGCGTACCGAGAATGATCCACCGGGAGTCCGCGGATCGACGCCAGTATCTTCGTCGAGCTCTGGAGATGAAAGATCGACCTCAGGCGAGAGTGATTGTCGTTGTCGAGAATACCGTTCCTCTTCATTCACTTCTGATGCCGAGGATAACGATGGCGAGATGATGCGATTCGCCTTCGGAATAGGTTCCACAGTCTCCGGTATTGGTTGATGAGGAGTTGTGGTAAGGTAAAAGTATAGTCGTCGAGGATGCACCGGAGACAAGTCCTTTGCCAGCGGGCAGGGGCTCACAGTTGGCCATGGTCGATGCAGGTAGGACGTCAACCTCGATGAGATCAACGCAGATGGGTTGGCAGATCTGTTTATAATGTTAGCAACGTTATTGCGCAATGCGACAGCTTCCGATGTCTCATACTTCTCCACACAGTGAAGCCTGGTAGCGAGGACCGCAGCCAACTCCTTAACCAGATGAGGTCTGTTTCCAGTCTTTTCGATTTGTTGTATTGTCGCGACAACTATATCATCACTGATACCTTCTATGTCGACTTTATTGCCGGTCATGCTCTCGGCGACAGGTGATGGTGGTGGAGAGAGGGCGGCGGATGGCTTCGGAGGCTTTTCATCTTTAATGCGGATGACGGTGGTCCGAGGTGGACTCATAAGACCCGGCGGTGGTGATGTTGAGCCATGCGATCGTTTCGACTTCTTGATGGGTGGCTCCTCCCCTTCGACGACAGTTTCGGGCGGTGAAGGATGCGACTGCGTTCGCGACCGTTTCGGAGCGACGACGCCGAGATCTCCCAGATTTAGGCTCTTCCGTCGTGTCTGCATTGTGGTGATGGCGTCGTCGCGAACAATGGCTTCGCAGTGCTGCTGTTGCAGAGACGACGATTTGGTGGTCGTGTAGGGAGGTGGTAATTTCGCGCAGCTTGTCTCAGCTCCCGTTCGAGAAAAAAGATACACTTTTGGGCGTGTTGGAATGCGCTGTTTAGCTCTCCGGAGCTCGATGCGACAACAGGATTGGCTGGGGCTGTCGAAGCAAGGCCTTATGCATGCAAGCTGCAGCGTTAACGCAAGGACAGCTGGGATGTGGCGAGAGGACGATGCGCTCGTCAAGATTTGGCTGCTGCAGAGTAATGTTGACTCGATGTTGTGTTGTGTTGTTGTTGTCGCCGTCGCTCCTCGGTGATGTAAGTTTCTCAGGAGGCAGGCAAAAAGCACAGTCCGAGTCGACTTCGTTAGTCGCTGGGCGAGTGCCGATGTCAGGGCTGTGTGGCGCTACCCGACTGGAATTTCAACAGGAGATACAATGGTACATGGCCACCGCACCACTCAGAAATAGATGTATACTGCAGTTCGCTGATGGACGATGTTATGTGAGATGGTGCTTTGCTGACCACAGTCCGCTGAGTGTATGATGAGCAGGCAGAAGAGCAGTCTGTCAACGAAACATGCCAAAGGCAGCATCCCAAAGCTTCCTCCTCTGTGACGCTATAAACGGTCTAGTCTGGCCTGCCGTTGCCCAGGGCTTTTTCCCGAGCGTTCGAAGGCCCTGCCCTGGGCTGCACTCTGCACGGTCGCCGTTTGGGCCAGAAAGTTGGCGCCGCAACAGGATCATCGCTGTTCTTGCGGTGTGCGACGCCGACTTCGACGCTTTCCTGCCTTACTCCTACTTTCGTTCACGGCGAGCAGCAGAACAAACGCTGTTGCTGTCGCACACCGTGACGACCTCCTGGGGCCTAAAAACGTCAATAGGCTGCCGGGGGAGCAGCGCCAGGCGAACCCGACCTCGTGGACTGCAGAACCGTCTACTTTTGAAGACCAATCGGATTTCCGACGAGTCACCGGCGTATGACAAGGTTTGGCCTGTAACACACATCCTGGTCGTCGATATATCAGACCGCAACGTCATCCAAGATGCATCTCACGCGACCGGCCAGCATTAAGTGAGCCTGGTTTCCTATCCTTGCCGACAACCACATGCGCTTCTCCTTGAGAGCATCTTCAGAAGCACCGTTTGCACCTCCTCTCATGGAGTCTCACAAGTGCCATGGACGTCGGCTTCAGAGACATGGCTCGCTTATGCTGCGGCGGGGGGACTGACCGGATCTGCAGCTGTTCAGAAAAGCTTCACGCTGTGCATGCATAATCGGATGATCGAGATCCTCAGGCACAGCTCGCTGAAAAAGGTTGAAGTCCGCCGCTATGCCGGCTCCAGGCTCAATGTCTTGGTTATCTCTCCTCATCCCTGAACAATGGTCGTCAATGGCAAAGTACGCTATAAGAGGAGTAAGCACAAATCGCTGATACCAAAGCTCTCCCTCGATCCCACTCCTCGCTCCACACTTGGCTCTTGTCAACACGAGAACACGAGTGCTGATATACGTCACTCGCGACAACATCAACCGACGGGAGACATGGAGAGATCCCCTGAGTCGCTCCTTCCGCTTCGGGAAGATGAAACACTTTCTGTACTTCGAGCGCGCGGCTGGCGCGCATGTAACCTCCAGCGAATGACTCCAGTCCGGCTGTGCGCCACAAACGACGTCGGCACTTGCCTCCTCACATTCTCTTGGGAATTGAGACTCGTGGCACAGAAGATCTTAGCCGATAGCAGATAACGGCAGCCCGAGGGAGGTTCCCACATTCCGCATCCGAAACGTCGGCTTTGGAGGAATGTCAATCGTGAAAAGCATCAGCCCGAATTTTAGAGCTACAACGCTCGAGCATGATGTTCTACAGCGATGTGGCCCAGAATATCTAATGTACAGGTTTTTAAAACTATGCCACGAAGCTACTCTTCGTAAAAGCTCTTGGTCTTGGCGCATTGTTTAGCATCATGTCGTACTACAGTCGGCCTGCAGAACACTGCGACTCTTGGCTTTCTACGTATGGAGACTGGATCTATCATTTCAGGGTGGAAATAATGCGCAAGTTGAGGTGAAGCTCCTCTCCTGTCTTTCGCATGGAAGACAAACATCTGGCTGCCAGCTGCCGTTCAAATTGGCACATTGATCGCTCGCGGCCGACTAGCTAGGCAAGTTGTGACGGGATTGCCTTTCCTTTGTCTAACTTCACACCTCTATTTGTGATCTGACTCTATCGCTGAACCTGAATGGCTGAAAGGGACAGAACGCAAGCGGACACCAGAAAGCTCGGAGACCGCTAACAGTCCGCACAACGAGCTTATTGAGGACAGTAAGCATGACGAAGTCTTTCTTGATCGTTGAACAACATCTACCTCACCGTTTCCAAATGGTGAGCGCTGGTATCTACCATGATTCACAGAATGTTTTTCCTCTCACTTCTAGCATTGACAGCAGCAGCATCTGCCGGTGTTGCTGGCGGCCGCAACCACGAAGGCAAATGGCCGACCTCACTGCGCGGAGGACATAAAGCTCACGCTCCGACTGGTGTTGGAAGCTACCACCACCCCACAACCGGCACCTGGCCAAGAGTGACGGCCAGGGCAGTCAGCTATTGGGACAGCCTCACAGCCGGAGTCAGCAGGAAGGCTAGCCAAGCTGCCGCAAATGCGGAAGCTCAACATCGCAGTGGCCTGGCCCGTAATAGAGCAATGCATCTGGGAATGAAGAATGTGGCTCGAGATGTGGAGGACGAGGAGGATGAGCTCTTTGACGGGGACGATGATGAATATGTCGCTGCTATGCTCAAGAGAGAAGCGACCGATGATGTCGAACCTTTCGAGGATCGATACACTGAGCTAGAGACCGACGAAGATGACGAGGCGGATGACTGGACTTCTCGCATGCGATATGCCGCAATGGTGCGCAAACGAGAGGATGGAGCCTCTCCCGACGATGGATCGTTCGATCCCACATACGACAGTCTGAAGGAAGATGCTATGGATTCATATGCCGATGTTGATGACGGAGACGGCGACGATGACCCAGATGTCGATATCGACAGTGACAGTGATGGCGAAGGCGATGTTGAGAAGAGAGATGCCAGATTCGACTTCAAGCAATGGCTGGAAGGCAACAAAAATCGGCCTTCTCATACCCATCAACGTCGTGACGACTCATCTGACGACGAGCCATTCGACGAGAAGTACAATGACCTAGACGAAGATGCGATGGACTCATACGCCGACGTAGACGACGGAGACGGCGACAATGATCCTGATGTCGGTATTGACAGCGACTCCGACGGCGAAGGCGACGTCCAGAAACGTGACCCAAGTTACCGTGTCAAACAGAAGCAACCCCATCGAGGCCAAAGAGGTCCTCACCAGCGTCGGGACCTATCTGAGGAAGACGAGGAGGCTATTGATGCATACTGGTCCAAGATCATCGCTCGAGATGCATTCAGATTGCCTCGCCCAGGCTACCTCCGCAGCAAGCCCAACGAGAAACATATGGAGTATGCTGCCAAAATTGGTGCTCGGAATGTACGAGGTATCCCATGGAAAGTCGCTGGTACAGCTCCGCCTGAACCTACTGAGGCCCCGAATATCAAGACTGCGGCGCCAAAGACAGCGCCGGCCGCTTCTGTGACTGGAGGGCGTAGTTATCATAAACATGGGAAGGGGAGACATCCGGGACATGCTGCTAGTTCGAGAGGTGCGAGAGCCACGGGATGAGGGGAGGAGTAGATTAGTATGGGTTATGAGTAAATGATAATGAATACATACTTGTTCAACATGCAGAAATCATTTACTCTTGGCACTGTAGCTTGACTGAAAGCAAGTAAGCTATAGACCAAGTGTGCTTTTCCCAAGGCATCCTCTCAGTCCACCGACCCACGACACAATAAGACCTGTGAGTACTCAAACGTGGTGAACCATCTCCCATTACCTGGAAAATATTGTGTGTCTTAGACTCTTCTCACACCTTTTTGCGATGCAGCAAACGGTCGGAATGTTATTAATACTAGTATTCAGACCTGCAGATAGATATATCATTAAAGCTCAAAATCCATTACGGGCAATTCTAATCTAGACCAATGAAACTCTAAGACGAGCGGTACATATCAGGCTAGCGAGATCTGTGAGAGGTTACTTTAGGCAGAGGGTACACCCCGATACGAAAGCGTCTGTCCGGCATTGAGACATGTTTCTATATTTTTAGCAGACTTGAAACTTTCTATCTTTCCGACTCCATTCCACGTATACTCTTATGTTAAGACTATACAACTTCACATGCAAGCTTCTAAGCGCATGGACTTGGTTTGCCGGGGCGGTCCTTGGAATAGCGCCTAATTCATGGCGCATGTGATTACGCACGGACCCCTTCCCGCTTCAAGTCTACTTGAACGCTTTTACGTTCCACGTCAACTTCGACTTCGACACGCACAACAGCGAAACAAGATCAACGCAGCAAATATGTCGTTCCACATCTGGAACGCCGTGCACATCACTGCATTCAGCATCGGGGTTTCTCTCATGCTCCTTGCCTACTGTCGCGACAACAAAAGGTCGAGCGCCCCAACACCATCTGTTGCAAACTCGACCCCTACTCCGCCTCTTACATTACCGACACAGCCAGGAAGTTACACCAGACGAAAGCGAAAAGTCCTTCGACCAAACCTCCCATACTCGAAACCATCTCCAGAACTAGCAGCAAAACTCTTCAACATCGTCGAACTAGCCGAATCCATTTTCCTCAACCTCGACACCGAATCCCTCTTCGACGCCCAAAACGTCTGCCGTCAATGGAAATCCGTAATCGAGTCTTCTCCCTCCTGTCGCAAAGCCCTTTTCCTAGAACCCGGCAGTCCAAACGACGTCAACTTGCACAACGACTACTTCGACTTGCGCTATTGGAATGCTAACAACCTGCGGCGCTCGGGTCTAACCTCTCTCTCCCAAATTCCAGGGGGTGCCGTCTTCAACCCCCTGCTCGTCGACAATTTGGATGGAGACATACCTGCATTCGATGATACCACTATTGAAGGAGGGAACTTTCATGCCAAGCTCCTGAAAGCTTGTAACAACAAAGAAGCCTCGTGTAGACGCATGTTTATCACGCAACCACCTTTGGAGTTCCTCAATATCGCCGTGGACCTCGATGGACCGAGGGCAAATCCTGGATGGAGGCTGTATCTGGTTGTGATTGATCAAGGAGTCTACAAGGTTCTTATGGAGACATCTTATGGTCGTTTGAGCATGGCGAAGTCCCTGGGAGGAGGGCTCACGTTGGCAGATATGGCTGATGGTATAGGAGGTAGCTTGGCGCAGGTTGGTGATACCTTTGAGGGCAGTCAGGTTGGTGAGTGGCAGTTCTTTTGGAAGGGGGCCGAGCGGAATGAGATGTTGGAGGCCGTGAGATGGAGCCTGAGAGGACGATGAGAGGGTATGATTTGTGATGGCTTCTCGGATCAGCTTACTGGACGAAGGGTGTCGCACGTCAATGTAATGAGGCCTCGCATCTCCAGTAAACATTCTCACTTCGACAGCGGAACTCCGAGGCATGTCCAGTCGGACTTTGACCTGGTCATGAACATGTGAGAAGCAGTAGAAACCAGAAGCGAATGGCGCGGTACATGGCGCACCTTCTTTGAACACGCATGAAATCTTTCATTCCTAACTTCGTTTACCCATCTCTATAGATCCATCATCGTCCCAGTCATCATCATTACCACCAACTTTACGTCCGACCAGAATTCCAGTCGCAGTCAGTCCCACAGCCACGAGAAACCAGCTCTCGAACCAGCCTTCTACAAAGCGTCCTTCAAGTGGCGCACCTAGTGCTTCGGATATGACACTGCTGACTTCCTCTGGCAAATTGCTTCTGAGCAATAGTGCAGAGCTGATGACATACGTGCCAGCAATCTGCGAGATTATCAGAGGTAAGCTCGTCTGTGCGTGCTGAAGAAGGCTAGGCGCAAATCGTGCGAAAAGGCGGAATGTCTGCAGCACGGCGTTGAAAGATGCTAGGAGCATGATGCCGGACAGGAAGAAGCTGATTTGTCGCGCCCATGCGTCACGGTCAAGGTCGCTGTCCCAATGAGTTGTGAGAATGGCTAGTAGTCTGTTGATGGGATCGCTGCTTGCGAAGGAATGGTCTGGTTGCCACCATCTGCGTAAAGAAGATAGGGAAGTCGCAAAGATTCGGTATGCACAGTAGATGGCAAATGCCATATTGGTGAAATTCAGTAGCCTGCCGAAAGTTGTTCGCGATCTTTCTTGCTCATCGTGTCGTGATCGCAGGTTGCTGAGTGAGTTCGCCAAGGTGAAACGCATCGTTTCCAGACCAGAGATTTCCATACGCAAGGCCTTCAGTTCCTGCGCTTCGTTTGAACCACGAAAAGAGCCGACCATGCGTCCCAGAAATCCGGTCTGTTCGACAGGTGATGCATCCTGGCTCATTTTGCGCTCCAGAGCGCGTACTCTGCTCTGCTTCGTGGCCAACATCTCTTCGGTCGCTGAAAGTCCCGCAGCTTTGCGGTTGATGTCCGTATCTCGTACTGTTCGATGTCGAATGCCAAAAGTCTGCCACAGAGATGAAACTGCAGCAAAACCAGAAAGTGAAGCCATTAGCGATACGCCGATGATACCGATTCGTTCTAAGCAAGCTTCTGTAAAGCCGTGATCTTCAACATGGCCTGATTCTGGATGATGGAGGGTATCCCGCAAAATTGACGCCTGTGGTATATACCAGAACACAATCAGCCAGGACACAAACAGCGCAGTCTCCAGACTAAGGCGCAAGGTTGGTCGTGTTCTACGTGTCGAGGTTGATTCGGAAGGCGATCCTAAAAGGCCCTTCGTAATTCCATGTATCTCCAATGCCGGTGTGATGATAAGGATCAGGATAAGCAAAGTGCTCATCGTCACCCTCAGCGCGAGTCCTCTGGCTGCCGGATTGAGAGTATCCGAGATCTCGAACAGGAGCAGCTCCACCAGCACAGCTGAAAGTCCCATACTGGCTGAGAATACCCATGATGCCAATCTCGCTCTTGAAGTCGTTGTGATGCGATTGCTCCATTTTGTGCCTTTGAACACATCTTGTTTGAATGATGGCAGCTCTTCCTGTCCACCTTTTCGCTCTGGTTGCTCGTCTGTCAACAGCGGGTATAGTCTGCGCTGGGCGAGGTACGCTGCCACAAGCCACGTAAGTAGAAATGGTAGACTGGACACCACTAGCGTTGACGGAGGGACTGAGTCCAAACTCCGTCGCATATATGCCGGCTTGCAGTCATCGCAATCGTCGGACGTGGGTAGCATTGGGATATCTGTGATCGGGTCACGGCCTGTCCTTTCTTCCAGGACTGCCAGTGACCAGCGTCCAAGCGGTCTAGAAGGCCTCGCAGAGATCAGGTTTGATAACCAGGCGGTAGGCAGTCGCGACCTGCTTGTGCTATGGAGGGATATCTGGATCGACCGGCGAGGTCTCTTGAAGCGTGGCGTCCGTGGATGATTCCCGCAAGATCATTGAGGCCAGTATGTGTCGCACGAATGCGTGTAGCTGAAAAGACGACGAGTGTTGTCGCGTACCTTGCATCTAGATCGCTGTGGCTGGCCGAAGATCGGTGACGTCTAGGGAACAAGGGCCGAGGCGCGTCACAAGGTTTCACGGGTTTCAGATGCCAAGTATCACGATGTGCATGTGTCTGGCGAGACTAATACCTAGTATCTACAGACGAGAAGACTACGAATAAGCGCAAGAGAAAACGCCATCGTCCGGCCCTCGACGTCTCAGTTTGTCCTCGGCCACAAAATCATGGTGCTCGAACAGTTCACGCCGCATATCATTCCAGACAGACTCGCTCCAACGTCTTGGTCGAGCCTTCGATTGATTGAGCTCATACGCACGACCGACATTCCATCCAAGTCCGTCTTGTGCCACAAATGTATCGTATACTGAAATCATATATATCCCAGAGAACCTCCTGTGTGACTAGCGGTGCTCCGTTCACCCTGGGAATATTCTTACACGCTCGCATCACCGGTCGCATGAGCACCTTCGGACCGCAATCAGAGGCCACAGCCTGGTCAACTTCGGAATGATTAAGGTCTATATGATAGGTGGAGGGCCGCGAAGACTGATCTGGATCATGCATATGTGAGGCTGGACACTTGTATACTGTGGTGACTTCCAGTCGTCTGATATGTTTTGCAGCGTCTTTCACATTGTCTCTCAGCCAGAGATAATATCGCTCATCCACGGTATACCGGTCCGGGGGGGCCTTGATCTCGGCATGGCTTAAACAAAATATGGTTACCGACCAGAATACTGGTGTTGCCTCCCGATGGAGCTGTTGACATACACGTAAGAGCGACATTTTCTGTGTCCTGTGCGGTGAAGCCAAAGGACCATGTAGATATTTGTTCTTTTGGTCGCCATCAGAGAAGTATAGCTCGTAGATTCTTATTCTGAGCTCTGCAGGAAGGCTCAAGAGCCGGCATGTCGTCGCGTCATCATCCATTGCACAGATGATGCTGCTCGCACACGATACTTGGTTAAAGACTTGGTTATAGCAAGTGCAATGGGCGGGCTCGGAATGTTTCTCCAATGTCAACGGGAATTCAAGGAGCGGCCGGACTCCGAAGGTGCCCGCGTCAGTCAGCTGGTCTCGGCGGTATATCAAACCTCACTCCAAAGCTGATCTTGAGTCGAATATTGGCGCGAGAGCAGCTGAAGGTGGTATACGATAGCTATTGATGCAGTCTCGAGAAGTGAAGCGATGTTGTTAGAGTTCAGACAGTTCTTGGAAGAGAACTCACTTTGAGTTGATGGTCTGTGCTTTACCCTGGGAAACTAAATTTACCTTGTACCTCATCGGGCCGGTTGAAGCAAAAGATCGGGTTGAGAGCTCAGCACAACGCCCATCCGTCCATTGTTCACCACCACCACAACATCTTCCTCCCTCAGCGTCCGTCCATCTTGGGATCGTACATCCTCGAGCTGCCCATTGACAACTGCACTGGCATTGAAGATGGTTGGCGCACGACTTCTCCGCCCGGCGGCGCAGCTCCTCCGCTCCGCTCCTACAGCTGCCACAATCCCGAGATCGAGCTTTCAAAGAGTCGCTGCGCCGGCAGTATCGAGGTGGAGGACATACGCAACCGGCACCAAGGAGATGACGGTGAGAGAAGCTCTCAATGAGGCAATGGTCGAGGAGATGGAGAAGAACCCAAAGGTCTTCGTGTTGGGTGAGGAGGTTGCACAATACAACGGCGCGTAAGTCTCCCGTTAGCCTTCTCGCAAGCAATTGAGTTAGAGAATGAAGGTCAGAAGGCTGGTACAAAGTCACGCATTCCAGCAAGGCAATTACCGGGGTGGACAATTTATCTGGTCGAGAAAAAGTATATGTTTCGGGCAAGAAGCTGACCATGCGCGATTCGCAGATACAAGGTCACCAAAGGTCTATTAGATCGCTTCGGTGACAAGCGAGTGATCGACTCGCCCATCACCGAGTCTGGTTTCTGTGGTCTTACCGTTGGTGCTGCCCTCGCCGGCCTTGTACCCATTTGCGAGTTCATGACCTTCAACTTCGCTATGCAAGCCATTGACCAGATCATCAACTCCGCCGCCAAGACCCACTACATGTCTGGAGGTATTCAGCCATGTAACATCACTTTCCGAGGACCCAACGGATTCGCCGCCGGTGTTGCTGCCCAGCACTCCCAGGACTACACTGCATGGTACGGATCCATCCCAGGTCTCAAGGTCGTCTCTCCTTACTCCGCCGAGGACGCCAAGGGCCTGTTGAAGGCTGCCATCCGCGACCCAAACCCAGTCTGTGTCCTCGAGAACGAGTTGCTCTACGGTCTCCCATTCCAGATGAGCGAAGAGGCGCAAAGTGACGATTTCGTGATTCCTGTAAGCTCTTTCAAATCTCTAAGACATTTGGGCATGAACAAGCTAACTCTATACAGTTCGGTAAAGCGAAGATCGAGCGCCCCGGCAAGGACCTTACAATTGTCACCCTCTCGCGATGTGTCGGCCAGTCTCTTGTGGCTGCTGAGCAACTGAAGAGCAAGTACGGCGTTGAGGCTGAGGTCATTAACCTCCGAAGCATCAAGCCCATGGATGTGGAGGCCATCGTCAAATCCGTGAAGAAGACCGGACGCCTCATGGCTGTTGAGTCTGGCTTCCCAAGCTTCGGTGTCGGTGCAGAGATCATGGCCCTCACAGCCGAGTACGCCTTTGACTATCTTGAGGCACCTCCGGTCCGTGTCACCGGTGCTGAGGTCCCAACACCATACGCCGAGAAGCTGGAGAAAATGAGCTTCCCAACTGAGCAGCTCATTGCCGACTACGCGGCCAAGCTTCTCCGAGTGTAAAGGGAAATATCCATGCGGGTGGCGTTGGAGCGGCACAAAGATCAAGCCCAGCCAGCTCGCGTGCTAGACACGTGGGAGCTGCAAAGAATAGAGAAGCCAGACGCCATAAACGTGGCTCTTGCAGCAGTGAGCCTTTGTCTCAGCAGTGGCGAGCTGTAACTGTACTACTACCCACGGCTTCTCATTTGTCCTATTTTTGGGGGCATTGCTTGCATTTCGCGTGTACCTAGTTAGGAGCGATAGTGCGTCTACGCGGGCATCATAGCGTGGGCGTGAATGGAATCTTTTCAAGCAGGGTATTTCATTGATGTATTCAAATCATGCTGTCGAGGCCTTTTTCGCTTATTCCGTCCTCGGCATACGAATTGTAATGCGATGCTGGGTGAATCGACATTGCATCATGGCTTATGTTTCCATGAAAGTTGCAAACGCAGCCCGGGCTTTAGGGATTATTCAAATCATGCTATAGAGGGTGCATCTCGACGCCTGCCACAACTGTGCCTTCTTCGCTCCTTCCGTTCTCGGCGTAAGGGCTGTAATGCCGGGGTGTATTGGCATGTAGGCGGGTATCATTGCTCAGGCGTCGGTGGAGGTCTCGAGCAGGGTGCATTTCTATCGATTCATGGAGAATTCAAGTCATGCTACACAAGATGCAACTCGACGCCTGCCACTTACGTTCAGTCTTCGCTCCAGCCGTTTTTGGCACACGGGTTCTCGTGCCAGGCCACCAAAACGTGGGCATGGACGGATCTCTGAAGCAGGATGCGGCGCTCATCGATACATTCAAATCGTCCTAAAGGGCGTGCATCTCGGCGCCTGCCACAGATGTCTTTCTTCGCTTCCGGAATGCTTGGCACACGGGTTGTTTGCCAGGGTGTTACCTAGTAGAGATGTGGTTGGTGTTCTTGTGAACGCCGAGCGATGCCAGATAGATAGAGAAGAAGCCATGGGAGTGGCAATCGGACGTGGCTGCCATGCTGCTCCGCGTGTCTACGCGAGTGTATCCAAGATGCCGTAGATAAGTAGGGTGATGGCAATGGCTGGCCCTGCAGCCCGCTGCTGTGGAACACTCGTTCATGAACCCTTGTCCATGTGACAGATGTCGGCACGCAATGGCCTGGTCAATTTCCACGTGCTTACCTTGTCCGTGAGTGAAGCTTCCCTAGGGTATCACTACATTCGTTCTGTGGTGCAGGCGCTCATATTCTTTCGTGAAGGCGCTTGCTCCGCCAGCGGAAAGAATGCTCGTGAGGAAAGAACCCGCTGAGGAAGGCAACGTTTTCGCGGTTTCCGGATTTCGGGTGGGCTCCGAGCCCTTTTCTCCATCGGCGAGACTTGCCACTCATCAACACCTATTTTGATCCTGCATTCATTGTTCTTGTCTCCGAGAAGGGTGTTACAAGAGGCTGAAGAAATACCGCGTAAGGCCTGGACCGATCCGGACCATTTGTGGTGGCGTCCACGCGAGCGACGAGGATCGACGTCTGCCCACACCTTCGAAACCTGACCTCATCACCAAAACTCCACATCCAGACCACGCAATGCCATTCAAACGGAAACACTGGATGCTTCCTCGAGATCATGGGAACGGACATGCCCGGCGACCTGTCTGTTTTCCTTCCCTTATTGACGGATTTTCACCGACCGGAGCAGACTTCGCTAGTTGTCGTCTCAGCATATTGGCAATCTTCTGCGATAGGATGTCTGTGATACCCGCGAAAGGATAGGGAACGAATGCGTGGAGTGGCAACAACTACTTTTGGAAACGCACAGCAAAGACACTTCACACCCATGTCGAATGTCCTGTGCGTTCAATCCTGCGGCATGCCCGTGCTTGCTGTGAGGTCCTCGGTTTCTGGCTGATCGACTGTTGACAGCCCTGTAGTAGGCTTTGCGCTGCTGTCGATCACTGGTCCTTACCCCGACGCTCACTCACTTTATCCGAATGTTGACAGCTGCTAGCGTCCTGTGCCCTGACTCGACCGATTATACCCATGCTTGCGACACATCACATGAAGCTTTGCAGTGAGCATGCCCAGACTTAGCGAAGAGGCGTGTTGCCTCCCAGCGTTCCAGCGAAGCACGAATGATGGCTTACTGGATTGGTTTTTGTTCATGCATTCGGATGTCCTCGGTTCCGGTCCTGCTCCCAATTCGACGGCGGCGATGTGTTTTGCAGTTGTGAAGAAGTGAGTGCCCAACAGGTGCGACTACTGGTGTTGTTCGTACTGGTCTGGTGGCTCCCTCGTGGCCGCCTCCCTGATCCCTCGGCGCGCCCCATCCTGTGTTCATGTTCTCATTCGCTACACCATAGCAGGGTGTCATTCACCGCTGCATTGGTGACCATATGCGGTGCCCTGTTGTTTCCATCTGCTTGGGCCCATAGTGCTAATCTCTGCATAGAGGACATGGGGCTTGTCGCACCCTTGATGTTCTCTCGTTCCGGTGGTGGTGGGTCGACGCGTCCATTTACAGGTGCCTTCGTTCCAAAGTGGCAGGCCACATATCACCGGAGGCTACCGAACCAAGATTGTATCTCTCTCTTTTGCGCCTCCGCTCGTGGGAGACAGGGTTTGATATGTGAACCGGTCTCACATTTGTGGTCGCGATGATGAGGGTGGATGCCGGTCTTCGGTATGATACGAATGAACGACGATCATCGAGAGGGTATATGAGTAATGAGACACCTGGTCAGATGCAGAGTGACAAGTTCCATTTCGAAACCCTCCTCGAGCAAGACACAATACATCTCAGTGGCTGCATTCTGCTCTATCAGTGAGAAACATTGAGGACGGGGTCGGGACATCCACAGCACTCCTGGAGTTGACGACGGCTAGCTCTCGGCACGAACACATCCCAGTCTTACTATGCCAGCCTGGTCCCGCGGGCCGACAGAGAGACTCCCTGGTTGTCTTGACTCGCTGCTCAACACAAGCAGTCTGGGCAGCCTGCTCCAGGCCGCGACTGACCTGTGGAGATCGTTGGAATCGTCTGATAAGGTGGACGGTCCTCCTTGCGAATCTCCACGGTCAATATTCCTCGCTCTGCCTTCAGAGCTGCGCCTTACCATCTACTCCAGCGTGATCCACAGCAACGACAGCCTTGCGCTCCTTCGCACCTGCAAACAGATTCACATGGAGGCATCCCCGACACTCTATCAGCATCCTGTCAGCTTCTCCTCACAACAGAAACTGTTCGCATGGATCGAAAGGAGTCAGCAGGGCGATCTCGCGCGAGTGAGAATTCTCACATTGGAGCTAACAGACATCGATCTCTCTCCGCTGCTCAACCCGACAACGAATAGCAGAACCAATACCACGCAGAGCGCATGGAGTCTATACAACGGAGAGCTCGAACGATTGGACGGCACATTACGTTGCCTACCGGGCCTCGAACGTCTCACGATCGTCCCTCCCAGCAAGAACAAGTCTTCACTACTCAGTGGTACCTATCATTCTTTTCTAGGACAGATACCGCTTCGCTGTCCCCAGCTCAAACGCTTAATACTATACGATCACGACAATCTACTTCAAGTGGTGCCTGGACTCAGCAACCTGCAACAGGTCGACTTCGAGGAACCCGCTTCCTCACCAAGTCCAAGTCAGTCACCCAAGTCGCTGCTCAGCCGCATGATGGCGGAGAAAGGAAAGACAAGAGACGTTATCGTCAAGATGGAACTGGACCCAGACGGCGGCTAATACAACGACAGCAGATGGCCTAGAACGACAGAAGTGGGAAACACAGAACCCAAGAGAGAATTTGCATCAGCGTTGCCATGTTTGCCAGGATTTGCATTGCACGAAGACGTTACACAGGCTTTTAAATGCCCAGGACGCATAGGGGGACAAATTTACGGCTGTTTCGGTTATGACTGACGTGGTAATGAAGTTGAATTATCGGCGGTATGCTCGATACCCAAGGACCAATTCCCATGATCTTCTACTTTCTCATACCCAGCGGATGGTTCGTTGACGAAGATCAAGCCACCGCGCTGTGATGGCCAGAGGACTATTGGCCGACTCCTTGTAACGCATGAATACGGACGCGCAGTCATATGAGATCTGACCGATGCATACAGACGTTGAGAGAACGAGGGAATCAGGTATATTGTCGAAGATAACACCGAAGTTCATCACCGCACATCTATTCTCAACGCTCAGGTCAGGATGTAGATCATCAGAAATGACAACGATGAGAAGCGGAGCATCACCAGTGCCAAGCAGGCATGTGCAAGGAAGGATAACAGCGCACAAGTCACTTGCTACAATGCATTCTTCCTTGGACTACAACAATCGCCTGCTTCGATGGTGCCATCTTTCTTCAGCCGGAACTCGTCCGGATCGGCCGGTTGAGCAGGCAGTTCGTTGAACTTCTTCGCGGCCTCATCGCAGAATTTCGCCATACTAGTGTCTTTGCTCGAGAATCCTTCTGGGTCGTGAGTCGTCCAGCGTATGTGGGTCTTGTTATATACATTAGACCATTCTGGATGGTGTTTCGCTTTCTTGCATTCGGCTGCCACTTCATTCATGAAATCCCTGTACAGTATATCAGCCTATCATGCAAATATAAATATAGCGACCGAGGCTGCGATACCATGTAGCTTTGAATGTTTTAAACTTGAAACCTCTTTCAAGTCCCTTTCCGCCGTTGCAAATTCGCCATTTGCCATTGTCTACTAGCTCGGTCGCTTCCTCGACCATGTCATGGGCATTTTCCCCTTTCGATAAGGTAAGGTCGGTTGCATTGACCATGGCTGTCGAACCACTCGAAAAAGCTTGCCTGGTGGCAGGATTGATCTTCGTTCCCCAAGCGCGCGAGGATGCACGCAGGCCACTACTATGCACAAGTCTGGTGGATGACATTGTGCATGAAGCTAGCTTAAGGTTTTTCCTTGTCGACAAGTTCCGGAGCAGGCCCTGGTTCGAAGATCAGCGGAGGAGAGCAAGAAGGATCCGCAGTGCCAGACGTTCACATTGTGCAGATGTCACAAACGTAAAGAAATGTGGTATGCAGTAGTCGGCAATATGAGCCTTACTATAACATGCAGCTGCAACGGCCATTTCCCACCGAAAGTCGTTGGAGTGCACGGATCCAGGCGCAATATACTGCTCGTTGATTGGAGGGAGTAGCCGACGCTAGCGAGCGTTTTGGACTTGGGATTGAACTCTCGACTCTGTTGCTCCTTCATGCAACATCAAACCATGTCCAGCACATATCATTGTTCCTGCCCACGAATCAAGATGACGATTATATCGCGCACATACGAATCAGCTACCAGCTGGTCGCCGAGGGAAACGGGGTCCGTCGCCGTTCTCGAAAGGCAGGGTTCATGTGGGTCCCTCCTGCCGAAAGTCAAGCAGACCAGCCATGCCATCAGTCTAGAACTGAGAAGATGAAAATTACCCTGCACAGTACACACCTAGCAGCCTTGAGCGACGAACGATGCAGCCATCCTTTAAGTGTCGCGTGGACCACAGGCATGCTGCTACTCTCGCATTCGATGGTGGATTAGCGAGGCTATGGGCCTTTACCAACGTCAGGCAGCCCAATGGGCCAAGGGCACAAGACACCATTCTAGTCTGACCCTCTTCCGGCGGCCGGCGGCCGCACAAGAGCGCTCAGCCCTGACAACGCATACACCACAAGACTGTGGCCCCAGACACTGTGTTATCGAAGTTGGAAACCAGCCCGACCTCGCTTGTTGTAGCCTCATCACTCTCCACAATTTCGCCATACCGACGGTTGGAAGAGTATCGCCTAGTGAAGCAACGATGCGTTGAGTCTAGTGAAGGGCGAAACACAAGGCAGTGCCAACGTTCCGGCTACACACTTTACTGGCTGTCGACTTACAATGATCTTCAGTCCGTCCACTGTCAAGTGCACACAGGCGTTCTAGTTGGGCCCCGTTCCTCTATCAGCAGCAGCCGGAAATTCTAATGCAGGGAAGGAGTCTCTTCGGCAGCTGGGAGAGCTCTCAGGATCGTGATCATGCGCCAACAGATACCACCACCTCTTGGCGTCCGACAGACGCGGCAGCCGAGCACAGCTGTGCGAATTTACTCTCCATGCACATGTGTAAAGTGTCCGGGCGCGTCGGATCGCTAAGGTCTACTCCCCGATTGCTTGTCAGTGCCAGTGTCCCTCAAATGGAATCTCCATCGTCCCTGCTTGGCGGGAAACAGTTTCCAGACGCTTGCTGGCCTCACGGTGAGCCCAAACGCTGCATGCTCAAATGTGTCTTTACAATGCGCTTGTCGATCATACGAGCAAGCATATCGGTTCTGGCCCCACACGGCGGAGAGGGTTCGCTCAGTTCGCAAACAATCTCTTCAGTGATTACGAGAACCTTGACCCTTGCGGACGATGGGACCGAGCACCTTCGGCATGGGGGCGCATTCGACCGACGGAGCTCTTATCAAAAGAAGGAAGACGAAGAGGAAGACTTCGTCGCGCCTATCTGCTGGTATTGAATGCTGATAACGCATGTGTCCCCACTCACCGGGCCCAGCACGCATAGATACAACCACCAACCACCAGACCTCGACGGTGGGGACACCTTGTGCAGTACCTGGTTCGGAAGAAGGGCCGCACGCGCATGCGAGCATGTCCATGGCAAGCTCATCAGCGCGTGATGTAGTGAAACAACTAGGGCACGGTTCCACGGTCCGGCGTCCGTCAACTGACATTCTGCTACAGCGTCTCGCCGCTGATGTACATTTTCAAACTGATTCTCGCCGTGCTTAACCTGTCGAGGTTATGAGTTCAAACTGTCCAGCGAGCGTGCTGAACCTGCCTGAACACGCGAAATCTCATACCCGGCCGAGTCAAGCGTCTCCGAGGTGATCCAAATCAGGTCCATCTCTGAGCAGAGCTTTGGAGACCACTGAAAATGCGCCGATCACTCGTTGGTGCTGATCTGTCGAGTCGTCAAGCTGAAAAGCCTAGCCCTCCAGAGCACGCACATGGTGTACCTGCGCAGGCGAGCGGAGTATTCCATATTCGGACTGCATACTGGCTGGCTCCTCCCTTGACCGGAATCGTTGAGTTCTCTTCGAATCAATTTGCGCAGCGTACAGTGTGCAGGACTGGACAATCCACCCAATATACGCCAATCCTCTCTAGCATGTCCTGCAAGCCCAGGCAAAGCCCAGTACTCCCTAGCCTGAGATGCCAACGCATACGTGCGAAGAATCCGACCGTGCATGCTTGTACCTGCTTATCCACCTGGTTGAAAATTGTGATTTACTCGGACGCCAACAAGGACCAGGGGCTTGAGATGACTTTCAATCATATGCGACCAACCATAGGTCCCTGCCTAAACTTCACACTAAGGGTGGTCATCGCGGTGTAAGATTTTGCTCTCCGAAGTGACATTCCTGTGCTATCTCGGATCCTATCTCTAGCTTGCCCGAAGCCCGGAAATGGAGTCCTGCACCA
This sequence comes from Pseudocercospora macadamiae, assembly GCA_012978405.1. NCBI lineage: Eukaryota > Fungi > Ascomycota > Dothideomycetes > Mycosphaerellales > Mycosphaerellaceae > Pseudocercospora > Pseudocercospora macadamiae. Next base: position 41,618 of record WRNY01000074.1, read on the forward strand.
GGCATCTACTGTCCCGAAGACCTTACTACTCTCCAGCCTGCAACAAGTAGAGTCTCATTACTCTACCATATCCAGAGAAAACACCAGACTAGTCCAGTCCAATGTTAGGTGAAAACTCAGCACCAAGTCATCAGTCATCAGTCATGCCGCCGTAAACTCGCTCTGGTCGGGTCAATCAAGCCACGTCCATCGCATCGCCCTCCTCAGCTTCGGCCTCGTCGAGCAAATACGCGAACTCGCCCTGATATCCCTCATAGGTCCTCATGAAGTCGAGCTCGGTGCTCGTGACGCCTGCAGAACCGTTCTCCGAATTGCTAGCCTCCGCAGCTTGCAGTCTCTGGATCTTGGCATCCTTCTTTCCGCCGAGAGTCTCGCCCACAGCCCTGAGTAGCTCATTGAGCTCTGGAACAGTCAACTCGTTGTCTGCATGCGCGAGACGCGAGACGACTTCGGCGTGTGATTCGGACGGGTGACGCTGAATAAGACCGCGGGAGTAGAGGCAAGCATCAAGTTCGCTCAGAGTCATGATGCTGCGCGGGTTGAGGAGAGTTTCCTTGGAGACAGGCGCTTTGTTGAAGTCGTCTTCGACGATAGCGGGCAGTGGTTCTGGCGTAACATCCTTCTTGGACTTCTTCTTGGCTTTGCCTTTGCCCCTAGTCTTGCGAACTGGGTTGGCGCGACGACGAGTGGTAGTGGACTTCTTGTCAGAAGATTGCATGACGGAGTCATTGCCTTCGTCGTCAGTCATTTGCGCCTCCTCTTCGTCACTCGCGAGCTCATAGCCGAATTCTTCGTCGTCTTCATCATCTTCAGTCTCGTAGCCATCCGCGGTCTTGCGCTTACGCTGACCGTTCTTGCCTTGACCCGGCATTTGCTTGCCTGAGAATTGGGCGTAGAGTTGCTTCTCAGCGCGCCACTTGGCCATTTCCCAATCTCGCTGAACGCGCATCTGAGCCAGACGGATGGTTTGCGCGCGCTTCAGCTTCTGACGAGTGATCTCGCGCTCGCGCTTGATACGCTTCGCATCGCGACGCTCTTTCGTCTTTCGCTCTTGTTCGTTTGCCTTCTTGATAGCCATCTCCACCTGTGCCGCTTTGCGAGCCGCGATTCTGGCTGCCTTTGCGTTCTCTTCGTCGATGCGCCCTTGCTTGTTGGCGGCGCGATCGGCTTTGGCCTTTGTGATGCGTTCTTCGCGAAGCTTGCGGCGTCCAGGCTGATCGTCGTCGAGCTCGATCGGAAGGAGGGCCGTGCCGTCTTTGATTGCCTCGAAGCGTTCGTAGCAAGCCTTCGCGGTGTACTTGCGCTTGCCGATCTTGTCTGCGAGGTAGATCGAAACTTCCTGCCACATCTTTGACTTGAGGCGCTTGAACTGAATCTCGAACTTCTTGTCCACTTCAGCTTTGATGGTAGCGACCATCTCGTCCTGTAGCTAGATTAGTGCTTCCATTTCACAAGTGAGGCTGTGATCTTGACTTACCTCGCCAACGTGCCAGTCGCTGAGCTCATCATCGAGTCGCTCGTCCTCCCTATCCTCCAACACCTTGCGCAGCCGGAGCCACCGGCTGCCTATCGTCTTGCTCACATATCTCATTCGGCCCTCTTCTGTCAGCTTACCTGAGACGTACTCGTCGGCGTAGCCCTGCTGTTTCAACTCGATGATTCTCGCATCGTCGGAGTCGTAATCTGCTACGATCTTCTTCGAGGTGGCAGCGATTCCGCCTGGCACTCGGAGCGATTTGCCAACTTCGGCCGCAGTACGCTTGGTGGGAATGCCTGTTTCGCCAGTTTGGGGGTTGAAGTACTGGTTGACTCAGTCAGTGCTGTCGGATTTCAAAGCGCTGTGTTCCGCCCCAGCAGCACAGCTGTCGCCCCAGCGCGGAGTTGAAACTCACCTCTGGCTCTGATGCATACTCGTCGTCGCGGTCGCGGGTGAGGGTGAACTCCTCTGGGTCGATCTTGTCTTCGTTGTAACCTGCTGTCAGCCAAATGCTCTCCAAATCGCGATGCCAGAAATGAAGCCTGAGGACCGACGCGAGTGGCATAGCCACTGCGCGATTAAAGAAGCCTACCTTTGTCTAGTGGTTCGGGCGCACCACCCCAGAACATGTTGAGGCCGTCCATCGCCTATGTTGGTTGGGTTGCTTCCGAGAGTGTGTGGTTGTGGTGGGTTGTCGCAAAGGAATGTCGGTGGCAGGGTTGTTGTAAGCCGGACGGAGTTGAAGTTGAAGAAGTAGAGGTAGAAGCAGATTGGAAGTGAAGCGGCGCAGAAAGTTGCCATGTGATCACCGAGTCGCTCCTTCCATCACTATTGGTGCATGGCCGTTGGCACTAGTGACTCGCAGCTGCATGTGCTGCGTTGTGTGAAGCAGGAACGTGCTGGTCAGTGCTCAATGAGGCAGGCACCTGGTATAGACCCAAGTTCACTTGATCGCGCCTGTGACAACGTCTGACAGCTCCAAATCATCGTTTCGTTCAATGGGACCCAATGGAAAGCCAGGCATGGATGCGAGCGAGCACTGCATTGAGCGGTTCTCTTCGGTGATGAAGACATGCGTAATCACTCTTCAGCGTTCCATTTCCGCGTCTCTGCAGTGACCGCGCTCTCCATAGCATAGGCTCAAGATTTATAATGAGATGCATGGACGAAAAGCAGAGCGATAGACTCAGAATTCTCAGGAGCCTGGTGGAGGATTCTGTTAGTGCACCTGGTGCCCTCCCAACTTTCAAGAGAAGGCTAAGCCGCTGGTAACACTCCTGGATTGAAGTGCGAAATGTGATCAGATGGAATCAAAAGGAGACCGTCGCCACCATCACCAATGCTAATCGGTAGCTGCAGACTAAGACCTCACCTCCGGTGTTCTCTGTTCGGGCGAGCAAGAGCCATGCAGCTGGGAGCAAGGACGATATATCTCAGCGTAGGACTTCCTAGAGGAGCTGGAGTATGAGGAACCTCCTGGAAACTAGCGAGATCAGGTCCAGATTAAGAGGACGAATGCGATCCATTGCCCTCGGCTTGACCCATACCTTTATCGAAGGCCTGAAAGTGGTTTCATCGTGTTGGAAGTGCTGGCAATCAATAAAACCACCTCAGCATCAGAGCCGCGATCCTGCCTAATTAAGGCTTCTCCAAGTCCGATACTATTGAACCACAAGCGATGAACACGCGTTTTTAGTGCGGTAGAGTCTATGCGATCCCACTGCGACCGTCCGGAGGGTTATCCGGTTAAGGTCAGTACGCCGGAACCTGGAAGACCTGCGGATAAAGATATGCGAATCACCAGGATGACTGCCCCTGGACAGTTCAAATACTTCAAATCATCGCATATTTCCCGAAGTGTGAGGATGAGGGGAATGTCCCGGCTATAACTTACCGGAGGACACAAGCCCTATGTATGCTTGCCACGCGATTCTGTGGGCGTTGCCCCATTCTGGTATCAGGCCATCAGTCCTTATCTTTTCACACGAGCAGTTTTTAGCAGCCTTCCAGTGATTCCAGAAGTACCGTGCCAGTGTGGTAAACCAATTTGATGAGGTGATCAGTCGTCCGAAAAGTTAAGAGGGTTCTGGCTTTAGCATTAGTCCCAGGTGCGAGTCTCAACCTTTGATAAATATTCCAATCCTCGGCGAAATGACACCAACCAAGACCCAGTCTCAATCGGCAGAGGAGCAGGCTCACGAAGATGGCGGTCGTTGTCCGTCTTATCCAGAATTGCGACTTGCGAAAGGAGTGAGGTCGGACGCCAAGGACAGCGAGGACGAAAGAGGAATGGCGGATCTCTTTGCAGGATCCTGGTCGACATGATGCCCACGCCAACTTTCAACTTGACTGCTTGTGACGTAGACAGCTCCAAATGTGTGCGACAGCTTGATCTCGATAGCTTGAAAGGCTGTCAGAGGCAGCAGAAGTGGCGATGCTGAGATGGCGTTGAGGTAGGTGGCAGCAGCATTGTTCTTGCTCTCTGTCTTTCATTACACCTTCACCCTATTCTACCTACGATATACGCGACACGCCATCACCATGTCTTCCTACTTCACATTACCCTCGTTCGCCAAGGCGAAAAGGAATCAAGAAGAATTGCGAAGGAGCAATCCCCAAAACCCGATCCTGAGAGATGAAGATGAGAAGTTCTTGGAGCGACAACTGTCACAGGAGAGACCTCCGCCACTTCCCGCAAGGCCTCAGGTCACTACAGTGACAGACGACGGCGAAGAGAGGCCAGCGTCACGGAAGGAAGAGAAGAAGGCAGCGGAGGGCGATATCATCGTACCAGAAACACAACCCAAGTCCCCAACATCACCAAGCGAAGCCAAGAAGCCCAAAGACAACCCTTTGCCCAGCCAAGAAGAGGCCGAAGAACTCACGCGAAGTTGGAACAGCTCAGTCAAGCTCGATGATGACAAGCCTCAAGAGAAGCGGACATGGGCCTCTTATATTCCCAATGCCATGCGTCCATCATCTTCGAAAGACTCCACTAGCGATCAGCCTGCCGACCAGCGCACGTGGACAGAGTATGCAGCCTCATATGTCCCATCGAAAGAGTCCCTTCCTGCTTGGCTTGATCCTGCCAACTGGAGGCCGAAAGATGCAGATGCCAAACCAGAGCCAGTCTATAACGAAGACGGCACTATCAACGAAGAGAAGACAAAAGAGAAACAAGAAAAGGAAGTCTCAGTCTTGTTGGACAACCTAAACATGTCCACAATCAACAACCGCGTCTTCGCCTTCTCAAAAGAAACCGAGAAGTACTACGAGCGATTTGCACAATGCCTCAAAGATACTATGAACGGTGTGCCCACAGCATACGATGACATGGACAAGCTCATGAGAGAAGCCGGACCAACTCTCGAGAAACAATTTAAGAGCATGCCACCATTCGTACAAACGCTGGTCAAAAGTCTGCCTGCGAAACTTGGTGCTGGTCTTGTGCCGGAAGTTTTGGCAGCATCGAGCGAGAAACCTGGCGCAGATGCCAAGGTGATGCTGGAAGAGGCGAGTAAGAAGAAATCGGATGGCACAAGCACACCGAGTGGCAATAAAGAGAAATCTAAGAGAAAAGTACCGGGATTGAAGAAATTGGTTCAGGGAGGTCAAGGAGCTGTGGCTGCTATGCTGAGGAATACTGTGAACTTCTTGACTACAAGATTTCCATTCTTGGCCAGTACTACGAATGTAGTGATGAGTCTTGCTGTCTTCAGTAAGCCTATCCCAACCACTTTCTCCTGTATTGCTGCTGACATTTGGTGAACCAGTCCTAATGTTCGTCTTCTGGTACTGCCACAAACGAGGCAGAGAAACCCGTCTCGAAAGAGAAAAGGCAGCCGAGATCGCATCCATGGATGGCGAAGATGATGATGAGAATGATGTCTCTGATTCGGAAGAAGATGATACCAAGAAGATGGACGATCTTCTCAATCAACCGAACCCATCTGAAGTGCCTTTACCTGAGGATGAGAAACAATGACCGAACTCGCTATTACGATTACTACTATTTTGGCTAAGAATGAATGTACGACCTTGATGATGACCGGCGGATGGATGAACGAATATATGGAGGTCATGCTAGCGTAGATACCCAAAAACGGCGTTATTGACTTTTTGTGATATTGATGATCGTCGTGATCTCGTATTCATCTCGTATTGGTATGAGCTTTCGTCACATGCAGTTGCAGGGTTGTTGACTGATGAAGAATTGTGGAAGAAAGTCACGCTATTTTGATAATAGTAGATCTTTGAGTAGTCTTCGTCAAAGTAATTTCACCAATGTATTCATCACAGAAATGGATATCACTAAAACGTCCAACCTCATCTCCCTTTCTATCTTCTAAGCATGCGCATTAAAAGGCCAAGCCACATCCAAATTCCTACTATGAAATTTACACTCCTCTGCATGCGCCGTATTCCCCACCTCTTTTATACGTCTATGACTAGCCCCACACTCCCAACAAAACTCCCACCTACATCTCCTACAAGTCATATGATCACACCCATCAATTTTCTGTATTCTCCATCCACATTCCTTATTCGGACACATTTTACTTATGGTATCGAGCATAGCTTCCGTGGCTGCGATTTCTTCTTTAGATTTTTGGCCTGATGTGCGATAGTCGTATTCGGCGCAGGTTTCGCCTACGTGCCAGGGGACGAGGTGGGTTAGGCAGGCTTTGTAGTGGCAGGATATGCAGTCCATGAAGTTGGCGTTGGAGGTGTTGAGTTGACCGCTGTTGCAGGTTGGGGAGAGACACCAGGAGAATTCGGGGAGGGAGGAGAGGGCGTTGCGGACGAGGAGTTTTTCGTAGGATTCGAAGGTCTTCTCGGAGGCGAGGCGTTGCACGTCTGAGTATTCGAGGGTGGAGGGGCATTCGGGACATTTGATAGATTCTGTGCCTTTGGTGTCGAATTCGGATGCGAGCCAGGATTCCATGCATTCGTTGCAGGTTAAGTTGGGGTGGGTGCAGGATTCGGTTGCAGACTGGGCGTTGAAGTCTAGAGGGTATTTCGAGTCGCCGCAGCAGACGCATTCACGTTGTTTGGCGAGTTCGGCCGCGATTCGTTCTTCTTCGGCTGCTAATTCCGCAGCGAGTCGTTCCTCTTCATCTGCCAGTTCGGCTGCGATGCGTTCCTCCTCGGCGGCAAGTTCGGCTGCGATGCGTTCTTCTTCGGCTGCCATTTCTAGAGCCTGGATTCGGTCTTCTTCTTCTTGCCGTTGACGTTCTAGAAGTTCTTCCTCATGAAGCTTGATGGCTTGAATTCGGTCGTTCCATTCTTGTTGGGTGCGTTCCATCAGTTCTCGTAGAGCGGCTTTCTCTGAGAGAACTCGATTCATCTCCTCTTGGGTGTCGTTGCAGGTTGACGATGGACCTGCAGCCCCGGACAAGGGACGAGGTATCGGTCTTCGTCGAGCAGCTTCGTCCATAATGACGATGCCGCTATCCACAAGGCTTAGACTATTGGACCTGGTTCGTTGGACGGGGATCTCGAGGGCTCGTTGCTTTCCTTTACCTTCATATTTCTTGCCCACTTCTTGCCTGGCGGCCCAGCTTTCCCGAGCACTTGCAGCGTCTTCATATGGATCATCACCGGCTTCGGACTTCTGTGTTGACTGTTCGGCTGCAACCATCTCTTGAGATTCTTCTGCGGTGTGGTAGCTGACACTGGCCGAATTGGTCGCCGGCTTCTTGCCAGGCTTGTTGTCCCACATAGTAAAGTTATCAGGAGGTCGATCCGACTGCCTCTTCTTCCAGGCTCCCAAGATAGGATCGACCTGCTGATTCTTCCAGCTTGCGAAGATGGAATGTTTCTTTGCCGGTCCATATGCGACATTCGATCCAGCGGCTGTCTTAGCCGTCTTTGTTTTGTTTGCTGGGACCTCAATCCAACCGTACATGCCGTATGGCACCCTGATCATCTTCACTGGTTCTTGCGACTCCGCTGAAGACACACCTGAGTCAACTCGGTTTGGCTTGGGTTGCTGGTCTCCGGGGAGGTCGAGGGCCTGCTGCAGCTCAGCTTCGAACGAAGGCAGGTCCATCACTGAGCTTTGTCTCCCAGCTTTCTGCAGCTTTGCATTTGATCTTTTCAGAGATATTGCAGGCTCAATTGAGCAAGGTTGTATGGGTTCATGGTCTACTTTGGCTGGCTTCAGCTTGCTGCTGAAACCCGTTTTGAATTTCTTCATGGCGGACGTGATCTCTCTGGGTACCGACGGCTGTCTGGGAGCAGCCTGCTTGGAACGAGTTCGTGAGTGTCTTGCATGCAAACGAGGTGCATAGAAGGGGACAAAGTCGCCAGTGTAGCTATGTACGGAGTGACATGGGCAGTGAAGGGAATGACAAGGCCGGCGGGAATGTACAGCCTTTCTGTGAACTAAGCCGCCGTGGCTGCAACCGAGCAGAAGAGACATTTGACCTTAGGCAGATCTTAGGACGGTGCGAATTAGACTTCCACCAGAAGGAGCATGATAGCAGAAGAATGGTAGAGGAATCGGCTAGAAGCTTACCACTAGAGTAAGGCTGTGCGGGATAGGCTGGCGGCTGTCATGTGTAGAGAAACCCAAGCTGTACTCCGCGTGACCACAGCAATGCCATCACTGGTACCGTATAATGATCTTGCTGTGCCAGATAGAACGTTGGTGGGAGGTAAGCAAGCAAGATGGCCGGATCAGGTAAGTCTTGGCAGATTCTGTGCGACTCCACTCGCTGTCTTGGGCTTCAACACTGCTCCGCTCGCCAGAAGAATGCATGTTGGTTTATCTGCGCCTTCAAACTGAGGCCGTGATACAGGCGGAAAGACATCCTGCACCACATTGCAGTAGCGTGGGAACACGATGCGGCCAGCAAGGCAGGGCGCAGCTCCTTGAGGCCGCCCACAGCCACTCCAGTCACATTTGCCGGCGGAGCGGGCCAAGACTCCTTCCTGGCTGTGAAGATTGCTCGTGGACGGCCTCAGGTCCATATCTCGGCCAATGCGCTCTCGCACCGAAGAGCCATACCGTCCGAGGGCCCCGTGGCGGTATAATGTCTCCACGATTTCGGGCGCAAGAGCTGTCGATCTCGCTGCGCGCTGCTGCTGCGATGATAAGCGGTTCAGAGCTCGTACTCCGTCATGACTGCAGGCGATAGCAGGGAGAGCAAGGAGTGCAGAAGCCTTCATAGACATGTCTTAAGAGAAGCAAACATTATTGCACGAGGTGGTGTTGTCGTTGCTGATCTTGAGCAGGGGTGATCGTGGAGGCTTGGCATTGATTCAGCTCACGGCGGAGGCTTCGCGTTGTCAAATTCAATTTGCAGCTCATAATCCGCACCCGTACTCAAGTTGCTGGATGCATCACCCGAATCAATGGATCGGGAATGTCGAAGTACTTGTCATCCAGGCGCGCGCTTATAATAATGTTGGCTACGTTCAAGAACAGAACAGTCGCGATGGAGGTGCTCCACGCTAGCGACGGGTTGCTCCTCACTACCCGAGAGCTCGGGCGTACAACAAATGATGACGCCTTACCTTACCTTACCCTGCTTCTCCCCAGAATCTCAGTGAGACAGGCCAACATCGCAGACGACTTGAATACAGCGGCCATAGTGCTATATTGTCTATTGAACGCGTCTGCATAGCATTCGTTGCAGAGTACCACATCTCAAATATCAACGAACATCGCTACACCTCGATCCAAGATGCCCGGGCGGGCGAATGGCTCCGACGGGCCTTCTGTCTCACTATCATTCGCAAACAACTTCTGGGGCAAAGATGACGCTGGCGTCGGGCCTCTCCTCGAGCGTATGCATAATGCCAAAGTCACGGGCAACGAATTGAAGGACTTCTACAGCGCACGCGCCGCCCTCGAAGATGAATATGCGAAGAAACTGCTTAACCTGGCCCGCAAACCGCTGGGATCGTCGGAGGCAGGAACACTGCGCATGTCTCTAGATGTGGTGAGAGGCGAGGTCGAGTCGATGGGCAAGGCACATCAGCACATTGCACATCAGATGCGAGGCGAGTTGCAAGAACCACTCTCGGCTTTCACCGGCGGCATCAACGAGCGCCGGAAGATTGTCCAAAACGGCATCGAGAAGCTGCTGAAGACCAAGAACCAGCAAACGGCACAAGTCAACAAGACGCGAGATCGATTCGAGCAAGATTGCTTAAAGATCAAGGGATACCTCGCGCAAGGCCACATGGTCATGGGACAGGAAGAGCGGAAGAACAAGGCCAAGCTGGAGAAGACGCAGATTCAGATGTCAAGCAACAGCAGCGAGTACGAAGCCGCCGTGAAGATCCTGGAAGAGACGACTGGCCGGTGGAATCGAGAATGGAAGGCTGCATGCGACAAATTTCAAGACCTGGAGGAGGAGCGACTGGACTACTTCAAGAGCAGTCTCTGGAGCTTTGCCAATATTGCTTCTACTGTCTGTGTCAGTGACGATCAGTCCTGCGAAAAGATTCGACTTTCGCTTGAGGACTGCGAGGTCGAGAAAGACATCAGCACATTCATTAAGGATGTCGGTACTGGTCAAGAAATTCCGGACCCGCCCAAGTACATCAACTTCTGCCGCGGCGACATTGACGATGTCATCTCTAATCACGAGTCTGACGATGGGAATTACTCAGTCGCTCAGTTTCAACGAACATTAAATCCGACATACCGAACATCGTCGCCTCAGCCCAGCACGTTCGAGTCACATCACGATCCGGACTCAAGCCTGCGAGAAGAGATGGGTATACCACAAAATCGCGCAACATCTATCCAGGCTGATGACTCGTTCACATCTCAAGCTCGCAGCTCACATGGGAGCGCAACTGGTGCTATGCCACCCCCATTAGCGGCCAGTGCTGCGTCTTCAGCTCCCTCCAACCCATACTCCGATGCGCCACAGATTCCGCATAATCCTTATCCTACAGATGGGATGACTCAATTCTGTAGGATAGGCCCGCCTTCAGAACGAAGTTCTATACCATCGCCAGTCAGACCGGGTAGTCGAGATAGCCTGGAGCACAGCGACTACTCTGCGCCAACCTCGTTCTCCTCTATGGAGCCGACCAGTGGTGCAGCGTCTCCGACAAAGGGCTACAACGGCTCGAACATCTCGGGTATCTCCAGCATGTCGGGTATGTCTTCAGGCCCGGATGAAAAGACCATCCAGAAGAAGAAGAGCGGCTTCTTCAATAGTCCTTTCAAACGTCGTGCCAGCACCAAGCGCAAAGAAGAGCCGCAGTCTGCTACTGCAACACCAACTGGGAGAAACACCTGGACACCAGCCACCGTACGCAAAGCAGAGAGTGCCAATACCAGCCCGATCAAGCCATTTGGAACTGCTGGTCGCGCGAGTACCTGGAACAAACAGCCATCAGTGAGTCCAGATCCTGACGTGGACCCACGAGCAGACTACCAGCTTGGCATTGGCAACAGCACGTTTGAAGTCACACATCCGTCCAAGAAGCCAGCAGCTAGGAGCACAGCAGGCGACGATCTGGATCCCATCGCACAGGCACTTGCTGAGCTGAAAGGAGTCACGAAACAGGCGTCGACTCGAGAGTCTGCAGATCGTCACTATGGCATGACCACTCCCGCGCCGGGCGCACCTGGAAACAGAGGAATGCCGGCCGGTGCAGTGCCCACACCCTTTGCAGGAAACGGTAGCAGAGCCACTCCTCCACCTGCGTACGATCCTCCAGTGAGCAGACTCGGTGCCCCGCCACCAGCCCACACGAAGCGAGAGATGCAGAAAACAGCCGAGCAATATGTGTCGCAGAAACGAAACATGTTCAACACTGGCGGCCCATCACGACCAGGAAGTTCGATGGGTCGACAAGAACCACCTCGTGCTGCATCGCCACAACCGCCTCGAGCGACCAGCCCAAGACCTCTCCACAATGGTGACCAAAGAGCACAGCCAACATACCGAGCAGCATCTCCAAACCCTTATGGCGGTGCTCCAGCCGCTGCAGCCAGACCTCGTGCGCAATCATCAAGCCCAGTGAAACCACAACCCAATTACGGAGGCTACGCAGCTCGTGGAGGCTCGCCAGGATACCAAGCCCCACGCGCAACATCGCCCAATCCAGCATACAGTCGTCCAGCGACAAGCGGCGCTGCTACCAGTCGCCCTCCTAGCAGTCGTGGTTCTGATCAAGCTGGAGGCGCTATGGTCCTTGCTCCTGCCGGTTCTGATTACGGTTCCCAACGCGGTGGCAGACCACAGAGCCAATACTATCCCGACAACAACAGTGGTGGGTATCAAGTCTCATCTCGAGTTAGGAGCCAGAGCCAAGGTACCCAGAGACAGGTTACTAAAGATGGACGTCCGATATTGCATTATGGTGAGTTGTGCTCCGAATTCTTGAGGTTGATGTTGCTAATGATTGGATTTGTAGCTCGCGCCATGTACATGTATCAAGCCGCTATCCCTGAAGAATTGTCGTTTGCTAAAGGTGATATTCTTGCTGTGACCCGGCATCAGGATGATGGTTGGTGGGAGGCTGAGGTTGTTACGAATTCGGGAACGCTTGGGTTGGTTCCTAGTAATTATTTGAAGGCTTGTTAGGAGCAAGTGAAGAGTATGAGGATACCGCGTAAAAGGGTGCCGTGTGGTGAGAGGAGCTCTACTGCGGGGCTTGGGCTTCAGCTGCGGCGTTGTCGCACGTTGAGATGATGATGGAAATTGGCAGTGATGAATTCTGGGAGTTGGAGCTTTTGTGCATAAGGCTTGTTTTTGGGATTTGCTCTTCTTCACGAACAAACATAGGAGTATTTGCGTTGCACAGAAGCGTGTTGGCGTTTGTATAGCGGGAATTCAAGCAGATCGTTTACCTACCTTCAGCTCTTCACCGACTTCTTCTTCCAAAACAACAACTTCACCCAGCATGTCCACCCCAGTCTTCTTCTGGCGCGAACTCGAAGGCCACCCATACAATTTCATGTCCCAATGGTATCCTTCTCCCTTCGTCGTGGACGGAATTACATTTCAGAATGCGGAAATGTGGATGATGGTTTCTAAAGCGAAATTATTTGGCGACCATGCGATTGCGGAAAAGATGTTGGGGGTAGCGGACGATCCTAGGGAATTGCAGAAATTGGGGAGGGAGGCTAAGGGATTTGATCGGAAGAAATGGGATGAGCGTAGGTCGAGTATCAGGACATATACGGTACAGTTGCTAATGATGTGATATAGATAAGAGTCAGATTGTCGAGGAGGGCAATTGGTATAAGTTTAAGGATAATGCGGAACTTAGGGGAAAGTTGTTGGAGACTGGGGATAGGGAAATTGTTGAGGCTAGTCCTAAGGATCGCGTTTGGGGAATTGGATTTGGTGCTGAGGATGAGGATGCTGAGAAGAATAGGGAGAGATGGGGCGAGAATAGATTGGGTTTGGCGTTGATGAAGGTTAGGGAGAGGTTGAGGAAGGAGGGCATGGAATGATGATGTGGTTCTCTCGGTGTTTGAAGCATTTTGTTTCCGGAACGCCATCGCTGAAACGCAGAATAAGTACAATGTTTTTTGGCATGAGATCGTAAGGAGAGAGCACTGCCCAGCTCCTACTCTCGTTGTAATACCACAGTCAAAGCCATAAACACCAACATCGCAGTCTTCAACCAAGGGTATTCGCTCAAAAGAATCGTCACGTATCCCACAAACGGGACGTATGCAAAAACACTCCCAATCACATCTTTCGAGCGATCCAAATACGATTGTCCTCGTGCATAAAGCTCAGTATCATCAGCCGCGTTATTATCTCCTTTAGTGAGAAGTTGTAGAGGTCCCTCCCTGTCCGTATCACATTAGCACAAATCCACCCCTTCACTGTCTCCCCTAGTATAGTTTACTCACCCTCCCCCAAACCGTCTAATAACACGATGCACAATCGGAATATCTTTTCCTTTGACACTGTAGACCACGACTTCTCCGACTTGTGTTTCCATTCCTCGATTCCAGAGGAAAAGTAGGTCTCCTCGCTGGAATGCGGGTTCCATACTGCCTGAGAGGACGACGACGATGGGTGAAGACGAGTTCGTGACGACGGAGAGGCCTTTCCAGAGCATGAAGGCGGTGCTGAGGACGAGGGCGAAGTTTAGGACTTGAGCGGCCAATTGGCGCGGTTGCATGTTGGAGAGCGAGCCGAGCATTGTGGCGGTGGTGGGATGGTCGTTGTGGGCTTTCTGGTCGCGTGGATCTGGAGGTCTCGTTCGCAGAGTCGTCTTGCAGGCGAAGAGTGTTGTCGTTGCGAAATGGAAATGGAATAGTTGGAGTGTAGCTTAAGCTCACGAACGCGAGGTGTCCATTCGGCTGTGCTTGCCGAGCCCTAATCAACCCCTGTCGAGTGTTCTCCATCGCACCTGTCACATGCATATCTCTTGCCTTTTAACGATCTCTACATCAGCAAAATTGGGCGTATAAGTTGTCTCAAAATGCTCGTCTCACGGAAGATGAGTGCATTGATAGCAGCAAGATGGTCAATTGCCGTGCGATGTTGGTCCGCCGTCAGCTCACTTCGATCGGCTCACTTGGACGACCGGTCTATCACATGAGATGTGAGCCTAGCTGTCATCTCCTCATCGACCGAGAGACTTCCAGTCTACATCGCTGATGTGTATCTGGCGCACTAACGATACCTTTTCTCGATACCGAACGGGGTCCTTCGTTATCCTAATCTTGCCCCTCGCTTGGAGGAGTGTCTTTCGAATGGGTTCCTGCTCTTGCTGAAGCAGTGCGGCGGTCGAAGGGGGATATCGAAAGCACAAGTGACATCCATGAGTCGCTTATTAGCTCACTTCTGCGAAGCCTCATCTTCATCGACACCCTATTTCACTTATTTATGAACAAGCGATGTCTTACATCTCGTGTCTCCAATCGAGGTATGGTGTAACACCTTCTTCTCAACTTTGTCTGCTCGGCACGCCAAAAGATCTAACACCACTGACGAATACAGACCCAAAAGCAGCAAATATTGGCTGAACGCTCACCGTCTCTCACGGAACACAAGAGAGCTCCTCGCCGCAATGGATGCGGATACGCCAGTTCAAAGCATCGAAAGCATGCCACATCTTTCGAAGCTACCCGGAACCACCTGGATAACGCGTTACAAAGGCCAGAGATGGCCAGTTGTGCTGTGTGATGAGGACCTGCCTCCCGAGGCATTCATGCAGACACGTCGCGAACGCGAGAGACCGGCAATCTTACTTGGCAAGCACATATTGTGAGTATCGGATGCGCACATCCCAGAGACCTTGTCTTACTGACTACTGGTAGCATTTGGGTCGAAGATGACTTACTATCTGAATATGCCTCGGATACGAACAAAGAGTCCTACCTTGACGGACACCCTCGCATTGTGCACACAGAAGCGCAGGCCGACGACAATGCTGAGGTAAAGATCGAGAAGCTTCGCCAAATTGCATTCCATCGAGATGCTATGCATCGAAAGGACGATAAATTCTGGTACAATCACATGCTCCAAAAGTCAGAGACGCGGAAGCTGGAACGACAGATGGCACTGGGCAAGAGGCGCAAGCGCTCTAGTACCAGTCTCGAGGACACCCGAACACCCAAAAGGAACGGCAATCACAGCTACCCAAGGGCACCGCAGTCCCCAACGTCGAAATTGCACATGAAAAATGCGACCAAGCGAGCGAAGGTCAGCGAGATCTACGATGCAGCAGGTTCTGACGAAGAAGTGGTGTTCGTATCTCAGCGTTCTGCTAGAAACACTGCCACCGGAGATCTGCTCACGGCAAACGGTCGAAAGAGCCTGATAGAAGACGGAAAAGTTTTCAACAGGTAAGGCTGAGATCCGCGGGCCCATGATCACCAATACTAACATTTGACAGCAACGGGACCTGCGAAATCCTTGTCGGTGAAGACCGAGAGTCCTTCGTATTTCAAAAATATTAGCTGAACGACTGCAAATATCTGCTCAGTCTCCAGCAGAAGAACAACCACTCCGGAGGCACCATCATCGATCTAGCAGCCGAATCACCCACTCTCACACCAAAAGAATTCGGTTTCGTCTCCAACTTCATCAAAGTCAAGACAATTCACGCCTCATGCACAGACCTAGCTCTCGCCTTCGTCGCAGCCTGCAAAGTCCAACACGAGCCCATGCAACGAAACATCCTGAAGCAACTGAAATCTCAATATCCACTCGATCCAACCGATATCCTTGCCGTTGCTAATATCGTCTTACATGTGCCTATAACCGGGCCAAGCGTGGATACCGCCGCATTCACTGCTTGGGTTGTTGAACATATCATCGACTACTTCTGGACACTAGCAACAGAGAAGGGAAAGGGGCTGCAAGAGCTGTTGGAGAATGACGACAGCTTGAGATCAATAGTATATGAGAAGCTGGCAATGGATCCTCAGGCGGGCAAGGGAGGTTTTTGAGCGGTGGGTGCAGCCCGAGAACGGGGAAACTCCGTCAGACAGTGATGATTCTATCTTCCCCGAGAGATATCATTCATACTTTCAGAACTTTGCAGAACCTTGAGAGAACAGCGGATCTCTGAGACGAGGATACATGTGAATCTGGCGAGGAATTTCTAGGGCGGGAAAGGTGGTTCCTGAAGAGAAGACCTATAGACCAGAGAAATACCCTCCAATAGCGCTGTGAGTCCTTTCTCAGCAGACCTGAACTTTACTTTCACTCTAGCTCTAGTGTTGATAGTTTTATTGGACTAATGAAGAATCACGATCTATCATCCGAACAACACGTTCTCTCGACAGACCGCGAATACTCTTCTAAGCCCCCAAAATCACAGATCAATTCAGGAGGCGACAATAGCGATAGTGTCGAAGCTCTCGCCGGCCTTGTTGACGAGAATCGCGCTTCGGTGGGACGTGAGACTGAGTCTGGACGGGTTGCAAAAATTGCTCTCGATTCATGCGTTGTAGAACGAGCAATGAAGTGCAATGAATACGGGAGGGGTAGACAAAGAGAGAATTTCCGCCTTCGATGACACAAGAAAGTCTCTCGCGATTGTGATCAGCAGCTACTCCCATGACAGCACTTTCAAAGCTCGTGCTCGAAGGTTCTGGAAGCAGATAAATGCCTGCACATCGTGTTGCAAATCAATGAGACCTTCGGATCTCCCTATTATATTGCTCTTCGTGTACATGGCACTGTAGATGGAGCCTGTTCATCACGATCATGGCAGGCAAACTTTCAATATTACTCACTCACGTTCTCATACCTCTACTATACTACAATGATCGTATCTCAGTCAGCACTGTTACATCATAGTCTTCTCGCATCAATAAGTAGTCCAGACTTTTTCTTTTGCCCAGCTTTCTTCAATTAATGCTAAAAAGGAACACAACATTTCATCATCTGCGTTCGCTCTGTCACTTCCTCCCTCCTTGCCAAAATGAAGGGCTCAAGACAGGCTGCTCCTGATACTGTGTCATATAACACCACCAAAATATCAATCGATAATCCCCATCTCCCTCACCGCCCCGATTACCCTTTCAATATCACCGTGTTCCTGCGCCAGATTCATCCCTCCAAGTTGAACTCGCTGCTCTTGATCTGGGACGAGACCCAGGGCTTGGGTTACCATCTCAGTATCACGGTGTTCTTGCCACTAGAAACCACCATGTGGGCTTCTACCCCCGAGATGAACTCGCTGTTCCTGACCTTGGACGAGACCGATGAACATGCTTTCGATGTTAGGAGATGCCTTGATCCAGGGGAGATCCCAGAGTCCGTAGTTCGGGTTCTTGAGCATCTCTAAAAGCATAACGATGACGCCCCAAGGATGTGGTCTTGGGACCATCATCCGCTCGCACAGGACGCGGAGAATCTGCTCCTGGACTTCTTGGCTGCTGGTGCCGAAAATGTGCTGTAAGGCGGTGGAGAAGTAATGCGTATGCGAGTTGACGAATCGGACCTGGTTGACCATCGCGGAGAGTATGCAATAGCGAGCTTCAGCACGGCTCTCCTTAATCAGACGTTCGAGGATCTTGGCGGGAGGTGCAGCTGATGAGAAGACCGAGGAAGCAGACGTCGCTTGCATGCCGATGTGTAGGACGAGGGCGTTGATCAGGATGCTGCTGATCTGGCCATCCTCCCTGTCGATCACAGCCAACACGGCGGCGAATTCTTGTTCGCTCGCGTCAAAGGTGAGCACCCTGTCAATAACTGGCTTGATCGAAGCCTCTTCAAGTACCTTGCTTGTATCGCAATGCACATTAGGTGGCAGGCGCACCTGCTCAAGTCTGTTGATTTTCAGACCACTGGTGAATGGATCCGGCTGATCCACCTCGATACCGCGTGGGCAAGCATTGTTCACAACGTTTCGCAGCTGTAGGCACTGCAGCGGTATGCTCGCATTCAGCTGCATGTGGTTCTCGACCAGGAACTCGGGGAAATCGTGTTCGATGCTCATCATGAATCGCAAGACGCCACGATAGAAGTCTATCGCGATAGGAGAGACTTCTGGAACAGTAATGAGTTCACTCAAGTTCGAGAACAGAACAGTCAAAAGCTTGACGAAAGTGTTCCATCCGCCATTCGTGCGTCCCGCTGCTCCTAAGAAAGCTGGAATCAAGAGACGATGGCTGAGTAGTGCAAGCCAGTGGTAGAGGAAGCCAGAGAAATATCGCGGTTGAAGTACCAGCAAAGTCGTGGCAAAGGCTCTGTAAACCTCCTGGATTCGCTCGGGTGATAGCTGGTCGCGGTTGTCGTAGAACTCGACGAGAATCGACGAGAACAGTCTGAAGTAGACTCTTCCGTTCCAGTGCTCGCGCTGCTTGTTGTGATGATCAGCCATGACCAGGATAATGAGGCGTATCATTGCTTCCAGAGACTTGGCCTTGTTGATCTCTCCTTCACCATCGGCGGGCTTCTGGTAGAGCACCATCAACACTAGCAATCTTGCAAATGCATCGATCGCAATGTAAGCCTGATCTTGAGGTCCATAAGGCATGCTGGCAATGCGTTCAAAATCCGCCAGTGAGAACTCCAAGCAGTATCGAACAAAGCTAAGTGCCTCTTCAGAATCCGTGATGATCTTTCTGTCATGGAGCTGTGCGACGAAGGCTAGGTGGGCTCGTGTAGGCACATTCTTCCGTTGCAACAGGACCCATTCCTCGAAGATGTACTCCTGCAAGTCGTTCTTATTTGTATCGGACTCCGGGCTTGGCATACCATTAACTTGACTTGCAGGTAGTTGAAGTCTGGATACGACCTCGCGGGCGGACTCGTTGTGAGGTTCTTCGGCAAGCCAATGACATAGTGCCTCGTACGAGAGGACAAAGTCAGCACGAAGCGCCACCGCATTGTCATTGATCAGGATATCGCCGAGAATCTCTTTCAGAAACACGAGAGCGACCGGCCGGCGCTGCTTCAGAGCTTTAGAGGTGAAGTTATCAATGTGCTGCACATCGAGGAAGTGTTCCGAGTAGAGCGCAATAATTGCTGCTGGATGGAAAACGCCATCGTGATCCGTGTTAATAATCGAGGTGAGCACTTGACGACCCACCGATGAACAGCTTTGCCAGAGTGCTTTCAACAATTTGATGAAGACCTCTGTTTCCAAGGGTTTCTCGCTGAAGATGTGGTTGAGGACACGCTCCGCCATAGGTGACGCGATATGTTCCACTTGCACACTGTTGTCCAAGAGATTGATAATCTGAAGGTAAACATGGCGGATGGGGCTTGCTTCGCTAATTTCACTGACGTGTTCCTCGGTGGCCTCGCGGATAAGCTGCCTAAGCTCGTCAAGCATTAAAGGGATGCGAGCCATGAACGCCGAGGGATCAGCATAGCCATTGACCTGCTGCGCAGCTTGCAACCGCTGACTTTGGGCCGTACGAGGCATAGCCGGTGTCTCAGCCGGTGTAAGCTGTGGCATGTATGTGTCGGACAGCACATCTGGGAGCTGACGTTGTCCGTCTTGTGAGCCCTGATTCCCGTGAGCCTGGGCTGGAATCCTCGCTTGCCTGCCGAATTCCTCGTAAATCGAGAGCTGCTGTCTATTGAGCCCGTTCTGGTCCTGCCGATATGGCTCTGGAATAAGTGTTGACCAGCGGCTGAGAGGGTTCTGCAGGAAGGGTTCGGTCGGTCTCTCCTCGCTATGCTGGCGGCGCTCTTCGAGAGCTCGCTGCAATTGGAGGTCAATCTCATTCAGAGAGTGGTTCTCGGCAGCTTGTTCCACTAGACTGCAAACCACATCAATGTTGTCGTTGACGAACATGAGTATCTGGCCTTCGGGAAGTTGGTCCGGGAGACTTCGAGCAGCCATCAGACGAATGTTGTTGGTGATGCTCATTCGGAGGGGCTCCTTGCAAGTGACCAGGGCGAGACTACCGGACAAGGCCTTCACAACGGTGTGTGCCGAATTGCGCATCTTGTCCACATCTCCCTCGGTGATGAAGTCTTTTTGGATCAGTTCTGCAGTCGAGATGCTTGCGATTGTGACGGATCTTTCTACCACGGGTGCTATGATCTCGTATATCGCTTGCTGCGAAGCATTGACGAAGATGTTGCGCATCTGCTGCTGGGTCGTAGAGCCTACCGGTTGAGGTATCTGTAAAAGATTCTGAAGGTCTGGCACCGCGGAAATGACAGCGTCTGGCAAGAAACGCTCATTCGGACCTCGCTTGGCAAGACCCATCAAAGCTACATCGCCAAATGCGTCGGGGCCATCGGGTAGGTAGTTGGGCATCATTCCCTGATCTAGAACGGGGCGTGAGCGAATGGTGTCGAGTGGCTCAATGGTCTTAATATCGAGGCCGAACTCCCTGCACAACATTTCAATCTCAAATTTCATGTTGAGCTTGAGTTCCATGCAGTGGTAGAGCTCGCTGAGGACACCGAGTAATTCAGTAATCCAAGGGTTGGGGGGACGGAAAACCTTGGAACGAGCCGCTTGTACCAAAGTCTTGCACGTGAACGGAATCGCGACGAGGAGGCGCCCGTTGTCGTGGCCTTCCAATAAGAGGTCCTTGAAAGATAGGTTGCGGTGCAAGATCGGTTGATTGCGTGCGAGGGTGATGGAGCCGAGCCAGCCAGCCAAATTCTTCATCGTGCTTCGTTCTTGAGCGTTGTCCATCGTCGACTGCGCGTTCAGCATCTTCTGGCAGCTGATATAGGTCTCTCGCAAGACCTCTGCCCACAACATCTTCTGATTGAAGTTATCGAGGATTTGCAAATATAGACTTTGAAAATTTGGCTGCGACTTGGCAAGTTCTTCGACCAGGTAGTGTGCAAACCATTGATGGTACTTGTCGTCCATGGCGCCTTCGATCTCTTTGAATTTCTCTTCCAGATTTCGCTTAGATACGTTGTTCAGGCGGAAGATCACCTTCTCGGAGATGTCCTCGTCTGGTTCTTCGTAGAAATCCTCCCGGAGTGGTGGGTCGATTTGGATGGCACTGAATGTGGGCGAAGCGATCTCAGTGAAATCTTCCTCTATTATGCCATTGGTGATGCCGTTTGCGACGTCTCCGTTGAGGCCTACGCTGATCTCGTGCAACTCCTTCATGACGCTTTCTGCCGCAGGAATTGCAGGCGTTCCTCGTAGACTTGGTGTCTGCAGGATCCTGTCCGCGAGATGGGGCCATTCTTTAAGCCTGGGAAGCACATGAAGGAGTGCCTGTAGACCGAAACGATACATTGGATCCTCAGGTCCGTACTCTGTCACTGCTTCGAAGATCATGTAGATAGCAGCTTGTTCTGCGACCCCGGAGAGCACATGATAGGACACAAGTCCGCCGAAGAGTACAGCAGTGGTAGCCAGTGCCTCGTTCGGGTACTCGCCAAAACAGTTGTATTCCTCGAACAGACCATTAAGCATCGCGGCGAACAGCTCTTGGTCGGCTGGATCCTCGGACACCTTCAGCCGATTGAGCTCGGTCACCAGTGTGTCAGGGTTGGTCTCGCCGCCGTACATTTCCTTGTACTTTTCTTCCATGTCCTTATTGGATGAGTCTGAAAGCACATTGCCGTGCTCGCCATTGGCCTCAATGATTGAGTCGCGCTTCTCGTCCAGACCGTAATTGAAGAGCCGTGGATAAGCTTGCAGGCATTTTCGATAGAGAAGCCCGAGTTCAAAACCTCCTGGCATCGCATTTTGAATCAGCTTAAGCAGGGCATAGACTGTCTTCGCATTCAGCGGGACCTTCGTGGGCTGCGTTCGATCGCGCTGGACCTGGTACTCATCATCCATTTTCTGCTTCAGAAATTCAGACAAGGCATTGGCGAAGGGCATCGCTCCCAGTTGAGCAAGGTGCTGCTGTGCCCATTCTTCCAAGTCGCATTGGCCTTTGCCATGCGCGTATGTCGCCAGATCTACCGCGAAGACGCTAGTGACCGTGAAAAGCAGCTCTAGCCATCCATGCTCCTCGGCGTGCTGGTAGATGAGATGCAGGAGGTTTTGATCCTGGTTATAGAATTCCACCATCCTGGTCGCCACCCATGACTTATCGTGCTGCCACAAAGCGTGCATCACGAACTCGTAATTTTCGTGTTGCTTAAGTAGGAAAGGATAGAAGAGCTGCTTCAACGCTTGCTCTTGCAGAGGTTGCCATGGCTTGTCCACTGCAGAGGCTGCGCACACGAAAACGGTCATGTTCCGATTGATGATGTTCTCTGGTATACCAAGCATCTGAGCCACATTATAGCTCTCTTGTGACCTGAAGATCATTTCGAAGAGAGTCTTGGTAGCTTGCATTGAGACCAGCGGGTGCTTGATGGCCTGCTCCGCATAAGCCTTGACCTTGTCAGACGCAGTTGCGAATTCGGTCAGGTCGAATGCTTGCTGCAGGTTCGGTATTGTCATGACGTCGAGCTCCTCCGGTGTGACGGACAAGAATGCAACGACGAAGCTCAGCTGCGTCTCAGGCCATTGCCATGCTTGTCCTCCAATGCTTGGACCCCAGAGGCTTTGTATGTCAAAGTTGGCGTACTCATTCGCCAGAGGTACCAGTGCGTTGTAGAGAGCCAGGAACTGCTTTTTCGTAATCTTCAGATCCGGCTTGTCGAAGCCCGACACCACGTCCGTCCAGTCTAACCGTGCTCCTGCTTTGTGTTGTCGCACTGCTTCGATAAAGATGCCCGGGTCGTACGCGTCTCCGTTCTGCGTGATGACCATGAACAGAAGTACGTTCGCGATTTGCAGGTAGGAGATGTCGCGCGTCTCTACTGTGCTCAAGACCTCTTTGCACGCGTCTAGGCTGGCTGTCACTCGCGGCCCTGCTTCCCGCACCCGCCTCGCCAGGCGTGAGTCCTGCGGTGAGGCGAGAATGAGATCAAGCGACATGACCGACTCTACCTCAATTGGAAGGCGCGTCTGCAATTTGTTGTATCTCACTCGAATGGCGAAGAAGAGATTTTCGCGTTGCTCGTCGCCCCACGGTCGGGGAGGGTCCTGAAGCAGTCGATCGACGATGGCGGCAAGTACGACGGGGGAGATGATGTCGCCTTCGGCAGGCTGTGGAGCGGAGAGGGTTGCGCAAAAGTTTTGGTACAGATCGGAAGTGAGTATGGCGGTGGCTGAAGTTCATATGTCAGTATTTCTTGGCAACGGGTAGCAGGGTCAATGCGAGACATGGCGCAACGGTAAAGTGCATCGCGTAGTTGGACAGTCCGTACCTTTCGAGCGCAAATCGGCCTTGTTGAGCGTCCGGCATGCAAGCACCAATGCTGTCTTGGTGACGGCGTCGGGTCGGAAATGGTCGATGAATGTGTTCAAGTCAAAGTCGCGAAACAGCTCGCCCTCACTGGTGTCGAGCGACTCGGCAATCTTCTCTGCTTGCTGAGGCTCCCTCAGTATCTTGTGCATCTCTTCTACCAGCAATTGGTAGTTGCCAGTGCCCTCTCCAGGCGGCGGCGCACGTGCCCCATGTCCGAAGAGTGTGCTTGCATTGCTCTGAAGCAATTTGCGGAAATATGTGGTGAACAGTTCCATGCCGCTCTCATCGATCAGCTTCCTGATCTTGTCCGCCTGTGTTTCTCGCTTGACTGGATCAGAGTCCTGGGCGAGAGTGCTCAGCAGAATATTCAACTGAGTGAGGACCAGACTGTTGAGCTGCCCAGACGAACTCGCGCTGTGAGGCCCTGTAGACGATACCGGCGATCCGGCGCTGGTGGACAGCGAGAGCGACGGCGAATGGCGCGCGAGGCGAGATATGCCTCCGCCTGCACTCGCACCACCGGCAGAGGTCAAGCTGGCGAGGGAAGAAGTCAGGCGCGGACTGCCTGAGGTCGCGACGTTGCGCGTGCGGGTTGCTGGGTGAAAGGCAGCGGTCGCGTGCACCGAGCCTGACGGTGATATATATGAGTTATTCGAGGAGGTGGACGAGTGTCGGCTGGTGACCTGGCGACCCGCCGTCACTGAGGATGGATGGTAGTGGATGTTGGTGGATGAAAACGTGGCCCGCGACGGACTCTCGCTGCTGTGCGTGAGCGAGCGCGGAAGGGCAGCAGTACTGTAACTGTAGTTGCTGGTAGCACTGGCGGTCGCAATGGACGTCGGGTTGCGGCCAGACCCTTGTTGCTGCTGCTGCTCTGACGAGCTGTTCCTGGCTGCTCCTGCTGTCTGGTTTCGTGACCTCGATCTGCGCACCTCTAGCGAAGGAAGTTGATTAGAAGCGTGGGGAGGCGGTTCGCTCATCGATATCGCGCATGCATTGGAGTCGCGGTCGGGGGCGGTGATGGGGATGGATATGCGGCGAGACTGGCGGTGCTGTGAAGCGTCGTTAACCGTGCAGCAATATGTCCTTGAGAGCACCGACCAGCTCTAGCGGGCTGCCAAGCAATAACTTTCTGTGCACGTGATATTCAGGAGACCGCAACGAGTCAGACGGCGAGATAGCCGTGATTGATTAGTGCAACATTGTGAGGTGATTGTTAAGTCATGTGAGTCGAATACATATCGTATTGCAGAATACTAGGTCAAGTGAAATGACTCTGCGTTCGTAGGCAATTTTTTATCATGTTAGCTAGGTAGGTATAAGACATCAGGTCCAAGCCCAGCTATTCAACATGTGTGCATGGTATCATGCATCCCCTCCATCCAGCGTCATTTCATATCGTACAACGTTGCTTTCCGTACGCATAGCTCATAATTTTTTTTCCCACCGGCCGTATCAAAATGCATGGAAGTCAATTAAATCTCTTGCTTACCACCCGTTCTCGACTTCTTTGCTCAGAGCGTTGTAAGGTGACTTTGCAGTACTCGCTTTCTGCTCGTCGAATACCCAGATACCGCCAGTCTGGTCTTGATCCACGCCAGCGCCTGGCACTTCTTTCACCAGCTTCTCAAAAACGGGGTGGTTGTTGGCCTTTGTGAAGAAAGTCCGCTCCCATTCGCGACCTTCCGTCTGTTCCTTCTTGCGCTGGGCACGTTGGTGTTCTTCGATCTTGGTCTTCTCAACTGAGGTGGCGTTCATATCACCCTTCAGAATTGCGTCGGCCACCGTCTTCCATGCTCGCCGCGACTCAAGAGGATCCTGGTCTTTGATGTCTGCCACTTGAAGCTTTGTCTTGGGTTGTGTCTTAGCATCATACTCTTCGACAACGTTCTTCTTGGCATCTTTGATGACGAATTTGTCGGTCCAGCAGCCTTCGGCGGTGTAGAGAACTGAGCTCTTGCTCTTCTCCTTACCATGTGGGAAAACCACAGCGTTCAGCCTATTTGAGCTTCCCGAGACCCAGCCTGCTCCGGAGTAATCTATTCTCGCAGTGTATCCAGATGACGAGACTATATAACTGCTCTTGTCGAGCTCCACATAAGGCTTCCCACCAATAATCCCCTCGATATGTAGGTGCGGAAGCGTAATGAGGTACGTCTCGTTGAACTTGTCGAGGTGAAGGAGCGCGTGACCGACCTGCTTGACATATATCGTCCGCCCAAAGCTGGCTTTCTGCGCGTTGTATCCTTCTAGCCTGACTCCGTTCTTTTCGTTGCGAATGCTGTATGCTGTAACGGGCGGGTGGTGCGAGACCTGCTCGCTGACCAGTTGTGTCTCCCCAGAGTCATCTTGCCATTTCCCCAGGAAAAGTTCTCCAAGGAAAGGATTCAGTGGCTTCTTTTCACTTCCCAGCTTTTCGTTTCTGCTAGCGTACTGTTGCTTGAGGGTGCTAAGGAACCACTTGAGGACGAGCACCATCCGTGTTTGAGAATCTTGTTCAGCTGCAGGCGCGACGAATAATTTTGGCATTTCTGCCCAATACGCCGAGAATTCTGTAAGGGAGGATGTCGACAGGATCCACGCTGGAGCGGTCATGGTGCTGAGGTCGCCATTGAAAGATGCCAGTTGCTGGTGTTGATTAGACACTGACTTAATTGCTGATCAAATTGTGCTCATACCTTGATGAAGCCACTCCAAGAGCCCTTCTGCGACGCTGGCACGGCGGCACCCTCTTGCTCTGCTCCAGACATGGTGCTAAATGCTGCCCGCTGTTGGACTGTTTCGAAATATCCTGAAATGAGAAGGTACGAGCTTTAGGTCGAAGTCGAGGAGTCTTGAAAGAAGAGTTCGGTCAATTAGAAGGTAGCAGCGGCTGAGTTCCAAGCAAAATGAAGGACGTGGCGGTAGTTGTGTATAAGAAGTTGTCGGTGTTGCTTGGATGTTGATCTCCGTGGGCAACTTGGAGATGGTGCGATTTACCCCACGTCATCGTGCCTGCACTCTTCATGCACGACATGTCCCCTTCCTATTCTTGTGCCAACTTCATACACGCACCATTGACACGCCTACACGTGCTCACATCAAGAGTCCTTGATCAGGCCAGAAATGGCCGGCTGGTGTCCGGCTGGGTTGCTTCCGTTGAGCGCACAACGTTTACAATAAGCAATCTCGTCTCCGTGGCAATGCCAAAGAGGCTGAGCAGCGACACGCACTCGCGATCCCAAAACACTAAGCTGCTGCCTCCAAATTGACAACGATTGATCTGAGCCATCGCGAACCTGTACGAATGCAGGACACGTGTGCGAGCTCGCATTCTTCGGCTTATGAATGAGACAAGATGATACCTGGTAGCAGGGACTGGGAAGTCCTACATAATCTTACCCATCGCAAGAGAACTAAACAATTTGCACAGGCTATCTACTGACTTCAAGAGCTCATTTCAAAGAACACACCAAATCGGAACTGGATAATCCGCGCATGTTATCATCAGCATGGCCTCAAGAATCAGCTATTCACGGAGTAAAGCATGGCTTCATAGCCTGGCGCATCGACCGAAATCATCTAGCACTGGCAGTGAAGACACGGACGTCCAAGTAAATACTCTAGAGCCTCCATGTAGGTATGCGCCTCAGCCATCGCTCGGGACGAAGGTACTATCTCGGCAGCGTGCAAGCTCCAATTGTTCTTCAGCACCCTCGATCGATTCGCGGTATTACCAACACCAGTCAGATGCCTCTGGACTATCTTAGGACTCGACGTGCCTTGGAAAAATGCCCTTCTATATGACCCAAGGGTCTTCTCTGCTATCTACATCACTATTTCAGGAACCACAGCTGGAGCTATCTGCCATCTCTGGGCTTTGGTCAACTTCATCCACCGAACCGGGTGTTCGAGTACCCTCCGTCGACCTCAATATTGGTACCGCTTACGTGGCTACTTTCAGCGCTGAGCAAGAAGCTCGCCACGTTCGCCACCTCCTCTGGCCATGCGAGCTTTTGCAATGGAACCGAAGCTTTCGACAGCGCAGGGTCATTTTCTCTTAACATGTCGCGGATTGCAGCTGGCATGTTCGAGATGGAAAGCTCGGTGACGGTTCCACCAGGAGAGACTGAGTTCACCCGAATGCCTTTCGGTCCATAGAAGTACGCGCCATTTCGTGTGATGCCCACAATGGCATGTTTGGTGGCAGTATATGCCGCATATCCCAGACCAGTCAACGACGAGACCGAGGATACGTTGACAATCGCGCCACGCTGCGGAGGAAGTTCTCTTGGCGGAGCAGGGCTGAAATTCACTGGTCTCGGATCTTGCTTCATCATTTGAGCAGCTTCGTACTTCTGACACAACCACACACCTCTCTGGTTGACTTCATACGTCCTGCGTCAATTTGAGTTAGTCGCGGGCGAACGCACTCGGATCTGGGTTCTCCTCACCTATCGAAAATTTCAGAAGACACCAATTGCTCATCATCCTTCTTCTCGACGCCATCTTGCATGATGCCGGCTGCATTCACGGCGTAGTCAAGTCTTCCCCAGCGCTGGACGGCCACTTTCACCATCATGTCAATATCTTCTTCTCTGCGCACATCGACATGCTGGTAGTATGCTTCTACGCCATACTGTTGGCTGACTTCCTCAGCAAGCTGCTTCCCGTCAATCGACATGTCGGCAATCAAGACGTTGATCCCTCGGCTGGCCAATTTCCTGACACTGGCCGCTCCAATGCCATTGGCACCTCCTGTCACAATGGCTGACCATGGCAATTCAGGATTCGAGATGGTATTCGCCTTGTCGAATGTGGACTGGTTCGCCATCTTGGTACAGCTCCGGTGCAGTCCTTGAGCTCATTCAGCCGTAGGAACTTGGACCTGCTGCTATGGACAGTCCAACAGATGTATACCTGTTTCAGCTGCGGCTGTTACAGTAGTGCTGTGATGCTGTGCTACATCGGACGATGTTTTGTGCACGAAGACTTGTGGCCTTAGTGGGATGGCTCCACAATTCTCCACAATGCCCAGATCCTAGCACGGCGGAGAGTCGGTTGAACTACAAGTCGCTTTCCTAGCCAATCATGCTATGTCCAGTGTAGTCTTCTGGCGACTGCAATGAAGGTCTTGGCCTCTCGATAGGGGTCGGGTCCTGCACCAAGCATTCCAGAACTTGAAGGCCATGCCAGAAGGACGCAAGCGATGGCGAATCATTCTCGTCTTCCTGATGATGAGTGTCGGCAATGGACTTCAACGATCTTGCGAGGGACAGGAGGAGACTGTGGTACGTTGGATTCTGAGTGACAGCGTGGTCTGCACCCAAAAGAAGAGCTGCGCCGACTGTGCAGTACATTGTGTCCCAAGATACATGGGCAAAAGGAGTAAGCGGCTTCAGGGTCAAGAAAGTCTCCAGTATCGTTGCCAAATTGACCTTCATGGTCTGGTACCATTTGCGCTGCTCTTCCGCTGTAACATCACTCGATAGACATCCGAAACGGCAAAGCTCCGCTTTGAGATGCGCCAGGCGCAGATCCAACAGCAGACGTTCTAGTCTGGCTTGCATCGATTTCGCTGCCTGTAGAGGTGAGCCTTCGCTTCGAGAGAGCAACTCAACTTGCTCTGCTTTGACCAAGAACTTCCGAGGCTCTT
This sequence comes from Pseudocercospora macadamiae, assembly GCA_012978405.1. Lineage (NCBI taxonomy): Eukaryota > Fungi > Ascomycota > Dothideomycetes > Mycosphaerellales > Mycosphaerellaceae > Pseudocercospora > Pseudocercospora macadamiae. Next base: position 70,373 of record WRNY01000074.1, read on the forward strand.
CAGCACACCACATCTCCTCTGGCTGCGCCAACCACGTCGTCTGCCATTCCAGCTGAATGCAAGATGTGGCATGTACGAGATCTCGAAACTCCAGCTTACTGGCCATCAACTCCTTAACAACATCATACTTCCTCGGAAGAAAGCTGAGCGGACGTCGATCGAATACAAACGCATGCATGCTATCCATACTACAAACCTTCGTCAGCACTTTTATCCCCAATCACCCCAATATTAAGAGAAAGACTCACTGAATAACAGCCTTATACATCCCATCAATCTCCCCCAACCTCTCCGCATCAACCGGCAAATGCAACCCCATACTCTCCGCATGCCGTGCCGTATTCGCCAAAAAGCTCCACCCTACTCCCGGATTACTATCATTAGCAATAACATATTCCAAAAACAAAGTAGTCTGAATCGTCTCCAAACTAGGCTGGACATAAAAATTCGCGAGCCTCAAACATTCAAAAGAACAAGCTACAAAAACCCTCGTAGTCAATTTCCGTTCCGAACTCTCGTCTTCACATGCGAATTGACATCCCGCTGCTAAAACGCCGAAGAGGAGTCCATACCAGGCTAATTCAGTATAAGGTAAACCTGCCGCGACTATAGCGGCGCTGGAATCTGAATCTCGTGAGAGTATAACATTACACAACCTCCTCTCAAACTCATCCGCATCATTCAAATACGGCAAAAACGGCAGACCTATTTGCTGATATGCGCGGTAATATCGCATACATCGATCGGTAGTTGGTAAAGAACGTAGAATATCGCCTAGAGTGACGGAAGCTGTTGCGGCCCATAGTGAACCGAAAGGATGGAGAGGCGTACGGTTCGTGAGGCCGAAAGCTGAGGGTATGGAGATATTGGGAGGGAGGTGAGGGAGGGAGAAGGTATTGAAGAATGCGGCTTGGGAGTTGCGGCCGATGTAGATTGTTTCGCCGGTTTGAGAGTCGTTGGCTATTACTGGGGAGAGGTTGGTGCGGATGAAGGTGAGGAAGTCGTTGTTGTTGGATGCGAGAGGAGGTTGTGGTCGCGGTCTTGATTATTGTTAATGATGTTGTTTGAAGGGTTTCTATTTCATGTCAAAGGTCAGGTATGAACGTACTGTTGTGAAGATGATGACGAAGGTCTGTGATTCGCATCCCCCAGTCTTCTTGCATGGTCTTCATAGATACACAGGTGAACATGCTTTCGTCTTCTACACGTAGTACAAGGGTCGGAATAATCGCAACGAACTTTGCGATTTCGACATGGTAGACAAGCTTTGGGGCGTCGATTCCTCCGCTTCTTCGGTACTGTTGTCAGCGGGTACGTGGTCGCTGATTCTGATGACGGTGATAAATCCATGCTTGGAAATTGGATCACAAAACATTGTTTATTCGCAGCCGGAAGAAGCACTGAGTCGCCGAGTCACTCCCCTCTTTTGCGAAGTACACCTCGGTGTTAGCATGATGCTTGGCGTGAGATGCAGCGTTTGGTACGCCGAATCTCGGACTTAGGGTACTTCACTTTCGTTCGGTATGAGTACACTTCTTCTGGTCAACTAATTCCGTGGAATCGTCATCTGTTTGCTCAATCTCCTTAATGGGTATCAGTATCTGTAAGCTGCTCGCTTTCATCCGCCATCTGTCCGCAATCCTCCCCAATAGCAAAAAGCGAAGTACATCCGCAAATCCTCAACGTTAGGTAGGGTATCGAAGGAGCCTCGTATGTCGTATTGTCCCGAACAATATTCCATCACTTTGCCGCAATAAGCGGCCTGCAAAGATCAAGCGTCGCCGCAATATGTTTTCAAACGTCGAGGGTTGTAACGATAGACCTCCGAGGTATTCCGATCAAAGCCTGTACAGGGAGAACAGGTCGTAATATAGAGTTTCGAGCTGCATGCTGCCCGGCCAGCTGGGCCGAGGAGAATACCAGGTCACTCTACAGAATCTTGGGGGCTTGGAATATCTGGAGAGGGAGTTTCAGCTTGGTAGTCGTGCTCGAGTCGTCGTCCAGCGTGACAGAAAGCTCTATTGTATGGCGTCTGCTGAGAAGAGGCGACCAGAAATCCGGAGTCAATGCCTGGTCAACGTTGACTGTAAAAGGTATCGTTATCGTGTTCGTCAAAACTTCCTCGGTCCGTGAGCCCTTGTCATCTATCACAGAGTCAGCCTTTCTTGAACTATGATGAATTTGGCAAATGGTCGTACCTTCGCTTTCAGAGTCATGTGCTTCCCACTGATCAAAAGCAGCTGCACGACGTTGACCATTGCTTCGTGACTGCTTGATTACCGCCTTGCTGTAAGGCGCAGCTTGCAGTGTATGAAGCTCAGGCCTTGCCCTTCGTGGCATCACGAAAGTGGTGGTCTTGAGCTGGGCCGCGATATCATACTTCTTTGGTAACGCTCCAGGTCGGTGCATGCCTTCAGAATGTCTGACGAGCATGAAGACGACTTTGATTGCTGCAGTGAGAGTAGATTCCGTGGTTCGTAATGATAATGCTGCAGGCTCCTGGCTGATCACACCGAAACGGGTGGTCGTTGTGCCACTCTGTTGTACTTTCGACGTCCGAACGAGATATTCACCTGGAAAGTCTTCTGGCATGACTGGCTCTGGTAACGATGTCGCTGGAATGTAGTTGAATCGGCTCGGAGTCGAAGCTATTATCTTCTTGTCCTGTAGTGCTGATGCAATCACAGTGTACGTGATTTGGTATTCGACATTTGTATCATTTTTGAAAGTATCCGACCAGTGTCCCTTGAGATATTTGGAGTCCGTGGAAGGTAACAGTTCAAGAGCAGATTGGCCATTCGGCTTTTGTAGAGAGAATTGGAATGGCACCTCCGCCTGGAATTTGTTGCCCGCCGAAGTTGTCGTCTTGGTGCCATCGAAAATCACAGCTGAGAAGAACGTGTGGGTGTCGTATATCGCGTTACTGCTGAGAGTGCCCTGGTTACTCTCGACTATCTTCGTCTGCACATTGCCTTTGACGACAACTTTGTACCGTATGCCTTCGTAGTTCTTCTTCAGAGTGAAGATCGCAGAGCCGGAAACCTGGTCATCTCCGGTGTATGCTGGTGTGCTGCTGTTGACAGACGAAATTATCCTGCCAGAGTTGTAGCGAATCTGCACGTCAACTTGCGGTGTGCCGATCCAGTGTGGCATCTTTGCTGGTGGGCAAATACCAATGTGGCCGTTTAGTAGCTGCGGTTACAGAAAAACAGAAATTCAAGAAAGCGGCTGAGGAAGGTGGGAAGAAACTTGTATACTTCGGCCAGTCTTGATCAAAGCGTCAGGCGTCGCCGCGCCCGTGCGCATGCTTGTATCAGGATATCACATCAGCCCGACTTGCTCCTCAGGTACAAGGCTTTTGATATGTCAACGAGCGAGAACTGATTACAATTCTTGCCGAAGTTGGTAGCTTCTGCCACAGCAATGCTTTGATAAGGCAGGCGGACCGCGAGCGGCAAAGCGCGGAATTATCCTCCGTATCTTTACTTTTGAATCTTCGTGGGCGTGCATCAGGAGACGAAACAAACATGGTGCGGCAAGCGCACGTGGCAGGGCGGCTTTTGAGGTACCTAGGTACAAGTTGAATCGCGACAAACTCTCATTCGTCAACAACTTGCCTGACTTATCTTCAGCAGGCAACCCCAGCCTATAGGGTGCTCGGGCGATGCAAAGCATGAAGTCGTTGGGCAAGCAGGAGTGGCAGTGGTGAATTTGTCCGGAACTCATCTGGGGCTGAATTGCCAACAACAGCCAACGGCGTGTTGATTGGAAACGCGGAGGAAGGAAGCTGAGCTAAGATGCCAAGCTTTGATCTCGTTCTTTTGCAGATTTGGGCAAGTGGTGCAGCCTTGTTCAATGCGGTTAGCATAGGATCCTCATCGGCAGAGACCGAGATCCTTCTGGTGTAACAAAGATGACTTCAACATTGCTCTCGGACCGAGCAATCGGGGAAATAGAAGTCGATCTCGAGATGCATGAAAAGGTAATATATAGAGGGCATTTGGGGCATTCTCAGGTCTCCAACGCGATCGACGGCTGGAACAGACCGCCATGACTGATTCGAGATCTGGAAGACACATGGCGAACGATGTGAACCTCGGGGCCACCAGGGAGACTGCAACAACAACTTCCTCGGCATGGACAGTAACTGCTGCAGCATCTGCTGTGCTTTTTGTCGGTGTCGGCTACACGAATACTTGTGGTGTATTCCAGGATCATTATCAGACGGTGCTGTTTCCCTCGGAGCCTGCTGAGAAGCTGATCGTAATCGGATCTGTAGCCGCGAGCCTATACTTTGTACTGGGGGCATTCTGTGGAAGATTCGCAGACGTAGCAGGATACCGGCTTTCGCTGGTCCTTGGATCCGTTTTGATGGTAGGCGCGATGTTCGCTGCCAGCTTCTCAAGAACGTTCATACAAGTCTTCCTGTCGCAAGGAGTCATGTTTGGCGTGGGACTCGCTTTCGTCTACATGCCCGTGACGAGCATATCCAGGCAGTACTTTGGAAGCACAAGGCATGGACTGGCCAACGGCATTGTCGTCTCAGGCGGAGCACTAGGAGGTTGCATCCTGCCATTTTGTGTCCAGCTGATGCTAGACCGATATGGCTTGGCAGTAACGTTCCGCATCCTAGGCTATCTTGCAGCAGGTATATTGACGCCAGCGATCCTGGTCCTGCGCCCAAAAGTGCAGCTAACCCGGTCGCGAAGAATGTTCGACTTCACGCTGCTTAAAGACAAGCGCTTCTTCTGGATGTTGGTGGCTTGTACCATTGCAATGATGGGTTTCTTGCCTCGGTACTTTCTAATTCCCACATCTGCTCGAGGGCGCGGCATCAGCACGATGTATGCATCCTGGTTGCTGGGAATAATGAACGGGCTCTCCATCCTCGGCAGAGTCGGTATTGGATGCTTTGCCGATCGATTTGGGAAGCTCTCAGCCCTGTCTCTGAGTTTCCTGCTCTGTGGAATTGGGCACCTCGCATTCTGGTTGCCAGGCATTGTTGGTGCTCAGAAGGACTCGCCAGTCGCTGTTGCGCTGCTGACAGTCTTCGTCGTGTACATTGGGTGCTTCGGATCAGGGTTCATCTCTCTTTTCCCGGTCGTGGTGGCAGACCTCTTTGGGGAAGACAATTTGGCGACCAAAACCGGCATGCTCAATACATTCGTGGGCCTCAGCACACTAGCTGGACCAAGTGCCATCTATGCCATCATTGGATCGGGAAACTCTATGCGATGGGCTTTCGCGATAATGACTGCCGGATTGTGCATGATCGTGGGCGGCCTGGTTCTCCCGATAACGAGAGCGGTCTCGAAGAAAGCAGATTGGAGCGTCGGGCGACCCGAGGCAGGGCGGCGGGCACCATCAACTGAAGCAGTCGCATGATAAGATTTCGATAAGACCGGGAGCCTGGAATGTCGATTCTTGGCTGTCACCAGTCGTATCGACTGCAGCTGCACTGCAGTACGACGCCATGTATCTGTATCGATGTTTGTTGGAAAGAGAACCAAGAACGCAAGAGCGAGATTGAGAGTGAGAAGACGCGAACCGGCTCGCACGGACCCAAAACAACCCGGACCCCGAGCCGAGGATCCGACAACATCACGTCGCGTGAATTGTTCTTCTCTATTGTACCTTTCATGATTCCGACATTTCATCGAATGTCTCCCCAAGCGAGCAGGGAGTGAAGTAATTTGACACGGAAAGAGCGTTCTTAGAGGTCAGGCTATCCACTCATGAGCTACCGGCTGCGGTCAAGAAATCAAAATCGGCGCCCAGCTCGGCCTGGTTGACCGAGGCCTCATACAAGCCTCTGTAGCCTCTCTGCTTTCTTCGTACTTTTCCGCCGGTGGCCTGTTGTGCTTTCTCCAGCTCTACTTGCCTTTCCTGCACTCTACCCGCTATCTGCTCCTGGGAGAGCTCCACTTCAAGCAGTCTATTCGCCAGACTGCAACGTATCACATCTCCGTTCTTCACGACACCGAATGGCGAGCTCACAATGGCCGACTCTGGCGATATGTGAAGCACAATTGTTCCACCTGCCGTACCAGACATCCGGCCATCGGATAGCCGAAGCATATCTTGTACGCCTTTGAGCTTCCGTGGGATTGGGATTACACCAGCTTCTGGCATTCCGGGATTCCCCACTGGACCAATGCTCTTCAAAACCAGGACTGAGTCCTTTGTCACTTCGAGATCCTCGCTATCTATCCGCTTGGCTAGATCAGCCGAGTTCTCAAACACGACCGCTGGTCCAGAAAACTCCAAGAGCCGACGATCTTTGGAAGCAGCAGCTTTAAGAATCGCTCCATTTGGTGCTAGATTCCCGTGTAGCACGACCAGAGCCGAGCCAGGATATATTGGGTTCGAAAGAGGCCGAATGAGCTCAGTAGAGTACGGGAAAGGCTTAAACGGTGTCGCATCCAGCATTTCGCCAAGTGTCTTTCCCATGATGGTCGCAGCATTCAAATGCAGAAGTGGTCGCAAAGTATGCAACAAAGCCAGCATACCACCTGCGCTGTGGAAGTCGTTCATGTAGTTGTCTCCACTCGGCTTGAGATCAACCAACAGCGGCGTCCTCCTTCCAACTTCATCAAACGTTTTCAACGTAATCTCCCCAGCAATATCAGGATGCCGGTTAACAATCGCCATAAGATGAACAACCGCATTCGTACTACCCCCAATAGCCTGAAGCACCGTAATCGCATTCAAAAACGACTCCTTACTCAAAACTTTCTGCGGTCGTCTCTGTTCCAAATTCGCCGCAACCTGCACCGCAATCGCACCCGTCTCCTCGGCAATCCTCATCCTCGCCGCAGAAACAGCCGGTGCCGAAGCTCCTCCAAGCGGCATCATCCCAAGAGCCGTCGTAACACAAGCCATCGTGCTCGCAGTCCCCATCACACCACAAGTCCCAACCGTAGGTGCAAGCTCATCATTAATCCCACTAATATCCTCAATATCTATATCCCCACGCCGATACGCTGCCCAACTCGACCTACAATCCGTACAAGCCCCAACCCTAGTCCCTCTCCAAGATCCAGACATCATCGGACCCGTGGCAAGCGATATCACAGGTTTGTTGGCACTAATACTTCCCATCAATTGTGCCGGGATGGTTTTATCACAACCACCAATCATAACACCTTCCCCACTTCAATTAGCATCATCGGACCCAAACCAACATTCGTTCATCTCTCTCACTCACAAGCATCCAAAGGCTGAGCCCTAATCATCTCCTCGGTATCCATACTCATCAAATTCCTCAAAAACATACTAGTCGGAGCAGCAAAACTCTCGTGAAGACTTATTGTTGGGAAATCTATAGCCAAACCACCATGGAGTTGGATCCCACGTTTTACTGCTTCGATGAGTTGAGGAACGTTGGCGTGACAAGGGTTGAAGCCGGAACCTGTGTTGATGATACCGATGATGGGGCGGGAGAGTGCGTCTTCGCCATATCCGGCAGCTGTCTCAATTGTAAGTAGTGAATTGAGAAGAATTTGTGGAATATAACTACCTTTAATGAAGACTTTCCGCAAGAAGAGCGAGAAATGAGTATCGCCATAATTTGTGAGGCCGCTACGTAGACCTTGGGATGTGTCTATGGGTGTGTCGAGGTTGTAGTCGTCACTCATCTTTGATGTCGTTGTCGTCGTTGTTGTTGTTGTTTATGGAAGTAGCATGGGTTTGTTGTAAGCAAGATATATTGCGCCATTCACGGCGAAGTGATTATTCACGACCGCGCCTGTTCGGAGTTTTGACGAAACTCGCCTGTTCGGAAAACGACCCCTCACAGGTGGATACGTTTCCTTGGGGTATCTCGGACCGAGTTTGGGGGTTGGAACTTAGTAGTAACCATGATTTCTGGTGCTATGTTATTTTAACGCGGTACGTATCAGGCATGGAATTATTCTGATCCATTTCAATTCATGTCTCTTGATATGACGACAATCTCTCGGTCTCCGGCTTTTCTGATACGCTTGTTGATCTGAAGCTGCTAGTAAGCCTGCTCAAACTTGGTCTGAGGAGAGCAGTCTGTGAGTCTGTTGCTGGAACTGATGTATAACTCCTCCGACGTGAGTAGAGACTACATCAGTGTTAGCAATCATGGAAAGAGACTTTTATGGTTTCGCTTACCAGAGCAAAGCCACCAGAATGGCGAGGACCGGAACACCGACTCCTACACTGACGCCGATCGCGATGTTCTTTTTGTGATTTTGTACGGTGTCAATGGCTTCCGTGATTAGACCATCAGATGTCGGTTTGGGAGTGTAGGATGTTGGACTGCCCGATATGGCATCTAGTCTTTGGACGCCGGTACCGAATGCAATGGGGGTGATGGTTGGTGTAGGGTATGTTGCGGTCTGCATCTCTTCCTCGGAACCGGAGACTGTGGCTGTGAGAGTCTGGGTCACTGTTGCTGTGGTTTGGAGAGACACAGGACACTGGCCTGTCACTGATGGTGGGCATTCTACAGCGAGGCGCTTGATGGTCGTGGTCACTGTTGTAGTGACCAAACTATCACTAGAATCTTGTCTCCGTTGTGGAGGAGCCGTGGTAGCAATGGAAGGAGTAATTGTAGTTGATGGCTCAATAGCGCACTTGCTTGTCATCGTGGTGTAATAGATCGCGGTTGTCTTGTCGACTGCTGGTCCGTATGTGGAGGCGCCTAGTGTGACTTGAGCTCCAGCTGTAGCTCCCAGGACCAATGAGTATTCCTGAAGGACTTCCAACTTGCAAGCTGCTTCGTCTGTCAGGTTGGCGTTGAGTTCGGTCTTGAACTTGGCCACATCCGTATAGACACCGATTTCGATGCCGCCGCCAAGATGGTACTCAGATGCACTGTGGTTACCGATTTGTAGAGCGGAGAGATGCAACATATGAAGGACGCTGAGCGCATCGCCTATGCTCAAAGCAGCTTTCGCACCGACTCTGAGACTAGCTGTGAAGCTTGCACCTGCGCTCTCGACAGTGACAGGCAGGAATTCGAAGTGGCCACCTTTGCTATTTATTGATCAGATTAAAGCCAGAGGGATCGAGAGAATTGTGAGTACTCACAGATCAATTCCAGAGACTTCATTCCCAAAGAGTGCGATTTCAAGAGCCACATGATCTTCGATCTTCAGGTGCAAGCCGCTAGTCATATCCAAAGAGCCGTCCACGGATAGGATCAAATCAACCGTGAACACGGCACCTAGCTGAAGGCCATTTGGTAGAGAGATCCCTGCAGGAGTCTGGGAGTGGTAGAGGGGCAATGTGTACTCTGCCGTTGCATTTAGAGTAGTGCCAAGCTCCAGATCCAGGTCCAGGTCCTCGAAGCGGAATGTCAGTGTGATATTCGGGACAGCAGTCAAGTTCAGGGTGTCGAATGACAGGTCAAGATTTGGTGGTAGGATGTCTGTGAAGTCAAAGCCATCCTTCAGATTATCCTCAAATGTAGTCCAAATCTCAGAGACATTGTGGGTGTCATAGTATGTTTCGATGGCGTTCTCAGTCCGATTGATGAGTGCGTTCACCTCTCCCTCCACTTCGACGATCGTTCGATTAATGATTTGACCGACGCTGAGGTCGCTGCCGATGTCGAGCTGCGCCACGGCGAGACCTTTGATGTAGCATGTCTTGCATGTAACATCTATATCGCCTTTAACGGTAACATTGTGGCCGACCTTCGCTTCGGCACCTCTTACAACACGTTAGAATCGACAAGATTATCAGAGAAGAGTGCTTACGTTTTGAAGAGGGTCACGTCTTGCCAGCTTGTGTCCAACCTGGTGCTGGCAGTATGGTTCTGGTCCCTTTTCTGGAGAGAGGCCAAGGCGAGACCCCTTGCGATAGCCGCATGTGTATCTTCGTTTGAGGAGCCGCGTGCATTGCGGGTCACTATCTGCACATCCAGGGGAGTGGGACTGCAGTGGACTATCGCGAAGAGTATAGCCAAAACTAGAGCAGCGAAGGACGACATAACGAAGCTGAGTAGTCCGGGCAGATGCTGAGGTAGTCTTGGTCTCGATTGCTTGAATAGATGCTGGACATGAACGTCCGAAGAGACCCTCGCCTCTAATATGCATCATGGTTGCAGAGCTACCTTAGCCTGAGCAAAGGTCCAGTCGATACCAATGTAGCGATGTGGTGCCGCATTCATGGCCTTGCAGCAGCCATCGAGGCAGAAGCTGCGGCTCTAACGTTTGAGCTACAGACTGCGCCGTACAAGCAATAGAGTTTGTTGCTCTAATTACCCTGGTAGTGACCATTTGGCTTTGCCGGTGTGATCCTCCAGCCTTGCGATCTATCCGAGTTTTTCAACGGCTTAGAGGTGGCAGCGATCGATGGCCATGACCGATCGATGCGAGTATATCGAGACGTGTATTGTGTAAAGTCGCTGCTCAAAAGAAGTGTTTTGCAATCGGTTGTGTGGAAGAAGTCGATTGAAGTCCATCTGTACCTGGCTATAGGCGCCCACAGAAGTGGGTCCCTACCTGCAGCTGAAGCTCAATCACAGCTGCTCAGCCCCCACGGCGCGGGTCGCAGACCTGCAGCGCGATCTAAATATTGCTGGAAGTAAGGCTCCGCGATGCGTCTTGTGAATGCGGCACACACTCTTTGCATCGTTAATGTTTGAGAGCAAGGGGCCCTTGGAATGCTACAGTGCAATGCATGAGTGGCACAGTGCGCAAGCAAAGATAGATAGCAGGCCAGAAATTCGCCTATGCTGAGGTGGGCACCTTGTGAGTAGAAGGATCAATTGAACGCAGTTGTCAAGGGCGAAACGCCTATCAAATTGCACCAGCTGTGACGATTCAGGCTTGGAGTATGCTTGGCCATATAGCTTGCAAAATAGCAGATCGCGCAAGTTCGAGCGGCCCATATGAACGTTAGTTGTCAACGGCATGAACTGCCTTACTTTACCGAAGTATCAAAGCTTGGACTCATACCAACCAGCAATGATGTTTTCGACGTCGAAGCCGTCTCGATCGAGGTCAACATAACCACAGGCAGCAATCTTACGCGGCGCAACAGTAAGACATCGACCTGTGATCTCGTCAGATGTGACACTTGGCGAAGAACGGAGTACAACTGACCATGTATAGTCTCGTCAGAAGCCATGTGCAAGACAGCCGATGCAGCATCATCTACCTCGCAAAAGTGGGCACCAGTCTCCTTCTTGTATCGATCCCAGACTTTCTCGCGGGTAATTCGAGTGCGGACGAGCCTTTGATCACATCAGTCAAACCTCACACCGAAGTCAGTGTCAGAAGCCTACCATGGAGCCAGAATATTGACTCGCATCACGGTCTCGGGAACCGCGGTCCTCAGAGACCTCATCAGGCCTCGTACGCCCCACTTGCTCGCTCCGTAGATGACATTTTCAGTATGCGTATAGCCAGCGATGCTGGACGTGAAGATGAGGCAACCCGGCGAGCCAGTATCTGAAGATCGACGTCGGAAGTAGTGATGTGCCAATTTGGTCGCGTACAAGGCTCCGTTCAAATTGACGGACACCTGCTTGAGATCTGGTTCACATGGTTCGCCACGGTCGTCTGAATCGTCCACGGTAACGGTGCTAGGATAGCCAATTCCTGCATTGGCGAATACAATGTCGATTTGCTTGGATGGAGCCTTGTTCGTCGCAGTTCGAAAGAGAAGACTCTGGTCTGACCACTGGGCTACATCTCCAAGTACGAAGATGACTTTCTCTGGTCCAAGCTCTGCCTGAATGGCATGGCCACGGTCTGACTTGTCGAGAAATGTCACGAACGCGCCAGCCTGTACGAATGCTCGAAGCTGAGATGGTCTTAGCGGTGGATCGTAATGATGTGGCGATTTTGATTCATACTGCTGCCTCTCCTATTCCGCTCGCTCCTCCAGTGATGACCACAGACTTGTTGCGTAGCTTGGTTGGGGAGAAGCCACCAGCAGTGTTAATGAGGTGTCTGGAGCTGTATCGGCCAGAGAATCTATCGACAGTGGCCTGACTGTGAGTGGCCATGTTAGGAGTTTGGAAGTATTCGTTGGTCTTCATTCATCCAGGTCCGTGCGATCTTGATGTAGTGAAGGGCGGATCCGCGTAGGAGTTGCCGGTGGCATATGACATGGTCGGTAGGCATGATGGAAATGGAAAGCTCTTCGTCTCACATACGCCGAGAGCATCAGCTAAGTCTGTTGAAGACTATGCAGTATATTCTGGGCCGGATGAGGTGCGTGTTCAAGTCGTGTTCGAATACAACTCGCTGTAACTCGGCTGATATCAATAATATTTGGAGGCACGGCGGTTGTGTCGTGGTATTGTGCGAGCAAGCTGCCATTGACGTAAAGTGATTTACGCGCCGTACAATCCTCCACGACTAAAACAATTGGAAACGACGATGATGACTGCATTGTTGTTGTTGTTGTTGTTGTTGTTGTTGTTGTTGTTGTTGTTGCGAATACGTGAGACTTTTGACTTGAAGGTGGAGCCGGCAAGTCTTGGCGGGCTGTCTCCTTCTTTCTATCCCGCCAGCTTCGCTCTTCCTGCTTACTGCAGACTTGCATGGCAAGATGGGGTATGTATTCAGCGCCGTACGATGTACCTTTGTAGCTGCCCTCCGCTTCCAATGCCGCTTCCACGAGAGATGGCAAGAGGTAGGTCTGTGACTTCCTTATACCATGAGCTCACACAACAGCGCGTGTAGAGTACACGTCATTCACGGGCAAGAGGCAGAGGAGATCGGCAGTCATCAGTACGCAGGCTATCAGTATGGGCGATCCTGGGACAATGAACATTCATGAGGAGGACTTCATACCCGGAGATACGATGCCCAACCGGCCAAGGGCATTCTCTACTTACATCCATGAAGTCCAGGACGAAGCTATCAGTACGGTCATCATAGGAGCTGGAATAATCGGGTGCGCCACAGCATACTACCTGTCACGCAGCCCTACCAATGTACTCGCCGACGGTCGAAGACAGCAGATACATCTCATTGAAGCGAGCGAGGAGCTCTTCGCTTCTGCGTCAGGGAAGAGCGGTGGGTTCCTGGCGGAGGATTGGTTCCGCCCGGCCACAGCCTCGCTAGGCGAGCTATCTTTCCGACTGCACAGAGAGCTGGCTAAAGAGCATGATGGCTATAAGAACTGGGGCTACAGCAGAAGCACGGGCACGAGCTTGGCGGTCAAGGATGCTGGCGGCAAGAGCGATGAGTGGATGCAGCAGGGCGGCAGTAGAGCGCAAGTCGCTGGTGCACACATCGAGCACTACACTGATGGCGTCAACCCTGCTTGGTTGAGAAAACGCGAGGGCAATAGTGTCGACATGATCAGTGAAGAAGGCGGGGTGGCACAGGTGGATCCTTTGCGATTGAGCCAATTTCTACTTCGCGAGAGCATCTTTAAAGGCGTCACCCTACATCACCCTGCCAGACCTATCCGGATCAGTACCGACGAAGATGACAAGCTCAGTGGGATTAGAATCCGGCACGCCAACGGAAGTGAGCACATGATTCCATGCACGAGACTGCTGATAACTGCTGGAGCATGGTCACCCAAGGTTTTCAGCGTGCTCTTCCCTGGCTCTGCCTACCAAGTGCCTGTCTCACCATATGCTGGACATAGTCTAGTTGTAAGAAGCCCGCTCTGGACGGAGAAGGCAGAATCGATAGGATGCCACGCAGTCTTCACTTCTATGCCAGCCGGCTGGAGCCCAGAGATCTTCTCGAGAATCGGCGCAGAAATATACATCGCTGGGCTCAACAGTAGTTCCGTACCACTCCCTGAGTCGCCTACTGAAGCCCAAATCGACCCGGCATCTATTGAAGAGCTGAAATCAGTGACAAAGGATCTCATTGGCGATGATATAGAAGTTGTCCGAGAAGGCTTATGCTTCAGGCCAGTGACGAGTTCTGGAAATCCGATTCTTGGCAGAATTCCAGATGAGCTTCTTGGTGACTCTGTTGCGACGCTTGATGCACCTCGTGGTGGTGTATTTGTGTGCGCAGGCCATGGACCTTGGGGTATCAGCCAGAGTCTAGGCACAGGCAAGATCATGAGTGAAATGCTTGAAGGTAGGGACCTCGATCGACGGCTCAGTGCTGATGTTACAAGGCTGGGTATAACTTGATGCCACTATGTGCTACTGGGCTTTGCGGCACACGGTGAGCAATACAACTGCAAAACGCAAGAATTGTAAGAAATACCATAATGTATTTTGCCGCTTCTCAGCCCATAGGATCCAAGGTAATGACGGCTTTTGCCGGTTTGATCCCGTGGTGACTTTGATGGAGCGCCGTGCTTGACTCTAATTCGACTTCAATCTCATCACCCAAACCCTCGTAGTGCCTTTCATTCGCTTTCATCTCTCTGTCCTCCTCCGCCTGATTGCGTCGCACAGAAAGATGAAGCTCCACAGATGGAAGCGGAGAAGGGTTCTGCGGCTGCAAGGCAAGTGGGGATCTCGAAGCTCGCGACTTCCGTCATGACTTCGATATCGCAACAGCAAGATAACTTTCTTCTACTATACTTACAACCACCAATATACAACCAAATAACCAAAACTGGACAAGACTTAATCATCGACTAGAGTCACAATGGCAGACGCATTCATGGTGGCGCCAAAACCGCCGCCAGAGCTAAACATCCCTCTATCTAAAAACACCGTCAAGGTATCATGTATCGACAGGTAAATCGACAAATTTCACAAATAATGACATTTAGTCCTAACAATCACCCAGCACCTCACGCTTCAAAATCCCAATGTCCCCCTTCCTCCAACCCGACTACGTAGGCAAAGACTCCCTCACCGGCCCCTCCTTCTCCTTCCTAATCCAACACCCATCCCCAAAACACAAACCCATCCTCTTCGACCTCGGCGTCCGCACAGACTGGGAAAAATACCCATCCTACGAAAAATGGGTCCGATTGAAATGGACCATAAAAGTAGAAAAAGACGTCGCCACCATCCTAAAAGAAAATGGAGTTGATGTCGATGGTGGAGGTATAGGCGCGATTATTTGGTCTCATCATCATTGGGATCATGTTGGGAATCCTGCTACTTTTCCGGGGAGTACTGAGTTGGTGGTGGGACCGGGGTTTAAAGAGGCGCATTTACCTGGTTTTCCGAAACGAAGCGATGCTACGCTTTTAGAGACGGATTTTGAGGGGAGGGAGATGAGGGAAGTTGATATTGAAAAAGAAGGCGGCGGTGTTAAGATAGGGAGGTTTTATGCTTATGATTATTTCGGGGATGGGAGTTTTTATCTTCTCGATACTCCGGGCCATTCTGTGGGACATATTTGCGGTCTTGCGAGAACGACGTCGAATCCTGATACTTTTGTTTTCATGGGAGGTGATGCGGCTCATCATGGAGGGGAGTTCAGGCCTACGGAGTACTCGCCGATTCCTAGAGAGCTGGATCCGAGCCCGATGAAACGCAAGCATCAATCGGTTTGTCCTGGACATGTTTTGCAAGATATGCATCCTCATGAGATAGCGGATAAGCCGTATTACTACGTCACGGAATCTTTTGCGCACGATAAGAAGGTGGCGGATTGGACGATTGATGGTTTGGGAGAATTTGATGCACATGAGAATATACTCATGTTAATGGCACACGATGATGCAGTGGTCGATCCTTATCAAATGGATTTCTATCCCAAATCACTGAATAGCTGGTACGAGCAAGGGATTGGGAAGAAAGTCAAATGGATGTTTTTCCAAGACTTTGAAGAAGCGATGGAGTCGAAAGCGAAAGGTGGCGAAGCTTTTACTTGGGGCCAATATCCATAGAAGCTGCATATCTACCGCATATAGTTCTTCCCAGTTATCTCGTCGATCAACTCGAACATCATTGAGCCAGTAAAATAGCCCGATTTACCTACTACACCTCGCGTGTATTCGGCTTCTTCATGCGAAATCTTGCTTGTCTCAAGGCCTCGCCCTGAGGCCGCTGCATCGGCGAGCAATTGAATATGGCAGAGTTTATCCAAGGTATAGAACCAGTTGACCGCTTCCTCGATCGACTGGCCGACAGCCAAAAGCCCATGGTTGCGAAGCAAGGCAGCTTTCTTGTTGCCGAGTGCAGCTGCGATGTCTTTGCCCTCGTCCTCGGCGAGCACGATACCTTTGCCATCGAAAACAACATGATCCTATAGGTCTCGAATTAGCTCAAGCTTGCGTTTCCTGAAACGGGCCATGCATACATCATAAAAGATACAGCTTTCCAGGGTGATACAGTCCAATGGCCTCCCCTGCTCACACCACGCCCTTCCATAAACACTATGCGTATGCGCCGCACACTGCACATCCGGTCTAGCAGCATGAATCACTCCATGAATTAGGAAAGCAGCTTTGTTCAAAAATTTGACTCTCCCATGGTCCAGAATATTACCTTCGTGATCAACACGTAGGAGGTCGCTCTTGTTAATTAGGTTGAAGTCGATGCCGAAGGGATTGACCCAGAAGGTATCAGGTTCGATTGGGTCGCGGACTGTAATGTGGCCTGCTGCACCTTCGTTCAATCCATAGTGCCCGAAGATGCGATAGGCGCCGGCGAGACGGCCTTTGATGTATTCGCGTTCTTCGTAGGGCGTTTTGAACGTCGGTTTGGAGAAGGTGGAGGTGCCGGTTCCAATGGCGACGTTTGCGGTGGATTTGAAGTCGGGTTGTTTCTTGGAGGTGCCGTTGGAGGCGGGAGATTGTTCATCTACTACTAGTGCTGGAGCCATGGTGACAACTGATACTTGGAATGATATCGATGGATGGTAGTAGAGCAATATGGGGGCGGATGGCGTATAGTAAGTCAGAGTAATCCTGGCTAACCTTACCTCTAGCTGAGCTGGAGCTGGAGCTGACAACAAGTGATGTTCTCATTGGCTCTGGAGCTGATCTGCAGAGGGTATTTATTGTACTTTGAATGGGTACTGTGCTGTTCACCGCAATCGGCTGAGATTCCGTGCTCAGCGTCTTGTTGAATGCCAAAGTCCGAGAGATGCGAGTTGGGGGATACTGTTGCTTGTTGACCCCGCTCGTGTACCTGCTTACAGAGCTTTTTGGCATTCCGAGGAAGTCCTTCGTGGCATTCTCAGTCCCGTTGGAGTACCCTCGTCCCGGTCGGTACTTGAATGCCGATGTTAAGAGCTGTTTGGAGGATATGTCTTGCTGAACCTGACTTAACACCGAACAAAGCGAAGCTATCATAATGTTGGCATTAGAACCTGAGTGGACGCTCCGAGTACGAAACTTCATGAAAATCGGCCGTATCATCCTAGCATTGGGATCATCAGTGAGGGCAGATGCTGGTAAGACATCTCATACGGCTGAGGCAGGACTCTCGACCAGAGAAGATGACCGATACCGCTCCTCGTGGTTTGATCGATTGCTTAACTCTCACTCTTCATCCAGATTTCTGCTTCAGCAATTTGAGTCGCCCTTTCTCAGGTCCAATACAACCACAGCAGGGAGGATGCGACTGCGTCAACTGCATCACGTCAGTGTTCCCTTCGAAGACATTGCATCCGGATGGACAGGCCAGCAGCCCATTGCGACGGTCTTCCAGATTTCGAGTCGTCACAAGCTGTCCGAAAGCATATGCGGGCTGTCAGGGATCCAAGACGATCAAGACTAGAAAACCAAATACATGTAATGTTGTTGACCTCAAGGTCTGAGTCGCAATTTCCTGCCCCTGGCAAACCGAATCTACCTAAGTCTAATGCCGCTTACGTAATATGCCAAGCCTCATGGCCGTGCTCCTAGGTACCTTAGCTTTCACACTTCATTGCCTCCGTCGTCCAACGGCAACAGCTGAGTGAACTCGCATTCCACGGTCATCTACGAGCATCGAAAAATACTGCTGTGGCCTGTTTATTTGCTCGCAATGATCTGAAACGAACACAAAGAATGACTTTTGATCGGGTTATCAACGGACTGGACTACCTCCTTCCCATGCCGCTTCGTAGCTTCCATCCTCAACTATACCGAGACAAACCATGCTCAATGCATGCAATGAACGAACTCCAGAAGCAGCTATAATGCTGCCGGATGGTTTCCTTCCCGAAAGAAGCAATCTCGGAATGAAGATCGGGATCGAGATCTCTGCTGACCTTCGAGCTGCCTTCGCGATTCCCGGACTGCCTTCTGTCGCCCTTCAGTACCAGCAGGTCATGAAATGCGAAGCTCCAACTCGGACGTGGATGGCCACCGCTGAGCACCATCAGAGCTGACGTGTTTCCGCCCTCCGTCACCCAGGCTTGCTCCTTCCTAAAGGCCATCACAGCCTATCATACCATTGCGGAGAAGGCCTGGCTCCGCCAAGTGAGAACGTCTCGCCTCTGGCCTCACGCATGCGACGCTGTTCTTCTGCCTTTGCTTTGCGGGCATTCTTGTCTGCCTCAATCTTGTCCTTGACCCGCTTCTTCGCCGCCATCTCTTCGAGCTTTTCCTTTCTGTGCTGCTGAGCCTCCTTCAGCTGATCCTTGCGCTGCAAATCCTCCCTTGACTCTGGCTTCTCACGCGGCTGCTGAATTGCCTTCTTCTCACTGTTGGTAGTCGCGGCCCGGATGGCTCGCTTCTCGTACAGCTTTGCCTTCAACTGCGCAAGCTGTTGGGCCTTCGTTCCGTATAGCGTCCACTCAGACATATTGGTGGTCAATTTGGCGGGGATAGGACTTGATGGTATCGATTTGCGACTTGGTGCCCAGCCGACTTCACTAATATTGTTCGTAGTGACGAATAGCCGAGGAGGTGAGACGTGGAAATTGTAGAGCCTGCAGACTTTCGATTGTAACAGTCAGTCTTCACTACTGACAGCGGCGATCGCTTCCTCGATGGCAACTCCCCAAAATGTCGGTACTGGTTCTATGGCGATCACAACACGCTTCCGCCGGTTCTAGCTGAGGAACGCGCCAGACAAGTGACTGTGACAGCGCCAAGACTTTCCTGTCCTTCACATAAACGAAAAGTGAACTCTTCAGTTGATGCGGTCCGTGCGCAGATCACCTCACCGTGGACCTTTACAGCGGCTTCTTGATCTTTTCTACAGCTTCTAGCACATCTACACTCCGCTGAGACAAGAGCGCCAACTTGCAAGAAACTCGAACAAGACATTGCTCATACCTCTTTCCAACAGGGAAACACAGCGCGACAATGTCAACGGTCAGCGCCGCCACTCGAGTTTTCGGATTGCCCGAGCTTCTCGAGTTGATCTTGCTCAATACTGCTCCAGTCGACCTCTTCGCTATGCGACGCGTCAATCACACTTTTCTCAACACTCTCAACAGCTATGCCAGCCTGCGAGCGCGCATGTATAGAGAGCTCGGCGGATGGGACATCTCGAGCCTTCATCAGACCATAACGGATCCTCGACTTGAAGAAGCGATCTTTCCGTTCCACATTCTCAGACTCAGCCGTCGACCACACAAGAGTAGCAGCTTCAAACGGTACATATTGTCACTCACTCTTAACGAGACCTGGATCAGGGAGAACCAGAACACCCCGGTGCGCAACCTATTCACTAACCCACTGCTACGGAACGTTGAAGGCTCGTGGGGACTGATCGGTGTCACCAAGCCTCACCGCGCCTTCAAAGTAGAATTGTCGGTTGCGGGCAAGCATTGGGGAAGTCATAGTTGGACGTGTCCGGGCGATGACAGCCTTCGTTTGTACGAGGTTGTCCATAAGTGCATGCACATAGTCTCGAGAGGATGGAAGAAGGGATGGCAGATCGGGGCGATCGAGCAATGGGATGCACATCCACACTATCGGAAGTACTCGAAGGCACAGATGCGGAAGGTGATGGAAGAAATCATCGAAGAACGCAAGAAGATGGACCTGGGGCGAATCTACCGCCGTGGAAAATTTGGCGGCTACCTCGTGCCACGCCTTACTAAGGCAACGCAGACGTCGACGAAAGGTGCGATATCATCAAGAAGGGAATAAATCCGAACGACGATGACAGAGAGAGACATCATTCGCGCTTTAAAGCACCTCATCAAATTTCAGCAGAGTGTCGGGAAGACACAAGCAGAAATGGCTTCCAGCCAAGAGCCTGAAACCACGCTACTATCAGGTATGGTGTGATAAGTCTGAATACAGACTGAATAACTCACATCCCTAAAGACATGCTATAGTAACTTCACACTCAACTCATCTCCTCACTTCCCCTTTCCCAATACGTGCTAATCCATAGACCACTTCCATCATCACTTGCAAATTGACGGTTTATCCGTCTTACAAACACACCCTGTCCCAGATTCTCCCCGCCAATAGCCTGAGACCTAGAAATTACTCGAAGTCAGCGCGCTGTACATCGGAACAGATAATTGCACTCTTACTTTATGGTGTCCGACTTTGACATAACATGGGCCGCATGTGTAGGGACATAAGTCGAGGAAATTGGCGGATAGGTCAGTTGCATTGGCGGAGGTTGCTAAACATAGGGATATGGCGAAAGAGGTTGATAGTTTCATTGTCGTTATAAGACTTGCTTTTTAAGGTTGATGTAAATGTATGATTGTAAGAAAGAGAGACGACTGAACGATCGAGCGATTCATATAAGTGTTTCTATAATGTCTACAACACGACAGCAGGTTTTCGTGTTCTGTACTTGTGAAAGCATTGGCCAAAATTCGATGCTGGAGAATACGAGGTAGCCGGAGGATTTGGGCTGAATGCATACATTGATTCTTTCAAAAACTCCGGACATCACCTATTTGCAACATGTTTTACGCAAAGTCTTCCTTCTTCCTCTTCCGAGCAGCAGTCCAATGCTATGTATATCCATAATACCTAGGACATACAAGCCTCCATTGGGCATCGTGTTCATTACAGCTGAGGCATGTCAAATAACATACGGCGGCGTTGGAGGAGATTGAGAGACAGAAGAGACAGAGAGAGAGGAGGAATTTTTGTTGTGCAGTGTTAGTTGCTGGAGGGGACAGAAGCAAGAACAGGAAAAAGGGAAAGCGAGTGGACTGATTTTTGAAGGTGGTTCTATGTGAATTTTGTGAATACCTATCTGACAGTATTATGGGGAGGGGGTTTTTTTTTTGAATAGTGTCTTAAAGCTGTGACCTAATCTTCAAGGAATAGGTGAGCCGGAGGATTTAGGCTTGATGAAGAGAATCCACATACATTAAACTTTCGAACAACTTAGAATAATATCGGATATTCTTCATACTCTACTTCATTGGCTCGAATAATTCCATTCAAGTATGCTTATCAGATTGCACAACTAATCTAACCCTTCAGACCTTCTTCTTCAACAACCCCTTCAAAAAATCAAAAGAATTACTATCACTCTGCAACTCAAACCTCTTCCCCGTCAATCTCCCATCCATATTCACTCCTTCAGCAACAAGTAATCCCCAATCCGACGTAATCCCCTTAATCTTAGCTTTCGCACCACCTTCAGTTTCCAAAGTCACGATCTGATCCGTATGCAACCAATTCTGATAGTACATGTCCTCGAATTGCTTCGAGAATCCCGAACGACAGAAGCGGGCGTAAAGAGATTCGAATTGGACAAGAATTGCCGCGAGGAGTTTCTCGTGTTGCATTCCTGATTTTAATCCGGCTTTCTTGGCGAGTTGGTTGAGGGATGTGGTTGGTGCGGCGTTTGATAAGTTGAGGCCTATGCCGACGATGAGGGTGTAGTCGCCTCCGCTGTACGAGCTGTTGACGAGAATGCCGCCGATCTTCACGTAGGATTTTATGTCATTTGGTTTGGCATCGGGTTTGGTTGGGTCGAGGGCGTAGATGTCGTTGGGCCATTTGAGTTTGATGGGAAGGTTTTCGTAGCCTCTGTCGTAGTTTTTGATTCCAGCTACGATGGCGAGTGCGGCGAGGTATTGTACGAAGACGACTGGTGCTGATGTTGATAGTGATAAGCTGTGCTTGAGAACGGTGCTGAAGATTAGTTGCCCAGGAGGGGAGACCCAGACATTTGTTCCGCGGCCACGGCCGGACACTTGCGTGGTTGCTGTACATGTTGTGCCTATAGGAAAATTGGCCAGGAGCGTTGTGTTCTTCTCAAGTAGAGTCTGCGTGGATGTGACGACTTCGCCATATAGTATTACTCGGCCGTAGTCGCCAGAGAGACCAGGCTGTCGTGCTTGGTAGTGCTTGAGATGATTGTAAAAGGCAGGATGGTGGAAATGCGACGTTTCTTTGGCTGATGGCGTAGTTTGTGTGTGCGGTATGAGTGTCTTGACAATTGCGTTATAGTCGAGGATTCTGTCCGAGGACTCAGCATCAGCTTGAACATTCTCTTCAGATGAGCCAGTTATAGCAGAAGCTGCGTCTTTGACGGCATCAGGCAGAACATCAGCGACAGCCTGCTTGACGTCGTCAAAGTCCCATCTGTCCTCAATCTTGACTTTGAAAGTGTCGTTCTCGCCAATAATGACATAACGACCAGTCTCTCCGGCTAGGATGCCTGCCTCTCGCCATCTCTGCAATAGTTCTGCAACCTCGCCATCTTGGGCAGAAGAAAGATGCAAATGAGAGAGGGACGGTACCGCTTGTGCTTCTGCGCTTGTCTCAAGTCCAAGCTTCATGAGACATGCCTTTAGGAAATCGGTTCGCTGCTTGTCAGTGCTGAGCAATTCGTCGATCAGCTCGCCATAGTTGGGATTTGATGTCTCGTCACGATTTAGGTTGACACCTGCGAATCTGTAACGCATCAGCAGATGAAGACGTAATGACATGGAGAGAACATACTCCGGATGAGGTCCTGTGAGTAACGCGGCGCCTTCTCCAACCTTGCAATATACAACCGCTGCTTTCGGCTCACCGGCTTCGACAGCAAGCTCTTCTTCAAAAGTCGCCAGTACTTCCACACCTCGATCTTTGAAGTTCACTGCGTCAACAAAGACTCCGCCACCATTGTAGTAGGAACTGAATCCGCCGCTCAAGCTCGGCAGTGCTTCAGAATTGATCTTCAGCTTCACAGCCTTGGCACCTTTTTCGCTGCCATAGACAAATCCCTTGAATGCAAGCCCTCGGCAAGTTCCAGGGTAGAATGCTAGCTCGCGCTCTCCCACTACCTCCCAGCCTTTGCGACCAACCTCGAACTCGCATTTGGATGTGCCGTAGTAGCCGCCAGCACACAGACCCAGGTAGTTCCCACCGCTGTTGACATATGTCTTAATACGCCGATTTCCGTCGCCATTCAATAGTCGGCAGTAGCCAGAGTCTGCACCACCAGGAACTACGAGCAAAGCGCATGTCGATGGCCAAGGCTCTTTGAGGAGCTGGTCGGATGAGATTGTCTGGATAGCATATCGTGATCCGAGAAGTCGGCGTAGAGTCCAGGTGACGTGACGTACGGATGGTAGAGATGTTGACGGTCCCGAGTAGATGAGTACATTGGTCCTTTTTGATGCCATGGTGATGAGATCACGTGCGGGGCGAATGACAGTTTCCCCGTTTGCGCGGTCTTCTCTCTCCTTTTCATCAAAGTACCATTAGTTCGAGTTTGGCAAGATGTCCAATAACGAGAAGGACCAGGCCGCGGCGACTGAAGCGGAAGACGATGATGAACCTGATGAGTGGTATGGCTCTTGCTGGTTTCGCAGCGCCAAGCTGACACCGAGTAGGGACAAGCGAATCTTCAGCACTGGATGCGCCGGTAAGCCAAGAATCAGAAAGAATCAGGTAGAGTGCTGCTAACGGTGTACAGATGAGAATGCGACACTAAACGATTGTTTCCGTGATAAGAAGGACTGGAGAGCGTGCAAGGGAGAGGTGAGTTGACGGCGATGGCCTACCTCGATTCAGCGAAGCATTGGAGCACCCAGAGCCGTGTTACTGACTCGATACGTGAAGATGGAGGCGTTCAAGCAGTGTTGGAAGCGGCAAGGGAACGAAGAGAGGACTGATCAGAAAGATGCGTGAAGGTGTATAGGATATCGGGATTCGGGCAATTTCGCATCTGTTCAAATTGGAGCACTCCACTCAATCAGAAAGCATTGATCTAGCTTCTCGTGCTCAGCTTGCTTGTGTCCGGCGAAGTCTTCACTGGTCGGTAGCTGTACGATAGTCCAAGGTGGTAGTATGAGTGAGTGAAAGGTTGACTGCTCCTTCCTCAAGGTTCTCGTGCTCGGCTCTCAATGCGCACGGACCGATTGTCGTGAACCTCAAACTTCGAGCTCTCCAAAGTTTCGATACACGTCTGAATCTATCACAATGTCATCTTCACGCCGCGCCGGCTCGTGCCTGGCTTCGATAGTGTCTGCATCCGCATCAACATGTAGAGCACAGTCGCAATGCGCATGTCGCATACCCCACGCCAAACGAGCCATTTCGACCACACCTCGACGATGGCAACAACCAGCGCCTACGACTCCTTCCGCCGCACAGGCAGCAGCGAACAGCCAGAAGGTGTCAACCGAGCTGTCACCGAGCGACGAGAGTGAGCCGTTGCGATCGTTGACCGATGGTCTGCAAGATCCTCCGCCCATCTTGAACGAGAACGAGAAGCAGATCGATTGGACTCGCTCCTATCACGGATTGAGCGCCGAGGCTTTTACGCCCGAACAAGCTACCATACTGCAGGAGCCACTGGAGTATGACGATATTGAGATCAAGCCTGACGGAATCGTATATCTGCCCGAGATCAAATACAGAAGGAAGCTCAATCGCGCGTTTGGACCTGGAGGTTGGGGCTTGGCACCGCGTGGCGAGACCATCGTCACTGCCAAAGTTGTAACGAGGGAGTATGGACTCGTATGTGGTGGAAGGTGAGCACAATCAGTGGTCGGCCAATGGCAGTGGGTAAGAGCTAACGGTGTATACTCCAGACTGGTCTCGATAGCGCGTGGTGAACAGCAATACTTCGACCCCGATGGCATTCCAACCGCGACTGAAGGCTGCAAATCGAACGCTTTGATGCGATGCTGCAAGGACTTGGGCATCGCCTCCGAACTGTGGGACCCGCGCTTCATTAGGAAGTTCATGGCCGAGATGGGCAAGGAGCTCATCGTTGAACACCAAGTGACCAAGAAACGACGGAAGCACTTCATGAGGAAAGATGACGAGTTGAAATACCCGTTCAAGGAAATTGCCAATGTGGACGCGTCGGCTTCGACTGGAGGGAGAAGTCCAGGGACCAAAATACCCCCGAACCCGAACAACAACGTGGCAAAGAACAACGGCGCTGCCAAAGGCAATGGGGTAGCGAGCGCGGCCTCGCAAGCATATCAGAAGGCAAAGTCGGGCTCCGTTGCTGCAAAACCAGCCGCTGCCAAGGAATAGAGGTTATTTACGAAGAGTGAGCATGGTGCTGATGAGAGGGCTAGATACCACATTCACAAAGCGAGGCGTCTGTACAACATGTAACAGGATTGCTCGCCTAAAGACCGCGCTCCAGACGCGGGACATGTATAGCATAGATGAAAGCTCTCCTTCGCAACTCTGTATAAAAGCACGTTCAAATCAGTCCCTTACCAACTGGGGATCACTTTGGAAACGACACTCTTGCGCTGATTTCTGATTCCGGGTTACTGCAACCTGGACCGCGTCAATGTTATCGCTCTGGATTGACAGTCCTGATTCTGTGGCGTTACCAACACTCGAGCTGCACCTTCTGCAGTGCAGGTACCATCTCTAACCTGATTGAGCTAGCTTTCTCCAGCGCCTCAGCTCATCCGCTCTCCTGATCGTGCCAGCCTTTCCTACAAATTGGACGAACACACAATGATCGTTCAGCAGCCCGATCACGACACGTCTGACCATCGCTTGGCTTGACTGCAATCTGTCAGGCGCATCCCACCACGCAAACATGGACTCTCGTCAAACAGCTCTGGCCAACGTTGTCAAGCCTGAATATGGCTCACCAAGTGGTCGCAACGCGATGAGTCGACTCGAGGACTTTGGCCCAGCTCTGGAGAAGAGGAGACTTTCCGAGGCTCGAGCAGCTCGTGCCAGAACGTCAAGAGAGTTCTGGAACGCCGACGTGTTGAATCCTAGAACTTTGCCGTATCTGTATTCGGCAGAGGCCGGTATTTTCGAAGCTGAGGACAAGCTAAATCATATGCAAACCGAGCTCAATTTCATTCCTCGAGAAAGACTTATCGATACCAGAGCCAAAAATGAGAGACCTGACGAGACATTGCAATTCCAGAAGTGTTGCAGTTGCTCTGGGATTTTTGAGTTTCGCCTTGGGAAGGACAGTAGTGTCTGTATTCTGGCGGGACTTCCACCTCAGCACATGGCATACACCGCGATCTCGTACGTCTGGGGAAATGTCAAGGATCTGGTTGTGCGATGCGCGAATTGCAATCACTTCACAGCATTTCCAATGCAAAGTGCTTCCAAGTTCAAAGACATCATGACTTTAGCAGGTTCGGGGTCTTTCATATGGCTTGATGCGCTCTCAATCGACCAAGCCGACAATGAAGACGTGGCTATACAGCTCGCTACCATGGGCGCTGTCTACAAAAACGCTTCGACTGTATCGGTCTTGCTTCCGAGAGAGGACAGATCCGGCTTTCAGCTACTGAAGACTTTAACTGCTGATGCCAAAGACATACTTGGCAGACCCGCGCACTTCTTGTTGGACTATGAAGACGCTGACAAGGCTGAGGCAAAGAAAAACGCGAGTTCAAGTGACAATCGGCATGGATCTTCTGCAGCTGGTGATTTGATGACGGCCCAAAGCCCCAACCTCCCCCAGCTCCCTCGTTATCCTGGGAGACTGACATCAATCGTGTGCAAAGAATTCTTCGCTACCTTCGAGGCCCTGAAGAGAAGAGTCGACAATCTCGCATATTGGAAGCGTGCATGGACCTTCCAGGAATGGGCCTTGGCACGAGACTTAAGGATAATGATTGAGGATGGTGCTGCTGGAGATACTCTGACTTCAGTCAAGACCTCGATTTTCAGCGCCGCCGCCCTAGTAAGCCAATATATTTGTACCAACAAAGAATACGCCGCTATCAAGATCGAGCTACCCTCAAATCAAGTTCGAGGCACCTTTTCTGACATCAAGCGGATGTTTCCGTTGGAGGACGCGATCCTTGCGCCCGAGGAAGTCGACGAGGAGGAGTACACCTTTCAAAACCACATGTCCTCGATCGCGTGTGACCAACTCCTGGGCCTCAGGCTAAAATCGCGGGTCACTGGCATCCACGCACAAAGAGCACGTCTGCATCTGATGTTGGATGCGTTCGATAGCAAACGACAAGCAAAGCATCAAGCCGACTTGGTCGCCTGCTGGGCATCCATGTGCAACGTCCCATACAAGTACTCGAAGGATGACACCTGTATGGAAGCTGTCGCTAAAGCTGTCGCTTCGATGAGGTCACAAGGACTACAAGTCTTCGACTTCATTCCACCATCCATGGACCCGGCTACAGAACATGAAGGTCTGCCATACTTCTTTCGATTCGCTCAAACGCTTCCCGCACGCCACTCCAAATTAGGCCTTACTTACGAAGGTGCTCCTGTCCTTACCGGCCGTGCCGACCCATCTGAACATCTTGTAGCTGTACTGCTACAAGACACCGAACGAGCGCTTCGACTACCTGTTCGCCAACCAGTACGACAAATTGAGGCCGCATATGTCTTGAAGACCGCTAAACTCTCGGATATTCAGGGAGTAGTGAGCGTATGGCAAGACTGCATCTTCAGCCAAGACCCAGGCATCGAACCCTTGTGGGCCAACCTTCCCGAATATCTTGCAGGTGGACTCAAGCAAATAGCTGATGTCAACGCGTACAAGTCATCGATGCACAGCATCGTGCTCTTCACTATTCCCGTCAAAAATCGATATCAAGCACCAGGCTATCTGAGAGGCTGGGCCATTGTCCCTTCCTGGGTTCCTACCGAGAAACTCTGGCTAGCCCGAGAGAGCATCAATGGAGTCTTCACCGTCTGCTCCAGCTATGATACTTTGGACTACTATCATTTGGCTTATTTGACTATCACGGATCAAGTCAGTGGTACGATTCTTCTGCGAGCAGATGAGCAAGGAGTTGTCGATTTGAGGATTGATACGCCGAAGACTTATGGCTCTACTATCGGCTTTGTTGGTGGAGGGCATTTGTCGGATTTGAGGACGTTGAGATGTACGGTGAGGCTTGGGGAGTTGAGGAAGGTGGTCGAGGGGCCTGCTGTTATGGAGCCTTTGTATCGGATTTGAAATCGATGTTGAACACGCTGATTAGTTCCTCCACCATTGCAACAAGTAAGAGTTGGAGCGACTCTATCCCCGGATCACACACGATGCCGAGTCCGAATGCGCAAAGTCTCCTCAACAGGCACAATCCCTGGGCACTCCTGCGGTGGTCATCTCATCTGAGTTGAACAGGCAAAATGTCAGAACTACCGCCGAAGACCACCGCAACACAGCTATGTCAAAGCGAGAGTCAATGGAGGCGGGCAACCCAGTTCCGAGTAAGAAATCGAAGACGCTATCTCGCGACCTTATCGATCCAGAAGTAGCCAGAACACACGAAGTGCTGGCAAACGCTAACGCGTTGAACGTATCATGGAAGATGAAAGTATCGAACTTGGTTGAAGAGAAGACTGAGCTCGAATCGAAGAACTGGAAGGAGCTTGAGAGAATTATCGAGGAATCAGAACGGGATACGAAAGCCGTACATGTGAAGAACTCCGAGGAAAAAGATATGGCTTACATCGTCTACTCCACATGGTACGAAGCATATGACGAACCCAGGAGGGAGTTCGAAGGATTGTACTATGACCTGGACACGGCGAACAAAGCAGCACTTATCGCGTACAAGAAAATGTATGAGGACGAGCCGGAACTCGCCTGGCGTGAACGGCCTATAACTGATTTTGGCAATACCACTACGCTTGATCACTGCAACGTCAGGGAACACGAGGCTGGTAGAGTTACTAGTCGTGCCGGTGCACACGGATACAAAATTGAATTCGGGCAGGAATCTGCTACAGTTACGGTCGAGCCTTGCGAGTTTTGAAGCGAGGCCACGATCAATCAGCGGGAAGACAGGGCATCGGATCTTCCCTGGAAGCGTGCTCAGCAGTCACGCGCATCAAGTACACTGTTCTGGTGAGGACAATGAGGACGCAACCGAAGACGAAGGTGAAAGGAAACGGCCCTGAGACGTATCTTGATCTCGGAAGACGCAAATACACGATACGGAGTATGACGAGACTCTGTCAACAAAGCTGACCTATGTCACTTTTGATGGGTAAGATCGGTTGAGGAAGGCAGTTCAGTGGCCTACTACATATTATGAAGCCTTTGTATCAGATACAAATTGTTGCCGACAGAGACCTCCACCTCCATGGCGATGCCGAGACCGAAAGCATGTCGCGACCGGCCCAACAAGCATGAACCATGCGACCCAAATCTCTTTAAAGTTCGACACTCCTTTCAAGTTATGGAGTCATACTCCGTACGAACACCAACTCTCTGTTGTATCGTAGTCATGCCGAAACGCAAGGCGACAGAGATCGTGGAAGCCGGTCCAAGCAAGAAATCGAAGACCGCGTCAAAAACGAGATCCGATACAGATAAGGCCTTGGTTAAGGCGTTGAACGAGCGGTGGAAGGATCGGGTCCTGAAGTTGGAAGACGAGAATAAGGGTTTGCGAGACGCGAATGCAAAGTTGGAATATGTGAATATGGAGTTGAGAGCTGGGAATGTGCTGAAAGCGATCAGAGATTTTGGGAAAGAAAGCCCTGCATACACTGTCAAAGCGTATTTCTGGGGAACTGCAAAAGAAGAGCCCCGGAGAAGTCAGCCACAACATTACGACGATTTGAAGACTGCCAATCACGCTGCATTCGTCACAACAATCCAGTGCCTTTCCGTGAAGTTCGAGAAGCTTGATCCGATAGTTGACTGCGGAAGTGTCGACGGTCTCAGCCATCAGATACATGTCACGAAGCCGTCCTGGACATCCAAAGCTGTTTTGCGGGGCGGTCGGCACCGGTTTTATCACAGGAGCACAACAGGCAGCTTTCTAATCTGTGTTGAGTCCCTCGAACTTATCACAGAGGCCGAAGCGGAAAAACTCAAATACGCTAAGCCATGGCAGCTTGTTGAAAGAATGGCTGAAGTTGACATCGATCTCGCTCTCCAGGTTTACTCGCATGAAGACTTCAATCACAGGGTCTTTCAAGAACCTGATTTCATTAGGTGGCAGCAGTAAGCTGAGCCTCTGACCACGATTCTTCTGGTCTATCTACGGGATGTCGCTGCTCCAGATCAGCTTCTATCCTTCCAAACTTCGACGCGTCAAATAAATGACTCCCTTATCATTCTCATGATATCCTCACGACATTGGTCACCGACCCGTCGATCGATCCGTTCGAGTCCTTTGGGAGAGACATATTCAATGGACTGGCTCGGCAGACGAGGACTGTTTTGGGTAACATGTTTTGCTCCAAGTGAAAGCGCTCGAGCCAGGACCAGAGAGGTTTACATGTACCAAGGAGTTCGCGGAAAACAGACAGTTCAGCATCCAGGCTGCCGAGTCTACGTAGCAGGATGGCCCAGCAGAGGATATGCGATGAGGCAATTTCCCACTTGGAGTCTTTTACGCTATGCGCTTAATAATCCAGACTGTTGCAGGTGTTGATGCCGGGCAATACCTTCGGTATTTGGCTGAGAGTCAAATCATTGCTTTCAGCGCAACAGTTTGTTCCAAAAAGCGACAGTCAGAGCCAGAATACCCATCTTTACCCAGTGGACTGCAGGTCCGAATTTCTCCACGCCGGACGTGATCGAGCTGGAGGGTGCAACAGTTCCCGTATTAGATGTTAAGCCCGTCGTCGCAGTCTTCGGTAGGCTCGTAGCAGAGAATCTCATCGTGGCAGGAATGGGTGTGCAGGACTGTGCGAGATAACTGAATGGTATTGAGTCGTAGCATAGACCAGATATGATCAATTGGTCATTCGGACAAGAGCCTTGGTTCGCAGACGTCAGAGTCTGGGATGATGAAGACGATCTGGAATCTGACGGGATCCAATCGTTATAGACGACAGTTCCGTAGGCGGTTGATCGGGTTGAGTCGCATTCGTAATCGTAGTAACGGTAACCATTAGGATTGCCAGTCTGCGAATATCGAAACTCGTGGCAGTAAGGCCATTGCGACTCAGAGCTGTGGCGTACCGTCAGTGTTACAGGCTCTTTGACGAGTGCTGAAAGGGCAGCTCATACCAGACTCGTACATTGGTAGCGATGGCACAGTTGCTATCAAGCAACTGGGTGTAATCAATGCAAGATGTAGCAAAGTCGCAGTTCGATACACTAGAATTGCCTGTGCTCAAGGAGCAGCAGCCAAATACAGGCCCGCTGGTTTGCCAACCACAAACCCAGGAAGCAGCACAACCCCAGGGTTGATCTGCCGAAGTCAGTACATGCCCTCACGTAGATTAGTGCAGATCGCCGCCATACTCAGGTCTTGATCGATATAGCCGCATAGTGCAGGGTCGACGTCGCGTTTAAGACCGTGGTGACGTCCCGCCGTGGGAGGTGCTGTCGGCCTCGGAGTCCATCCTTGGGGATTATAGACGTCGAGAGCAGAGTTGGTAGGGCCAGAAGCTGGAGAGACATGAGCGGCCACAACTGGCAGCAGAGCGACCAGAACCAGCATTCTTTGCTCCGTAGTCATGCACAGCTAGTAAGAACAAAGGCCAGGGAGCGCATTGGTATGATCAGAAAGTGGTATCGTCGTCAGTGCCGCGCCCCGCTGAACTGAAGCATTATCATAACCATGCCTGGAACTCCAAGAAGACGTTTTAGGCTGACCTACGATGGGGATACGCTAGAACATGGCGAGGCACACACTTCTCAGAAGCCGAAGCAAGCCATTCTGTACGTCCTGCATTGTGGTGGCGAAGCCCAAGCCGTAGCAGAATGCTCAAGAATCCTTATTCGCCGTACGAAAGTGCTTCTGCCGTCTCATTATGCAGCTCTTCTAGCTGGTAAAGTCAATTTCCAGGCTCTCGGTGAGGTGATGTTATGGCGAAGCATGTTTACGGCTCCAGGCAGCAAACGCCAAGACCAATTTCTGCCTGAGGACTTCATCGCAACTTCCCTCTATACGCTCAACTCCATCATCGACTGTTCTCTCAAGTGTCGCGAACTGACAACGCACACCCTCTGCAGGTAATTGCAAATTCTCACGAAAGGCTGGACTATGCGGTCGAAGGATCACGGATCTTCATGGTTGGCTCAAATGCACCTCGCCCCAAGCATGCAGCGAAATCTTCGCTGCGGCCATGGCTTGGCGCCACTTACGACATGCTACTTCTGCATACCACAAGACTCCGGGACTTCTGAAGATCTCAGCAAGAGAAAGAAGCAGTGGGTAGCCTAAAATCTGCTTGATTCGACCTAGGAAGGAGTCAATCTACTGCAAACGAAAACGGCAGGACTTCAGAGATACCTAGTGTGATCTGTGCCGCACCCACGGTAGTAACCTATGCAGGTCCGCTAGCTCCAGATCAAACACCATGCGTCCTGTTATCAGACAAATGTAGCGGCTGAAGGCTGCGCGAACATGCGCACTTCCCTTCCTCTCTTCAGTCGGGTGCCTACCCGTCATCGATACCTCCCAACGCGCCATGACAAGCCGCATACAGTCCAGCGTTCCATCGCGACCACATGAAGACCATGAACTTGATGCCGAATCACGAGAGGACGAGAGGGGTATACCGAAGACAGAGCAAACACAGGACAGCCTGCTGATTCCCCGGGCTTTTGGGGGTACGCAATCGAAGTCGGCTCGATACAGAAGAGCCGTGGCTCAATGGTGGCAAGAAATTGTTGCTGCAATTCTGCTATCAGCCGCCGCAATTGCATCTTTCGCAACCCTGTACCCATATTCTGGAAATCCTTTACCTGACTGGCCGTATTCCATAACCATCGGCGCATTATTGTCCACATATTCGGTGATTCTACGGCTAGCTGCGACTTTCCTCTTAGCCGAAGGTTTGGCGCAGTTGAAATGGCGCTGGCTGAACAATGGCGGTGGAAAACCTTTGCGCGATCTGGTGCTTCATGATGAAGCCACTCGTGGACCCATTGGATCTTTCCGTCTTCTATGGCGGCTTCCCTGGCCCATGACTTGGCAGTGGATGGGCTGTATTTTGGTCATTATTGCACTCTTAACCGGCCCTTTCACACAGCAGGTGCTGCATTACGATCAGTGCCCTGTCCCAATCCGAAGCTCTAAGAGCGTTGCTACTGTTGCTCGTACATCAGTATTCTTTGGACAAGGCTACCACCTTGCGGCTATCACGAATACTCTGAGTCTTGGCGAACAGAATGCGGTCAACCTTGGCTTGTACACACAAGGGAGCACCGGGGCCCAATGCAGTTCCGGGAATTGCACCTTTGAGCCGTATACATCGGTTGGCTACTGCAGTGCATGCAGTGACATCTCTTCCGAAGTTCGATTCGTGATATGGAACGGCGAGGATGCCTACATACAGACCTACATTCCTGACGGGCTCAGCACGAACTACTCCTCTAGTCAAATGCCAAACTATGCTGTTGGTGCCAACGTACTTCGGAATGGAAGTGAGAGCTTTATGGTAGTCATTGGACCACCCAATGGACCGTCTTACGGTGCCGCTACAGGCGGGACATTCGCCGACTGCAGCAACAATCGCACATGGGCGTGTCAAGGCTACGCTGCTACTACGTGCAATTTATCTCCTTGCATCAGAAGATACCAGGCCAATGTAACGAACGGCATCTTCCAAGAAAACATAACGGATACTTGGACGGACCCATTCGCTGGTGTTCCATGGGCTGACGGAAGCCTCACTGCTTCGGCCGTCAACAAATCCTGTCTGAATGATGGCGAGAAGTCCATATTTCGTGGATTGAACTATACTTTCGGAGGGGATAGTCCGTGGCTTAGCTATAGTGGATCACTCCAGGCCTTCAATATGACGAAAGCAGCAAACGATCTGGCGCCCCTTGAACAAGGTCTACTTGATCGTGGATGTCTCTACGCAGTCGATACCTTCTTCGACAACGGCCTTAGCCTGTATCTTGGTAGTGGTGCATTCTCAGGCAACGTCACCGGTGACAATTCGGAGGGCTCTGCGGTGGCTGCCTTCGTCGGTCCGCAACTCATGCTCAATATCTACAACTACGGTCAAATCAGCTTCGAACATACTCAAGCTGTGTTTGAGAACATCAGCCTATCTCTTACCAATTATATGCGGCTCAATCCATGGAGTGGCAACCATAGCACGGCGGCGAATTATGATTTCGTCTCTTCAAGCTATAGTCTCACGGCTGCTTCAACACCAGCACAAGGCACAGCATTCGAGGCAAAGACATGCCTGAAAGTGCGATGGCCTTGGCTTGCTCTGCCAGCAGCCTTAGCAGTCTTCACTTTAGTATTCTTCACGGGAGTCCTCCTCAGCTCTGGTAGTTTAACCCATGATGTTCGGACATGGAAGTCCTCGCCGTTGCCTCTTCTCTTCTTCGGCTTCCCGGTGACAGATCTTACTACCAAGTCGCAGCACGTCAGCGATCTAAACAGCATAGCGAAAAAGACCAATATCTGTCTGGCAAAGGACGAGGATGGCAACATGGTGTTACAGAGACAGGGTGGTGTGGCTGATCGTTACTCTGAGATCTGATGCAGCTGTAGCAGTACTGTCCTTCCGTGTGAAGATCAATTGTCATCATTCCTTCTCATGATACTCCTCCGTACTGGGCGAGGCTTGGGTTTCCAAGGATTCATACTTTGACAAGCATGAACCATGCAACGAATGGCAGTGGCCTAAGCTTGCGAAGCTACATAAACGCCGATTGGCTGTCCGCTACTATACTCGCACTTTACTCTCTAAATATAACAATAACTTCTATAGCTATTAATATAACGCAAGACGGCCGCGCCTTACTATTATTTAGTTCTACGAGTCTATAGAGATATAATAGTGCCTATTTTAACCTAATAATAGTAAAGTATAGTATAATATAAGTCTAAACTTACTCCTAGCGCGATAGTATTATAAGTACGCGTAAGTACTTTATAATAATAAAGTAAATACTAATAATAGTAGCGAGTATCTTAAGAGTCTTTATATAGATAGTAATAACTTTATTTTCTTTATTACTATATATTTATATAGAAGCTAGTAATTATATATAAATTAAAGATAGATACTAGCCTTAGTAATACGCTACGTAAGTTACTATACCTTAGACTAAAGAGTAGTCGCGTATATAGCTAGATATAATACTTAATAATAATAATATATCTATTACTACTACTAAAGCTAAGTTAACTTAAGAAGAAGTATCTAAGATAGTAGATATATAGCTAGAGCTAGTCTCTTAGCTAGTCTCTTAGCTAGCTCCTTAGCTATAAGTAACTCGCTCTTTATAATAGCTTAATACTAATAGACTTATAGTAGTTTTTATTAGCTAGAATCTACTAATAATAGTAATTTCTAGTACTATAGTAATAAGTAATAGTAGGCCTAGCTTAAAGCTAGTAAGTCTTTAGACCTAAAAACCTATAAAAATATATTAAATAATATCTATAAGTTCGATATTACTAGCTATATTATAAAGACTTCTAAAGATATAAAAGCTCGCTACTACTCTAATACTTATACTAATAGACTTATAGGTAAATATACTACTATAGCTTATAGTAAGTATACTAGAAAGTTATATAACTATATAGTATTTATAGATAACTCTAAGGTCTATTAATACGCTTTATATAAGTATATAAGTAGAAAGGGTTACTTAGCTAAGAAATATATTACTTTTAAAGATAACTCTAATAATAGTAAGCTAGAAGTTAAGCTATTTACGCCTATAGTAGATAAGTAGCTAGTAAGTAAGTATAAGTATAATAATTATAGCGTTCTAAGTATTTATATTACTATTTTTAAAAGAGAATAAGTAGATATAAAAGCTAATATAGAGGTTATAAAAGCTAATATAGTAGATATAAAAGCTTAGCTTAACTATCTTAGTTTATAGATATATAATTAGTATAAAAAGAATAAGTAAGCTACTAGCTTCTACGCTATTTATATATAGCGTAGTATTAAAATAAATATACTACTAGCTATAGTAGTAGTAGCGAGTCTACTATATAACTAGTAAGTCTTTACTTCTTTTTTATTCTTAGTAAATATTAAGACTATTTATAGTAAAGATTTCTATTTAACTTCTATATATAAGACTACTATTTCTATAAATACTACTAATAAATATTTTTTAGCTTTTAGAAGCTATCTTACTTCTATATATTATTTAGATATATAGCTTATTACCTACTATAATAGAAGACCTTTATATTTATAAATATATACTAAAATATTAATAAAGAGAGCTAAGAGGAAAGCGAGGAAAAAAGACCTAAAGTAGTCGAAGTATAGGCGCTAAGCCGAGATAGCCTATCTTAGCTTTTATATACTATAAGTAAGAGTAAACTAGCCTCTACTTATAAAACCTATACTATATTCTCGTTTCTATTAAAGAAAGCTCTATAAGTATTTTTTAATATTATCTCTAAGTTAGCTAATTTACCTATAAGTCTATAGTAGCTCTAATACTTAGTACTATAGTAGCTTTATTACTCGGTACTATAGTAGCTTTAATACTTAGTAATATAGTAAGCTTAATATCTAGTAAGTCTATAGCTTTATTCTCTAATACTATATTCTTAACCTTTAGTAATACTATAGATATAATACTTAGTAATACTATAGGCTTAATACTTAGTAATACTATAGGCTTAATATATAGCGATACTATAGCTTTAATATATAGCGATACTATATTCTTAACCTTTAGCGATACTATATTCTTAAACTCTAGTAATACTATATCTTTAACCTTTAGTAATACTATAGACTTAACGCTTAGAGATATAGTAGGCTTAATCTTTAGTAAGTCTATAGTTCTAGGCTCTACTATATATAGCTCTATCTACTTAAGAATAGTACTTAAGTTAGGTTCTACTACTACTAATACTAGAACCTTAGGCTTATAAGTCTTAGTAATTATTAGCTAGATTAGTAGCTTAATATTTAATACTTTTACTAGAGTATTTAGCTTACTACTAT
Source organism: Pseudocercospora macadamiae (assembly GCA_012978405.1). Taxonomy (NCBI): domain Eukaryota; kingdom Fungi; phylum Ascomycota; class Dothideomycetes; order Mycosphaerellales; family Mycosphaerellaceae; genus Pseudocercospora; species Pseudocercospora macadamiae. Next base: position 107,390 of record WRNY01000074.1, read on the forward strand.
TATTTCTAGTTAGATTAATATATACTTATAGAGCTAATATAGTAGGCTATAGACTTATATCTAGAGCCTCTTAATAATATAGTAAATTATAACTTAGTAGCTTTTTATATAAGCTAGATATATTATTTTTACTAATAATAAGTATAAGCTTAAAAGATTTAAATAGTAGTAGTCGACTTATAGCTAATTTAGTTAGACTTACTAGTAGAGAGCTTAAACTCTAAGCCTTCTTCTCTTTTAGTATATATATAGTATTAGGCTATAGGTTATTTATAAAAAGTTAGAATATTTCTAGATTATTATTAAAAAGCTTTTCTTTACTTATAATAAAAAAGCTTAGTAGACTACTAAGTATATTATATCTAGTAGTCTTATAGACTTTATATACTATATTAACTCTTTACTTATAAGCGTATTTATTCTATACTAGGTTTTTAAAAGAAATAAGCTTCTTTTTAAAATTCTTAACTTATAAGCTAGAGTTACTAGATAGACGAGGCTTCTAAGTCTTCTAATTAATACTATAGTATAGATATAGCTCTTTAAAGTAATACTCGACCTACTAGTACTATAAATCTTCTTCTTTAGCTTTAGATAAAATAAGCTTTAGTAGCTATTTCTTAGAAAATATAGCCTTTTAAAAATAAGTCTTATATTTAATTTAGATTCTAGTAACTTACTAGTTACTACGTAGCTTAGTAACGCTATATATATAAGTTTCGACTCTACTATACTTCTATTAAACGTCGACTAGAATCTTATATATATATATAAAAAGCTTAAATAATAGGTTTAGTATCTATAGCTTTTTTAATAACTATAAGTCTTAAGTACTAGTAGCTATAGAAGTACTTATAGTTAGAAGCTATCTATAATATTATTTATTAGCCTCTTCTAATATTAGATTAATACTAGTATAACTAATCTAGCGTATATAATCCTTTTTATTTACTATAAGAACCTTATTTATATAGCTTATATTATTTAAAGTAATAATTAGACCTTTATAGTTACTATATTCTTAAGTACTAATAGTATGAGATAATTTCTTCTTCTTTAATATAGCCTAAAGAGGCTCTATAGGCGTTAAAAGTAGTAATAATAGTAGAAAGGAAGAACTAGGTAGGTTATATAAAGAATTTAAAATACTATACTTACTATACTTTTATATATAGCTATATTTAAC
>WRNY01000075.1:0-107895 GCA_012978405.1 Pseudocercospora macadamiae
TTTATCTATTTCTTTATTAGGTAGTATAGAGGCGTCCCTCTATTTTAATTAATTAATCTTTTATAGATTAATTATAGATACTTCTTATTTTGTAAGTTTCTTCTAGGAAGATCTTACTTATAGCTCTCTTTTTTATTTATCTATTACCTATAGCTATTTTACTATAGGTATTTATCTATTACGTATAGCTAGGCTTATAGTAATAATAATAGATAGATTTTAATTATCCTAATAGCTATAATAGCTATTACTTTCTATAGAATTTATCTATAGTACTATAAGATATAATCTCTTAATCTCTTATAGTTATTCGAGTCTAAGCCTTTAGTTAATATATCTGCTACTTGTTCTTTAGTAGAGATATATTCTAAAGCTATAGATTTATTTAGAACACATTCTCTTACAAAGTGTTCTTATATATCTATATGCGTAGTACGCAAATAATGCTCTAGATTATTAGCTAATTCTATAGCTAATTTAGAATTAGTTAGAACTAGGTTCTTTCTAGATTTAATCCCTAATTGTTTATAGAGATCTTTAAGAAAAATGTATTCTTTAAAAGTCTCTTTTAAGGCCATATATTTAGCCTTGCAACTAGATAAAGCTACTAATTTTTGTAGAATAGAACGCTAACTTATAGGCGCTTTTTCTTCTAGAAAAAATATATAGCCTGTTATAGATTTTTGTATAGTATAGTTACTTCTCTAATTAGTATTACTATAGCCTTTTAGAAAGAGTTCTAATTATAAATTATATACTAGCGCAAGGTTATATCTTTTAGAATTATTTAAATATTTCTAGATTCTATCTTATACTTTATAGTATAATTCGCTAGGGTTTGATATAAACCTAGCTATATTACCTATAGCAAAAGAGATATTAGGCTTTGTTTTAGTTACTAAGTAGATTAGAGAACCTACTTTAGCTTAATACTGTCTTATTTTATCTATAGAAGCCTCTTCTATAGATTTTTCTAGACATATACCTATTTCTATAGGAGTAGAAACAGAGTTTAAGCCTTTTTTATTAAATCTAAAAAGGATTTTATCTAAATATCCTTTTTAACTTAATGTTATAGAGTGATTTTTCCTATCTCTAATTACTTCTATTTCTAAGTAATTTTTAATAGAGCCTAAATTACTTAATTCTAGATCTTTAGATAAAGAATTCTTTAATTCTTTAACTAAATCTAGAGTAGGACTAAATATTAACATATTATCTATATAGTATGTAATAATAAGGCTTGTTTTATTATTAATAAAAGTAGCTTTGTTTTTAAATAAAAGATTAAAATCTCTTTTATCTAAAAGAGACTTTAGGTATAGATACTACTATCTAGAGGCTTATTTAAGGCTATATAAGATAGTATTTAATTAATATACTTTAGTATTATCTTTTTTAAAACCTATAGGCTAAATTACGTAGATTTCCTTATCTATAGAGCTATTAGAAAACGCTAATTTTACGTCCTATTACTCTATTTCTAAGTTAAAATACGCGGCTTTAGCAAATAAGGATTGCTAAGTTTTAGGCCTATAAGTATTACTAAAAGTATTGTTATAATCTATACCTACTATTTGTTTAAATCCTTTAATAACCTATTAGCTTTTCTTTTTAATTAATTTGCCTTTAGAGTCTCTTTTATTCTTATAAATCTATCTACCTTTTAGAGCTTTTCTATTAGGTAGAAGATTAACTAAATCCTACATATTTAGTTTCTCTAAGTCTATTATTTTAGATTATATAGAGTCTTGCTATCCTAATTCTATAGCTTCTTTATAAGTAGTAGGTTTATTAGAATAAGAGTCTTTACTAGCTAATAAAGCTAGTTTATCTTCTAATCTATTATTATCTAGAGTTCTAAAAGAATATATAGAAGTATATCTATAGCTATTAGAGCTATAGCTATTTAGATTATTACTAGATAGAGTCTATCTCTTAGTACTTAAGATACTACTTATAGTTCTATTAGTACTAAAATTTGTATCTTAAATACTTATAAAGTTTAATAGAATTCTTGTCTTATTTAATTAGATATAGTATTCTACTATATCTAAGTCTAGACTTAGAAAGAGTATATACTATTAGATGTATCCTTTAGTATTTAGTTTATTTAGTCTATAAAGAATATATAGATTATAAGTTAAAGTTTTAAAGAATTATTAAAAGATAGAATTCTTTTCTCTAGATATACTACTTTTGTTTCTACTCTATCTTTATAGCTTAGATTAATACCTAGGAGCTAGAACCTTGCTAGTATACTAAATAGAGTTTTAGTCTTATATATAATAAAATGCTACTAAATTAGCTCTCTATCTACTCCTATCTTCTAACAAAGAGTATAGCTATATTTATATAGTAGCTATTATCCTTTAAGTCTAGTATAGAAGGTAATATGTTATCTACAATTAGTAAGACTAAGTCTTTTGCTATCGCTTTAGCTAGATTTCTTAGAATTGTAATATACTTTTTATTATTCTAATTATAAAGTATAGCCTATATATAATATACTCTCGCTTATTCTACTAGTTAACGCTTAAAGAAGTTATACTATTATAGAGTTACATCTTTAGATAGTAACCTATTACTTTAAGCGATATTAATAGCCTATAGAAGATTCTATAGAATATATCTAGAAGGATCGACGTCTAGATATCTCTCTAATAGCTCTATAAGAAACTATCTATTTCTACCTACTATATTAACTATAGTTATATAGCTATAATCTTTTATAATTAGTATAAGGAGCTTAGTAAAGTTAAAAGTATCTAGGTATAGATATAGTAGCTCTATAGTAGAGAGACTATAATATAGAGCTTTAATAAGCTTCGGCTAAGCTTAAAGTATATTAAAAAGCAAGTTGCTTTTATTAGCAAATCGAGCTATAAATAGGCTATATAGAACTAGCTATTTGCTTTCTAGTAATTAGTTTTTAAGCTATATAGGTAAGAAAAGTATAGTAGAGAAGATTATCTAGAACATTATCTAACTAAATTAGATATCTAACGTCTTAGACTAATACATTATAGAAGTACTAGTATAGTTATATAAATTAGGCGCTTTAAATTTTAGGATACTAGCACTAATTAATAGTCTTAAGAGCCTTTAAAGTAGAGTAGGATAGAGACTAATAGTTAAGCTAATCTAGTATATATTAAGAGTATTATTATAAGGACTTAGGATAGCGTTAAATACCTTTAGATTAGAGAGGATATATACTATTATATTAAAAGTAACTCTCTTATATCTTTTAATAGCTACTACTAACGGCGTTCGAATCTTGTTATTAAATAGAGCCTAGTAATTTATAAGTATTAACTAGTATAATATAGTTTATTTTTACTATTATAACCCGAGTAGCTATAAAATAGACTTAGTTATTAAAAAATATACTATATATAGAAAGATACTTTTAAATTAAGGTCGGACTAGCTTAGACTTTATATATTAGAGTATAGTTCTATTTTAGTATAATATAAAACATTTATAAAGTAGGCCGCTTTTTTATATATCTATAATAGTTAGTCCTAGAATAGAATTTATTTTTAATACTATTATTATTAGAGTAGAGCTAAGTAGTCTAGTTACGCTTAAAGAGTTATAGTAGCAAAGGCTTAAAGTAAGACTACTTAAATAGAGTAGATAGCTTAGAGGCTATTTTATAAAGGCTCCTAATAGAAGTTAAGTACTTATAGTATTAAACTAGCTTATAGTATTTTCTAACTATTTATTAGATCTTAAAGAGATAACAAAGTAGGCGCTCTATCCTTCTATTAAAGTATACTATATATATCTAGAGAAGTTTGCAATTTATTTTAGGCTTTATAATAATATAACCTTTAATATAAAGGTATTAAAAGTAATATATTTAGAAGATATAATCTATAAATAGTAAGTTTTAGTATATTATCCTACGAGCTAATTACTAGATATCTTGCTCTCTAAAGCGTTAATAGTTACTATAGGCGCTAACTAGATACTAGTAGAGACCCTAAAAGAGCTACTTAACTTTTTAAAACTAATATATATAGTAGAGAGCTATTTTAAGAAATATAGAAAACGTTTAAAGATAGGTTAAGTTTTAATCCTTAGTAGTAGTAAGACTATAGTAGATATAGCTACTAATCTTATAGAGAGACAAGATACTTCTAATAATAGGCTACTAGCGATTATAGTTTTTCTTTAATACTCTATTATAATAGAAGGATAATATTAAAACGCTTCTAATAAGATAAATTAGCTCTATAAAAATCGTACTACATACGTACTATTAAACTCTCTTTTAGAATTCTATACTATAAGTCTTCTTTCTACTTTAGTTAAATAATAAGCTTAAGAACTACTACTTTACTACTTCTAGAAATTAGGACTTCTATATAAGGAAACTTTAGAGATATACTTAAAATATAATAATCTATAGGCCTTAGCTATAACGAAAAATTAGCGTATATTCGAGGCTTAGTTATAGAGAGCTTTAGAAATTATCGAGTTAAAGACTCTAAAGCTAGATAGAAAAGTAGTAGAGTTCTATACTAGAGATTTTAGAAGCGTTTATTATACGTTCGATACTATTATTCTTTATAATAGCTATAAAGCCTTATTTAATTAGATAGCTATCGAGGGGTTTGCTAACCTAGACTCTTATAATTAGTATCTATATTATTTTCCTCTAGGTCTAGGTTACTATCTATTCTTTATTAGATAGATATAGCTATAGTAGAGAAGTATTTCTACTATAGTAGAAATACTATTATAATATATTATAAAGCTACTTACTAGTATAGCTAGCCTACTCTTAGACTACTATTAATAGGCTACTTACTATAAGGAGGTTAAAATAAAGTACTTTAGTAAGAGTCCTAGTCTCTATACTCTAGTCGACTATAATATATTTTTAGAGAGCGCTATACACTACGCTAGCTATAAGCTAAGCTTTCTATCTTTATATATACTTTTATTTAAATTATATCTTCTATATACAATTATAGGATTAATCTAGATTAGTAGCCTTATCTAGACAAGACTACTCTAGAGTTCGGGACTATACTTACTAACTTCTATCTAGCCTTTTAGCTATATAATTACTCTATAGATTAGTAGGCTACTAGCTATGTTTATAGTATATAATAGGCTTTTAATAAAATAGTTTCTCCTACTAAGATAGCTAGTTTAGTATTAGTAAAGTAGTCTAGAAGCTAGGCTAGAGCTTCTAAAACTACGTTTAAGAAACTATAATCTTAAAAAAGATATACTACTTACTACGCTCTTTATAGTATCTATAGTTCTGCTTAGAGTATAATACTACTTCTAGAGAGTAGTATTTCTACTTGTTTTTCCTCTATATTTAATTAGTAGAACTTATTATAGCTTATAGATATCTTTAAAGTAGATACTACTAAGAATTTATACTCTATATAGTATACTACTTTAAGTAAAGGACTTTTTTAAGATATAACGTCTCTCTCTATATTAGAAGCTATCTACTATTACAAGCTATAAATATTCTATAGTCTAAATCTTCTAATATCTCTCTTAGGATATATATAAATATATTACGTATATTCTAGTAATCTTTAAATGTTCCTATATCTATATATTATCTAGTATAGATATATAGATTCGTACCTAAGCCTATATTAGCTAAGTTAAACAGGCTAACTAGAAGCTATAGGTACTAATCTATAATAGCTTTAGAACGTATAAAATACTTAAAATTCCGAAATTTTGTTTTAAGAATAATATTATTCTATACTACCTACCTTCTTATATCTTTTATAAGCTCTAGCTCTATAATCTTTTAATATTCTCTCTACTAAAGGTAGCGTATCGAAAGTAGATAGAACAACTTAAGTAAGAATATATAGAAATAATTAGAAAGGAGTACTTTACCTATCTATATAGTTCCGCTAAGGAGAAAGTATTTATACTACGAAATATAATAGCTAGATAGGCAAAGGTAGGCCTTTGCCTATTTAATCTAGCTAGAGTACTTAATAGTATTCCTAGACTATTAATAGAGGCAACTACCTAGTAGACTATAGAGATATATAAACTATCTAGTACCTAAAAACAAATACTATTAATACTAATAACTCCTATTTCTATAAGAGCTATTATATCTTTATATAATCTTATTAACTAAGATACGTATCTCTTTAATAATAAGTATAGATAACGTCTCTAGAGGTATATATAAAAGCTAGTAAATACTATATAGCTATTATTTATAGAGCGGACTCTCCTTACCTAGTAGAATAGCTTTCTAGCTAAGATAAATAATAAAGCTAAAGCTCGATAGTCGACTAAGTTATAGAAACTAGGTACTATAAAGACTCTAAGCTATAAAGACCCCTAGTAAGTACAAATAGAATATATAGTAATAGATACTACTAAAGAGACTAAAAAGGCTAAGCGAGAGGTAAAAAAGAGTATAAGTACTATAGTAGAGATAGATAATATAATAATAGGTAATAAAAAGTATAGTAATAAGCGTAAGGCTAACGCTTTAGAAGTAGAAGTATCGAAGCTAAACGCTAAAGTAGTATAAATAGCTAGTATATAGGTAGTCGAATATAGACTAGAAGTTAATAGACTTAATAATATAACCTAGCTACGCTATAAGGAGAATAAAACTATACTAGAGCTATATATAGTACTAGTAGCGCGTATATAGTAGAGTTAGCTAACTCTCTAATTTATTATATAAGTAAATATAGTATTTATACTTTATAAAAATAGATACTTAATCGAGCTTATAATAGAAAGAGCTAAGTTTAATACTAGTATTAACTAAACTATATTACGTACTATAGCTTATGTATATTAAAAAGTAATAGCGTACCTTAGAGTACTTCTTAATTACTTATATAAATAGAAACTCTAAAATTTACTTTAATATCTATAGTAACTTTATTTATAAAGGACATACTTAATTAGTCTTTTACTTTTATACTTTTTGCCTCTTCTTAGCTCTAGGAAAAGACAGGCCTTATAGTAAGAGCTTTACTTTTAACTTAGACCTTAAAGTACTAAATTTAATATAAGCTCTTTAATTTTATTAGAGAGAAGTAGGTAGGTAAGCATTTTTTTAGAAGAATAAACAAATATAGATCCTAGTATAATATTAGTAGAGTTTTATATAAATTCGAGATTTGCTCTAACTTTTATATTCTAAAGCTTTATAGAGATCTTAAAACTTCTATAAAGAGATAACCTACTCTATATATTATAGAGGAATCTAATTATATATAAGCTAATGTTCGTTATTTATAAACTTTATACTATATATATTTAATAATAAATTTCTTAGTATATTTGCTTATATAGTAAGTATATTAGAGCGTTAGTATAAGACATTTATATAGCGAAGTTTCTTAACGCTAATAAAAGCAACTATTTACTAATCTCTTTTCTTATATAGCTCTTTATAAAGAGGACACTTCTTAATAAGCTATTTAATAGCTTTAGTTAGAGAAATCTAGGATAAAGATTTTCTCTTATCCTTATAGTAATTTTATAAAAAGGACTTTAAAAGTACTTTAGACTTTATTAGTTCTTCTATACTTTTCGCTTAAAGAGAAGACTAGAAGCTAGAGCTTTAGAAGCTAAGTCTTTTTAAATATAGTATATAAGAGATCCTAGATTAAAATACTCTAAGAAGTATTTATAGGTCTAAGAATAATTTAGATAGCTCTCTTAGTAAAGGCAAAGTAATAGGCCTAAGTTAGTATCTCGCAATAGTACTTTATACTTTAAGTAAAAGCGTATAAAAAGAGATATATTTGTCGATAAGCTCCTTAAGGTCTTTAAGCTTATCTTCTATACTTTTTTAAAGAGAAGTTAAGGAGAATTCTTTAGAAATATAGTATCTATTAGGCTAGTTAGTTACTAACGAGATATATAGATATAGAAAGTCGATTTTATAGTAGAGAGTACAAATCTCTACTAATTGCGACTCGAGGTCCTTATAGTACTACCTTCTCTAAGACTTAATAAAGCTAAGTTATTCTCTAGAAAGGAGAATAATAATACTATTTAAATCTCTATACGTAGTATAAAAGCTAGTTCTATTACTAGGTAGGAGAGTTGTTATAGCTAGCAGAATATTGCTCGAAGACAAGGCTACTAGTTTAAAGGCTATTTACTTCTTAGAGAGAGTACTAAAAGCTAAGGTAAGGTATATTACTACTCTTTACTAGCTAGGTTAGAAATAAAAGAGCGCGGAACTATAGAAGCCTTATTACTAGATAAAATACTTACTCTATTTTATAATTATACTCTTTTATTTAATTACGTTACTATAAGAGACTAGGCTATTAATTAGGAGCTCTCTAGTTAAAGTAAAAGTCTACTAAGGTCGAAACGTACTATATCTTACTAGCTACTATTTATATCCGCTTCTTAATTAAGCTTTCGCTTACTTATTATTATTAATTAGAATAGAAGAATATTATATTTTTAAAGCTAGAAAGTCCTAGGATTAGTATAATTAGGCTTCTAGGAGCTCTATAAACGCTTCTACTACTTATATATATAAACTTCAAACCTTAAGCGCTTTCTATAGTTATATTAGACGCGTTTGTTACTATAGTAGCGCGATATTTAGTAGTATTAATTACAGATATGTCGCGCAAAGTTGTACTAAATAATAAGGTTTAGCGCTACTTAGTAGATAAGTCGTTATATAGTTACTTTAATTTAAGTATTAACTTTATATTTAGATATAACTTTATAGCGCAAAGTTAGACTATTTAGAGTTTAGACGAGTTAGTTTTAGAAGTAGTATATTATAATAGTTTTATTTTTTTAGAGTAATTTTATAAGTTAAGATTATTAATTACTAAAAGTACTTATAGCTAGTCTATACTAAGAATTATTAAAAAATTATTAAAATTAAGTCGTACTTATAGTTAGAAATTATAAAAAACACCTAAAGTACTTATAATTACTTTATACGTAGTCTATATTACTTAAAAGATATCTATATTTTCTCTAGTTATTAGATACGTTATATTTGCTTTTTACTTATAAGCTAAAATTTATAAAAGTTAGTCTATATACTCTACTATTACTACTATTGCTCTATAAAAGGCGTTAAGTAAGCCTATAGTACTAAGCAATATCTAACTCTCTATTATAAGTACGCTAGTTATTACCTATATTAAAGTAACTTATATTAAATAGTCTAGTTATAAATTACTTCTAGTACGTTATCTACTATACCTAGACTTTGTTTTTATTAAATTACCTTAATGTCTTAACTATACCTTTAGTCTAGCTAAAGATATACTTCGACTAAAGGAACTATATATAGCTACTTAATATGTCGAAGTAGTAGTATATAGTAAAAGATATAGCCTCTAAGCTAGGCTCTCTATTATTTATAAGTATCTTAAAAATATTAGAAGCTTTAAATATCTCGAGGTAAAACAAATCGTAGTTCTTAAATTAGATATAGACGCGAGGATTTAGCTCCTAGCTATTAAGAGTATAGTATTATATAGCTTTTGCAATAGTTAACTTAAGTAGTAGAGATAAGGAGCTATTACTATTCGACTATAATAAGTCTCTTAATAAGAAATTTGCTAACTTTAAGAGCCTAATAACTATACGCTTTACTATCTTTACTAGTATACTAGTAAAAGACAAATATACTATTAACTATACCTAGACTATAAATAGTAGTAGTAGTAATATAGAAAAGGATAAATACGTTACTATTACTTTTAAGTAGGTTAAGGATATAGTAATAAGAGAAGTAGAGCTTCTTAATATAGCAAACTAGGAAAATAATACTAGGCTCTAGAGATTTATAAAGCTAGAGTCTATATTAGGCATTTCGAGAAAATAGTAGTAATAGAATAGAAGTAATAACTTAGAGGTATTAGTTTTTAGTAGTAACGACTATATAAGTATTTAAGCGACAAGTTAGATATTTAGTCTTAGAAAGCTATAAATATAATACTTAAAATAAGTAACTTTATATATACTACTAACTATTTCGATTAATATCTTAAAGTTTCTACGTAATGTTAGCCTCTTTCTCGACTAGATATCGACCTTTTAAGTATAGTAAAGACTAGCGTATTATCTAAAGTCTACTATAGTATATAGCTATTAAGAAACTAGCTAAATCCTTTAGTAAAGCTAGTAATACAAGTATCTATTTTTTAGAAAGTCTAATATAGTTTTGTTTAATATTATAATATTTCTATATAAAGTCTCTAGATTTTCTAGTTAGAAATAGTTGTTTTAGATCTTATAGTCCCTAGCGTATTGTCTAAACTCTACTACTATAAAGTCTTTCTACTATATATAGAGATACGTAGAATATAGTTTCTAAGTACCTAACTACTATTAGAAGTATTATTTAGCGTAGTAGAGAAGATATGTTATTATAAGAAAGCGTTTAGGTAGAACAATTTAGAAGCTAAAGTTAAGTAGATTAGGCTAATACTTTTAGCTATCTCTAAGCAATTATAGGAGTTAAAGCTACTTCTAGCTAGAGTATCTAATATCTTTTCTAGAGATCCTTAAACGTATCGCACGTTTAGTAGTAAATTAGTCGGCGCTAGAAGTTAATTAATTATAAATATATACTTACTCTAGGTTAGGTATTAGGCTTAGGTCTAGTATTTTAAGCTTTTAACTACGTAACTTAATATCGGCTAAGTTCTACTTTTAATATCTTAAATATATACCTTTTTTTTCGACGCTTCTATAATTGCTATTATAAGTAGCGCAGGTTTATATAAAGATTATAGTATAAAAACATTAATTAGTATACCTATAGTAGTCTAGAGACTTTACTCTCTATTATAGTAGACTTCTAATAACGCGATAGCTCTCTACTATACTTAAAAGTATTATATCTAATTAAGAAACCTTACGATTTTACGCAGAATCGCTAAGATATAAGTTAAAACTATTAACTTCTATACCTAACTTCTTACGCTAATAGTACCTTTACCTTAAGGCTAGTAGTAGTAAAATCTATATAGTAGATAGCTAGTAGAAGCGTATTAAGATTTGCTAGCGCTACTTATAAGAAGCCTATAAGCTTATAATATCTATTATAGAGATAGTTATTAGAAACGTCTAATATACTCTTATAGCTTAGTAAGGTTCTATATATATTCTAAATACGCCTATAGGTATTCTAAGCGTGTCTATAGAGGTTTTAAGCGCGCTAGCCTTATAAATAGCTTAGTAAAGTCTATAAGTATTCTAAGCGCGTTTAGAGTAGTATAAAAAAAAGAGCTTCTTTACTAATACTACTAAAAAGGCTCGCGATTTATATAGGCTTTTAAACTAGCAAAAAGTTAAATAAAATAATAGATAAGTAACTATTTATAGCTCTTATCTACTAGATAGCTAATAAAAGATTTAAACTCTTAACTATAAGCTCTCTCTCTTAAATTATAGGAAAAGAAGAAGCGTCTAGTCTAATAACTAACGTAATTAGCTAGAAGTATTAAGAATAAACAAATATCTATACTTTCTAAACTAACTATTATACGTTTTAAATATATCTATAGTATTTCTTTACCTCTAAATCTTCTTCTAAATTACGCTTAAAAATAGCTTAGTATATCTCTTATATATTCTAATTATATCTATAGTATTTCTTTACCTTAGAATTATTAATAAGCTAATATTTCCGTCTCTTATTATTAATACTACCCTTTTTGTAGTATATATATTATTAATTAATAAAGCCTTCTAGCTAATAGGAAGATAGGTACTCTACTCGCTACTTAATAATAAGGTTATAGAGCTAGTTAATATTTTTATTATCTAAATATTACTAGATTAAGTATCCTTTTATTTTATATTTCGTTATTTTAAACCGCTTTAGTACTAAGCTTTTAGCTTTTATAAAGAATATAGTTAGAAAGATATAAATATCTTTCTATTTCTAATACTTCTAGCTAATTAGGTTATCCTTAGAGTAAATACTAGTCTTCTTTATAAAGTTATAAAGAAGATAAATTTGTTTTAGAGTTCGAATTCTCTATTAGCTATAATATAGAAAGGAGATATATTTATATATTCTTCTCTATTGTTTTCTTCTATATTTTATCCTTTTCGAACTTACTTAATACTAAGCTTTTAGCTTTTATAAAGAAAATAGTAAAGCTTTCTACTACTAGTAAAGCTAGATCTTTTTAATACGTAGTAACTGTTTTATATATAGAAAGGTATAGCTAAATACTTAATTTTACTAGTAATATATTAAGACTTTTAGATAGTTATACTTTAAATTTAAGAGTTAAAGAAGCCTAGTTTAGAAAGCTATATATTATAGAGAAGGCCTGTTTTAGAGAGTAATATATTATAATTTTTTCGATATTTTAAATACCTATAAGTAGAGATTCTTAATAAGTAGTTTAAGTAAAATACTCTAGAAGGCTCTAGTAAATAGGCTAACTATTAGAAAGTACTTATAACTAGTCTAAAGTTAGAAATTATTAGAAATACTTATACTTACTCTATATATAGTCTATATTACTAGGAAGGTATTTCTAATTACTCTCTTAAGTCCGACTAATTAGAGCTAAATAAAGCCGAATATATATACTAGTAGAGGCTTAATATTCTTATTAATTCGAAGTATCTTAAATTTAGCTTACTATAGAGAGCGGCCTATAATATAGATAGAGATATTAGATAGATAAAGTTAGATATACTAGAAGCTAAAATATATTCTATAGACTCTAAATCTTATTAAGTATTTACCTATTCTTAAATAGTATCTAGTAAATCTATTATTACTATATTAGCGATTTGCTTACTAATAGCTTTAAGTATAGACCTAATCTCTTTCTCTACTTTAACAAATCTATCTAATACTCTTAGATACTACTAGGCCTTAGGAAGTTCTTTAGAATATAGAGTCGGTAAATTGCTTTTAAATTACTTATTTTATAGTAAATCTAGATTAATCTCTTCTTTGCGATGTTTTAGACTTAGTTTATTAGAAAGAGGCTTAGGGCCTTATTTCTTTAATTAGTTCTAGTCTCTAAAAGGTACCTAATATACCTCTATAAAGGAAATTAGATTTAATTATATATGTTTCTATATCTATATCTATTTCTATAGGAGTATTTAAAAAAAGCTCTCTTCTTACTTATTCTATGTTTTTTCTACTACTATATTTCTCTCTAAATAAGATCGAATCTATTATAATATAGCTTTCTATAGATTTTCTCTTAGTTATTTAGCTATAACTTTACTAAGGTTTCTTCTAAATAATTAGCGAGTATATAAGTCTAGTATATTATATAGTTAATACCTAATAAGTCGCCTATCTAATACAAACCTTAATAATTAAGCTTATTCTACTATATACTTCTTAGTCGCCTACGTCTTAGTAATATATTAATAAGTATAGCTATTAGTAGATACTAAAAGAATAAGATAATAAAAACTATACTATATTTATTATAGTAAACCTATAGTATAAATATTAGTAGAAGCTAAGTAAGGTTATTATATAAAATAATACTTATTTCTATAATTAAAGTAGTAGATTAGAGCGGATATGCGGAGTTAGGTCTAGCTACTTTCTACGTTTCTCGTCTTACAAAGATAGTAAATTATAAAGTAAGCTAAGTAGTTATATAGAAAGATAAAAGAACCTAGGTATAGTAACAAGTATCTATATTATAAGATATATACCTAGTTCTAATCTCTCTTATTAGCTTCTTTGCTTCTATATACCTTTATACTTAGATATATAATAATATAGAAGAAGGTACCTATAAGCCTAGTAACTTTATAATAGTACTAGTCTACGTATCTAGTATATAGTATATTATACTATATAGAGTATAGACATATATTAATAGTACTCTAACTATCTTACCTATAGTTTCGACTTCTTAGACGCCTCCTATACCTAACTTATCTAATATAATCTCTTAGACTATTAATATACTATCTTATAGTTAATATCTCTCTTATATAGAGATAGGTTATTTAAAATACTCTAGAATATCTTTAATCTACTAGGATAACGACTTTAGGAGAGTATTCTATATATCTAGAAGTATAATAGTATCTATTTATAATATTAGAAAAGACGCTATATTTCGCTATAATTTGACTTTACTAAGTAACGTATACTATATTACTCTCTAGACGCAATATTAAGTAAATACTATCTTATAACTATAACTAATAAGTTATAGGAAATAGATTACTATTATAAATAAAAAGCTTAATAGATTAGCTACTATATAAGTTATTAATTAGTATATAAGCTACGTAGACGTCGATTAGTAGACTTCTAATCTAACTATCTTAGACAATTATATAAATAGAGCTACAATTAACCTTAGTAGACTACTCTAGAATTATCTATTTATAAATATATCTAACTCTATTTATAATATAACCTATAATATATCTATATATATAGGATAGTACTCTAGCTCTAATTAGCTTTAGTCTCCTAAATATATATAGTATAGACTATTCTAACTTAGGTATAATTTGCTAGTTAGAGGAATTTTCTATTACTTTATAAGGGCTTTAATATTAAACTCTAAGGCTTATATAAGCCGAACTAAGAAAATAAGTCGCTCTATATTAGAATACCTCTATAGATATATATTAAATAATAGCTCTTTAAAGTTAAGATCTGCCTATACTTTCTATATAGTATTTATATATAGCTCTACTTCTTTCTATAGTAGATCCTACGTAGTAGAAGAATACTAGAAAGATTTAACGTCGACTAGTCTATCTAGTAAAGCGTATCTTCCTATCTATTTACTTCTAAGATACCTTTCTATTATTAATATACTAGGCTTCTTCTTTATAAGATCTATAAGTCTTATACTAAGATATACTTAGATATCCTAGTTAAATAGATAGAAAAGTAACGATACCTAGATTATATCTACGCTATCTTGTAAATAAAAGTAGATATAAGTACTATAATTAAATATATCGGCTATAAATAGCTTTACTATTAAGGTCTCCTTATTATAGAATAGCTAGTAACTAAGCTTAAGAAACCTTAGATTAATATTAACTCTACTTAGATTCTAGCTATTTGCGCTATCTATTATTAGCTAACAAATCTTCTACTCTAGATAGTAGCTAAGATCTAAGAAAGTATTATCTCTACTAGTCCTACTAAGTATTTCTATATAGGCTAGATAGCTACTAAGACTTAGAGCTAAAAAGCGATAGCTATTAATATAAGGATAGCGCTTTATACTAAGACCTTACTTGCGCTTAGAGAGTTAGTTAGGCTATAAACGAGTACTAATAGATATATAATATCTTCTATATAGGCGTTAATATTATCTTTAAAGATGTTACTATATTACGTAAGTAAAGTATAGGCTATAGGTCTAATTAAGAGACTTTAGCTACTAATAGAATAGAAATAATAGTACTTACTAGCTATAGTTATCCTCTACTATCTTATATAAGTCTTACCTATAAGTATTAATTTATACTTACGGATTAGAATTTATAGACTCTAAATAGTTCTATTACCTATATTTTATAAATATAGATCTAAGACTATACTACTTTAAAGAGATAATATAACTATATAATATTTTCTTACTATCTACTCTTATAGTAGATAGCTATAGCTATCTAAATAAGTACCTACTAGGCTATATAGATCTACTACTAAATTTACAGATCGACGCTATACTTAATATATTTACTTTTTATATTAATACTTAACCTCTACTACTACTCGATAGTATATTTATAGCTAACGCCTATATAGATCTAGAGCTATTCGATAATCCTAATCTTAGTATTTAGTAGATCGACTTTGCTCTTTAAAGCTTTCTAGAAAGATTTAGTTCTTTATAGTATCTTCTAGAGGCTAGGTCTATTAAGCTAAACTAGGACAAATTAGTTTTAGTAATAACTAACTTTATTAGTACGTTCTAGGAAGCTAGTAGTTAATACTATAGCTATTTATAGACTTATAATTATTATTATAATACTCTTATCTAGGACGGATATAAATAGCGTATCTTAAATAAGACTATATCCTCTACTATAAGGCTTCTTTTAAGGCTTTAATTTATTAGCTAATATAAATAGGTAGCTCTATTTAGTAACTTAACTCTTTAAGCGTTATATAGATATCTCTTAAGAGTCTAGTATATAATTATAAACGTTTTAGATCTTAGGCTATAAAGCTTTCGAGCTTCTATCTTCTAAATACTCTATATACTTAAATACTTTCTATTAATTTGCGTATCTTTTTTATTATTAGTCGCTTTATAGAATCTTATTATCGATACTTCTTACTATAGTAAAGTATATATAGGTATAGATAAATAATTTGTCTTTTATATATTGCGCTATCTATACTTAGTAATAACTAATAAGCTATTTTATATTATACTAAAATTAATAAATATACTCTATCTTTAATTACTATCTATAGCTTTAGATATTACGTTCTATTATCTTACTTTCGCTATAGGGCCTTTAGATTACATATTTGTTTACTATATAGTCTTACTTTATTAATATTACTCTACTTAGTATATAATAGCCTAAAGTTAAATCTTAGTAGATAGCGTCTCTAAGCACGTATTATCTTACTATCTCTAAGAGTAAGTACTATTTCTATATACCTCGCCTAGATATTAATTATATAGAATTACGTAGCAATAGATATAGTTTTATAAAAGCGGCTTATTATTAGCGTATCTATCTATATTCTCTAACTCTCTTAACTTATTAGCTCTAGATTAGTTATAGAGAGGCTAAACTAGAAATATATAAGTCGATTCTAGCTTATAGTCTCTAGATCTATTACTATTAAGGAGCGTAGATAATATACTAGTAGTAATATATAGAAGATCTATATAGAGGTTTTATTCTAGTATCTACTTAGCTAAGGTATAGGAGAGCTTAATCTAAGAAGATAAGTAATATAAAGACTAAAATAAATAAGTTATAGTAAGTAAAAGTAGATAGCTCGATTTAGCAATTTAAAGTTAGCTCCTAGAGTAGTACCTATTATATCTAAAGATAAGTATATAAGTAGTATTATTAATTTTATATATAAACATAAAATTAAAGTAAGATCTGCTATACCTAAGAAGTAGTTCTTAATCGTTAGAGATAGAACTCTATAACTTGCTTTTAGAAATACTATAGTCTTAGGCCTAGTATATTATAAACTCTAGCTCCTAAGCCTAAGAATTCTAAGAGAAGAATACTAAAGAAGGTCTAGAAGATATCTACTAAGACTATATAAGCTATTTTCTTAAACCAACTAAGGCTCCTAAAGGTCGAGGTTACGTAGTTATAGTTTATATATATTAAAGTTACTCTAGAGGATCTTGTCTATATATTTTAATATATTTAAAAGCTTAATATATAGTTTATAAGTAGAGAAGTTAATCTCTAGATACTAAACGTTATTTAAAGCTATAAGGATTAGAGTAGATCTAGAGTCCTCTTTACTTTCTTCTATAATTATTACTAGGATAATATTCTAAAACTATAATAGAATAGATCTAGAACTTTTATCTATCTATAAAATAGTTTATATAAGACTAGGGCTCTTTAATACCTATAAGATAGTAAGTCGGCGGATATATATAGCGTAGTTTAGCTAGTATTAGATTCCTTAATAGCAATTATTAATATACTTATAGAAAGTAAAGCATTATAATAATCTACTACAACTTTAAGTATCTAATTCTTTAGTATATAGAGATAGCTTAAGATAGTAATATAGGACCTAGTTCGATAAGTAGTAGAATTGGCGTAAAGTTTAGGAGAAATTTAAAAGATCTTTCTAATATATACGTTCGATATAGCTAAGTAATAACTTATCTAATAGACTTGCTATACTAGAGATTATTATACTAATAGAAGTAGACTTTGTAGGTATAATAATCTCTAGTATTTTATGTTTTTAGAGAGCTTGTTATATAGACTACTAGGCCTATTATAGCCTAGTAGTCTATATAATATTTACTTTAGATCTCTAGTTAGACCTAAGTTATTTTGTTATTTCTAGTATAGGCTATCTAGCTCTCTAGACTATCTATCTTCTATCTACTCTTAACTAAATATAGTAAACTTTAGAGACATAAAGTTTAAAGTAGTTTTTATATAATAGTATTACTAAGTACTTAGAATGTAGGTATCTAATAGATTTATTATTAGAAAGATAGTAGAGATAATTATTCTTAATATAATCTATTATCTTTACTAGCTATATATATATTCTTATCTAGTCTTTTATAGAAAGATCTTTCTCTCTAAGATAAAATATATATTACGTCTTTTTATATACTATAGGAATCTCTAGAGCGACTACATTAATGCTTAGCTCTATTTATAGATCCTCCTCTTATTCTTATATTTATGTACGCGTTTTCTTTTGTACTTTATAGAGCTTATATATAGTAGATATTGCCTTTAAAAAGCTCGCTCTTAAAGCTAGACTCTTAGGCGTCTCTAGGCTCGGATTTGCCTACGCTAGTATATTAGTAATTTTATATCTCTATAGTAATACGTAGATTTTCTATATAGGTCTCTTTAGGACAACTTCTTCTTATATCTATCTTAGATTATTTCTATATATATAGTCCTTACGCGCCTTTTTTAATACTTTTGTTTCTATTCTCTTTACTTTAGCTCTTAGCTTATACTATAGTTAGTTTTTATATTTTAAAAGCGAAGTACTCTAAGCTTTAGTATTAGTACTAAAAAATATCTTAATCTTACTACTTATATAGTTATACTTCTTTTTAAGTTAACATATCCTAGAATCCTTATATATGCGTATCCGATATTTCTTAGGTAGTACTATAGATAGTAAAGAGTCTTACGTAAGGCTTATTTACTAAAGTACTCTTATAATTCTATTTTTTAATAGGCGTCCTAAATACGTAGCCTATATATTATATTTTACATTTTAATTAATATATAATTAGAAGATACTACTATAGTAGTAGCCTATTACTTAATTACGCTCTACTTCTATAGTAATATCTATATATATATTAATTCTTACTTAAAGAGATATTAAGTAATACGTACTATCGATAGAATTTTCTATAGTATACCTAATATAGCCTTACGTAAAATTATATATAAATCTTATAGTATAGCCTAGGCGCTTTAAATATCTAGTAATAATTATAGTATATAGAGGCTAGGTTAGTAAGGTACGCTTTATACTATCTATTAGACTAGAGTCGCGAAAGATTAGTATATTTAGTATACCTTTCTTCTATAACAAACGTATACTATTTACGCCTAGAGGCATATATTTGCTTAAGATATCTACTAGTTAAAGTATAACCTCGAAGGTATTATTAGTAATCGCAAGTACTAGGATAGCTAATATAGAATCTAATATTAAATCTTCTATTTACTAGAATATAAAACTACGCCTATAGACTTCTTAGTTTATAGGTATAGCTCTTATTAAAACATACGTATAGCTTAGGATCTCGATCTTAGCCTTTGCTATACTAAAGTAGGATTTATATAAAAAGTATAGATATACTATCTTTATCCTAAGTAATAATAAGTCTAATATCTTAGTATAGTATTATTCGAACTTTAGATACTAGAATAGGACGCGTACGCTCTTTTAAGGATTACGTATTAAAGAGATAATATAGGCGCGCTTTTATAAAAGCTATAATTAGTATTTCTATATAAAGCTAGTAATATTACTATTTGTTATAGTATCTATAATAGTATAGATCGTTAAATATAAGAAGCTAATAGAGATCGTTAATATATATAACTAGTTTCTCCTTAAGCGTTTAGTCTAGATCTTGTTACTTAGTAAGATTATTAAGGTACTAAAGATAAAGTAAGTACTAAGCTAGAATTAAATTAGTAGCTCGAATATACTCTTTATATAGTAGTACTTAATACTAGTCCTACTTTGCTTCTACGCTTACCTTTAATAATTATACGTAATACGTAAATATATTAGAATAATAAGGACTATTTCTTTACTCGAGCTATATCTATAATAAAGCTAATAAAGATTTAAAAATAAGATTATAAGTCCTTATTAGATAGGCGTAAGACCTTATCTAGAACTTCTTTAACTACTTAGTAGTATCTAGTAGTATTAGGCTTAATTAAGGAGTATTAAAAGAAACGTATATAGTAAACTTACGCTAAACCTAATCTATATTCTTTATTATTACTAGCAAATAATTCGCTAGTATATAGCTTCTTTTACTATTCTACGTAAGCTACTCGCGATAATCGACTTTACTAAGCTTCTTTATGTCTCTATTAGCTAAGATTTCTCTTCTCGAGTCGAGCGTCTAAATAGAAACTAGATTTAACTTAAGTATTCTAAAGTCTATAGTATAAAGGTTGCTATACTAATATTATTAGCTATATAAACTACTATATTAGTAGCTTATATACTCTCTACTATTACTATACGCTAGAAGAATCTATAATTATTGCAAAAATAACTTAGATATAGCGTTCTACTACTTTAGTTATAGAGAACGTATATAGAATAGCTAAAATAGAACTATAGTTAGTACTATAGCTAGATTTCTTCTTAGTACTATACTAAAACTCTAATTAAGTCCTTATATAATTAATTAAATATTCTAGTAGCTAGCTTCTCTATCGTAAGGATTATAATAAGGCTAGAGCGTTAATCTAAGACTTAGTAATAATTCGAGCTAAGTAGTTCCTTAGTATAATAGCTTTATTTAGTAGAGCTTAGGCTCTAGATAACGTAGGAGACCTCTAATATAGTAAAATAAAGTACCTACTATTATACTAGAGTAGAGATTAGTCTATTTATATCGGTATAGCAAATATAAACTAAGTATAGCGTACCTAAGGTCTATACGCTACTCTTTTAGAATATAACCTACCTACGCTTTAATTAATAGTATAGTATATATAGCTAATACTACTCGTCTAACGTATAATATAGCTTATACTAATAGATCTATTATATAGAGTAATCTAATTTGCTACTAATTTAATAGCTTTAATAATTTGCAACCTATTTCTACTTAGCTAGTAGCTATATATATAACTAGCTAGATAGAGCTAGGATATCTTCTATAGTATAAATCTTTCTCTATCTATATTCTGCGCTATTAGCTCTCGTATAGCTAGAGGTTTAATAGTAGTAGAATCGATATAATACTATATTAAAGATAAATACTAACTATAAGATTACTTATTTAGCTTCTTTTTAGCTACTTAGAACGTTACCTAATAGTAGTAAATAAGTAGAGAGCTATTAGGAACTTATCTAGCAAGTAATATAGGTAGATAGAGTATAATATAGTACGTAGAGTACTAAATTAATAAATACGTAACAATTGTAAGATAAATAATAATTCTATTATCTATATCTACTAACTATACTATTATAATATCGACTTAAGCCTAGGAAGGTATTATTTTATTAAGTTATTCTTATCTAATAGGTACTCTACTACTATCCTAAGTAGCTTAAATTATATATAGTAGTAAGTTACTCTATAGACTTTCTATCTAAGTAATTGCTTATCTACTTAACTACTTATAATCTTATTATATTATTTCTATATACGTTGCCTTATTACGTATTTCTATATATATTTTTATTACCTAGAGGTAGCTATAGCTTAGAAGAAGGCCTTTTTCTTTATCTAAGTATTTACGTATTATAAGAATATTAACAAGACTTAAAGATCTAGCTAGTTAGCGCTTAATATTTACTACTCGAATAATAGTATTAAGATAGAGAATAGCGTACTTGCTTATTATAGTATACTAGTATAGAGCTCTAAAGAAGTAATTATTAAGAATAATAATACTTAATTATAAAATAACTATACTAGCTATTAGAGCTCTACTAAGTAGTACTACGTAAAGAAGAAAAAATTTTTTATCTATTAGATATAGGTCGAGATCTATATCTAATTTAGTCTAGGATTTCCTAGAGCTTATAGATCTTCGAGCTAAGCGCTAGAGGCTTATATATAAGAGACAAATTGCTACTATAACTAGAGTAATAATAACTAATAAGTAGATACTCTATTTAGTATCTGTACGTAAGACATATAATACTAGCGAAAGCGTAGTCTCTAAAAGCCTTACAAGATCGCTAATAATAGCGCTAGAATTAGCTTTAAGAATTGCCTTTCTACCTTTATTACTTATAGTAATTATTTTATTAGAAAGACGTAGAGTATTATACGTTTAGCGTATATAGAGATTAAATATCTAATATAACGTTATTAATAGAAAGAGATAGTATACTAGCTCGATATCTATAGTAGTACTTAGTTAGAGGATTAAGATAATATCTAAGGTTTCTATTACCTATACTAGTACTACTAGATATACTAGAGTAGAGCTTGCTAACTAGGTAGCTATAGGTAATAGAAGTATTAAGAGTACTATAATACGTAAGCGTATATATTGTAGCTAAAGAAGTATTGTTTATACTAAATATTAGCTAGGTCTTAGGTAGTAGAAAGAAGTTATAAGTAGAGGCTATTTTTCTATAATAGAAAACAAAGTTAACTAAAGAATATAAAGTAAATATTATCTCTTTTAATAGCGGTAGAGGCTATAGACTTAGTATATATAGTACTACTAGGTTATTTTCTAGTAGTACGTAAAGTAATATAAAAGATTAGTACTACTTAAAATATAGATAGACTAAGCTTAGCTAAGTATCTCTTCTACCTAGTATAAGGCTTCCTCTTCTATTTATCTAACTTTTTATTTAGTAATACTTATAGATTAAACTATAATATATTCTCGATTTGCTTTAGGAAATATAAATATAGCTAGAATAGATATATAGAAGTTTAGACGTCCTATTTAGAAAATATTGCTAATAATTTTGTAAGGTATCTAGGTATTATATTAATAGCTGTCGATAGTAATAACTTTTATTTTGTCTATTCTATAATATTAAAAGCTAGAAGGTTAAAAGCCTCTAGCTCTAACTATATAGAGTAGGTTAAAGTCTTAATAGCAAAAGGACTAAACTTAGAGACGCCTAGCTACTAAGGTTTACGTATTAGCTTTATAGATACTATTACGCTTTATAGTACTATAATAGAAGTTAAAACGTCTATAGGGTATACTAATATAGCCTAGAAGTATTTTATAGTATATTTTACTATAGTAGTAGATTTTAAGTAGGTTCTAAGGCTACGTTTAGAGAGTTACCTAGTAGCTCGCTAAAGAGCTTATAGATATAGTATACTATAAGAGTAATCTAGATAGCGTACTTTATAATATATAAGTTAGTATTATATTACTTTAGCTTATTCTATAAGCTAAGACTCTTAGAGTAATCTATATAGCTTTATAGACATAATTAGAATATAGTATAGTAGCTTAGTAGTAATATTATAGGAAGCTATTATACCTAGAGAAGAAGTACTAGTAGTTAATACTATTAATATAGTTCTCTAGAGTAAAAATTTATAAGCTATGTCTTATAATATTATTCGCTAGCGTATACTTATAGCTTTCTACTATCTAAGAAGAGATTTACGCTATAGAGGTATAATATCTATTAATCTTTTAAGACTACTTTACTTATATAATACTAATCTAGATATTATTTACTCTCTTACTAATTCTATACCTAATACTACTCTAGAGCCTTTAGGTACTATCTCTTTAATATATATAGAATCTACTAAGGGTATAAAGCTACTACCTATCTAGGATTTGCTATAGTAAGAAAGAGAAAGATTATTATAGATATTATAATATAGTTAAATTATATTAGCTAGTCTTATAAACAATATCTTAATACCTCTAGTATATTCTATATATATATATAATAGATATAGAATACTAGGATTATAGGCCGCTCTATACTATTGTTTTAGGTTTAGTAAAGCTTTATATATAATCTTTAGTCTTCTATATATTTGCCTATCTTACTCTATAGAGCTATTTTCTATCTTTATCTATAGTTGTTTTAGAAATTGTAATAATAAGTATCTCGCTTAATAGACTTAGAAGTATTATTAGAGTCCTCTATAGTAGCGTTGCCTTAGGTATAAGTATAGGCTACTATAAACGTAGTCTATAAGGCATTTTAGTTAGTATTTAAAGTAAGGTACGTATAAATTTATAGCTACTACGTATACTCTCTTAGTAGGCGATAGGACTATCCTTCTACGAGCTAGGTATAGTATAGCCTACTAGCTTCTTAGTTTATCTAATAACTAGTCTAGTAATACTATTAGCTATAGCGTAACTAACCTACTTACCTACTATAAGTAGTTAGAACTAGACTCGTCTTTAGATTCCTATACGAAGTCTAATAGAGAGCGTTACTAATTATAGAATAAGTTCTAATCTTCTTCTATAGATATCTTAGAAGTAAGGCCTATAGTAGTATAGGTACTCTATTAATAAGTAGTTAGCTATAGCCTTAGATTATAAATCCTTATAGATATAGACTCGATATACTAATATTTAGGAATACTAATACTTTTATTAGAATCCGATAGAAGCTAATATTGTTATTAAGCGTAGAATAAAGGTAAAGAAGATAGTATTTCTAACTAAAGAGCCTAGTTATAGAAGACGCTTTTAGAGATAGTATACTCTTTTATAATAGAACCTATCGATATACTAAGTTTATTATCCTCTTTACTAAAGCTTAAAATTAAGATAGATAGTCTTTATCTTTATAGCGCTCTTATACTCTTATTAGTCTCGGATTTAAAAAGAAGATATTATCTTTTTCTAAGTATTTTCTTTTTTATTCTTACTTAGCTTAGATCTAGTAGAGGTAAGGACTTATAAATACTAGTTAAAATACTTTTATATAATCCTTTTTAAGCTAAGATATACTTTATCTTATAGCTACCTCTTACTATATTAGTTTATTTCTATAGCGCTTAGGCTATACTTTAGACTTAACTCTTATTAGATACTAATAAAAGAAGAGAGGGACTATATTAGAAGTATAGCTTTAGTTTAAAGCTCTATAGACGTAAATAAGTAGCTAGAGTATTTATATTAAGAGATTAAAATACTAAATAATACTTAAGGAGCGATATATATTTATATAGACTTCTAGTTAGTTAGAAATCTTAATAAAGCGTTAGAGTAAATATTTCTAATATAAGTATACTATCCTCTCTTTACTTAAAAACTAAGTTAAAAGATGTAGCGTATAGGTAATATATAATAGATAAGCTATTTTAGCTACTTAAGCTACTAAATTTTCTATAAAAAGTATAGAGTAATAACTAAACTTTATATAGTATAGAAGAAAGAGAGCTATATTAAATATAGATACTAAGTATAGTTTATTTATAGAGTAACGATATATAATACTTAACTTCTATATTTACTAATAACTCTCTCTAGAACTATATAAAAACATCCTCTCTAATAGTTATTATATAGTTATTAATACTATATAAATAGCTACAAAAATTACTAACTAGTTAAGAGAAATTTCTCCTTTATATAGACTAGGGAATAGATCGCGCAAGTAAAGAGCTCTACTAAGTAACCTAAACTAAAATGTATTACTAGCTAGAAAATAGTTATATAGACAAAATCTTATTATAATAATAGTAGATAAAAAAGCTATCTATAAAATTAAAGACTCTAATTAAGATACGCCTTAGCCTCTATAGTAAGTATTATCCTTACTACTAATACTACTACGTAGTCTAGAGTCGCTCTAAAGAGATATACTTTCTACTATATTTAGCTACTACTTAGTATCTAAATTATCTTATACTACTACTAAGTCTTAAGCCTTCTTAAAACAAAAACGTAGCCTAAGTCTAAGTAAAGGATTAGCCTAGCTTACTAGGCTAGCTTATCTTATATAATAGAAGATAATTAGAATACCTAAAGATATACCTACGCTACTTTAAGCGTTAATATAGACAATACGTAGAATTAAAAGAGGCTAAGGAATTATTATACTAGTAAATGTTAGTAAGCTATAGGCTATTATAGTAGAAAAGGATAACTAGGATAATTAGATTAGTATAGTCTCTACTAACTATATAGAATATAGAAATATACTAGGTTGTAGCGTTACTAAATAACTTATAAATATAATAGTATAGAATATAAGACTAGGAAGATTCGAAGTAGTATAGAACTATAGTATATACTATCTACTACTAGCTAATACTTATAAGCTATCTCTCTATTTAGACCTAGTATAGTATAAGAATATTATAATAGCTACTATTAATAATAATAAGATAGGCTTATTTTGTAAAGCTAACTTTACTATTACTTTTATAATCTCTAAAGTAGCTATTATAACGTTATCTAGCTATAGTATTAATACTCTTTTATACTTAAGCTACTAGCCTTTATACTACTTACCTCTAGCTATAAGCCTAGAAATAAAGCTAGATAGTAAATATAGATAAGAAGCTAGTCTATAGCTAAGTATCTAGGCTTATACCTATATTAGAACTCTAAAAGAAATACTATATAAAACTAGTTATAGGAATAAGTCGATACCTATACTACTACTTATTATAGTCTAGAGAAGGAAGTAGTAGTTTAATTACTTCGAAGTTGGCCTAGATTCTACTATAAGATAGACATAGATTGTAATTAGTAATATAACAACTATTTATAGTATATATTAGGTATTTGTAGCTATTTAGTAGCTAATTAAGTAGATTGTCCTAGTATATTAGCTATAGTTTCTTAAATATATACTAAGTCCTTTAGTTAGTATACTATACTAATAGTAGTATATATAAGCTAAGGATACGTTAATCTCGAAACTAGTAGAAAGAATAATATATAAAAAAGGTAGTAGGAGCGATATAGTAGTATATCTACTTAGAATAGCTAAAGGTCTTTAACTACTAGTAGAGGCCTTATTTCTATATAGTCTATATAACAAGTTTTGCCTCTTTATAAGTATTATTAGAGAGCTATATAATAGAAGAGATAGAATATTACTAGAAGTAGATATAGTCTATATTTAAGTAGAGGCTATTAGTTCTCTTTATCTACTAATTATAAAATTAATAAACTCTAGAGAGATACCTTTAGTATTATATAGAAATTGTAAATAAAAGTATCTCTTTTAACTATACTAGTCTATAAGTTACTACAAAGCGTTTTATAAGTCGTTATAAATTCGTATAGCTTAGGAATCTAGTAACTTTGCGTAAATCTAGACTATATACTCGCGCTAACTATTCTTATTTACTAATAGACGTAGGTACTTATACTAAAGAGTAGTAGTCCTATATTCACTACTTACTATAGTATATAGAGTAGGAAGGTATAGCTTTTTTAATACTATTTCTTAAATAGCTTAAACGCTAGGCTATCGACTACTTTAATTACTATCTTAATAAGTAGATTACTTACTAGATCGCTTATATAATCTAAAATTGTATTAATAACTTCGTTAAGAAGCCCGAGGTTAGAACTAACTATAGTATTAACTATAATAAAAATAGCTAATACGAACTCCTACCTAGTTTACTTAGCTTTAGTAGCTCTAATAAACTTCTTAGTAGCTAGCTCCTTTAGTAATAGTATTTTATATTTAGATCCTAGAGCGTTAAGTCTTATATAGTTACTTATAGTATTAATAATATCTATATTAGCTATCGCAGCCTTACTATATTAGTCTAACTAATATCTAGGCTTAATTATCGCTAGTAATAGTTCTAATAGTAGCTCTTATTCGGAGTACAAAAATCCTTGTACGCTCTTTTTCTTCTTCTTAGTAGCTTTCTTAAAGCGTATATTTTATTTCTAAGTATTATTATACTTCTCTACCTCTTCTAATAGCAAACTAGAATCCTCTAGGCTATAAGTCGCTTAGTAGATTATATTAAGTCTAATCTATAGACATTTCTCTCTATATATTTTATAATATAGTACTTCTTTAAAAAATATATAATAGCTCTATAGAATTTATAATATAAGGTATTAGGTTCTAACGTACGCGTTTCTTATTATAATTACTACTATACTAGGAAAGTTTTATATATATATAGTTAGAGTAAGTATATTAGGTCTATTATTATAATAGTAGCTTTATATAGAAATACCTCTTATATATTTATAAGCCTACTTTTAAAGACCTATATATATATTATAAAAGATAGAAATATATACTATCGAAATAAGAATAGGTATAGGCTTAGTAGTTATACTAGTCGGCCTCTTAATTAGTATATCTATTAGTAGTATAATCTTGTTAGCAAATACCTACGTAGTAGTAGTATAACTATAGTCGTAGTAGTCTTTATATATATATATATAGAGTCTAGTAGAGGTTTTAGAGATTAGGAACGCTTATATAGTACTTAACTATACCTATAGATTTATCTAAAATAGTATAAGTAGGATAGAGATATTTAATTAGATACTAATTATAGCTATCTTATCTACTTAGCTATATTCTATTTATTTCTAATCTAAGTATTAAACTCGTAGGTATACTTAATTGCCTTATTATAATCTTAAATCTCTAAATTATATCCTTAAATTTTATTATATATAATAGTTCTAGCTTTTATTACTATATAGTTATTAAGTTCCTTAAAAGCTACTTCTAAAGATTAGTTAGTAGTGTTAAGATTATCTAGAGTTAAACCTAGTATAGCAGAAAATGTATAATATTTCTAAATAGCTCTTATTAGAATAATTAGCTTAGTATATCTACTACCTACTATTAAAGCTAAAAGGATATCTAAGACTCTACTATTTATAATTACTCTTTATAAGAGATTAATAAAAGGTATATCGGACTAAATCTCTTATTTAAAGATCTAGAGCTATTCTACTCTAACTATAGCAAATATATCTAAAGATATCTAAGGAAGCCTCTTTTATATACGCTAAGAAGTTATAAGAGTAAGAGCGTTAAGTTAGACTCGATAGGTAAGTCTTATAATCTCGGACGTAATCCTCTATATTAGAAGCGTAATATCTTAGTAATATATAGTAGGGCTACTAGATAGAGCGTAATTATTAGAATTGTTACTATATTAGCTAAAGTAAAGTTTAATATAGCTAATAAAGCTAAGATTATTAATACTTATACTATCTATCTATTTATTTATCTAATAGAGATCTACTCTCTTGCCTACTAGACTCTATAATCTCTCCTAAGCGTTATAATAGACCTTAAAAGTATTAGAAGTATAGTAGAGATATAGTACTTCGGATCTAATCTATCTATATAAGCTTAAAAGCCTAATTAGAAGTAGTAATTAAGAACTATATAGTATGCCTTATAGTAGACTAATTAGAATAAGACTTAATAAGGTTAAAGTATAAATATAGATAGTATTACAAAGCTTAGCTAATAGACGAGAAAATAGTAATAATTCTATAGATATTTAGAAAGAGCTTTTAGAGATACTCTAATAAAGAGTTAAAAGGACTATAATTTTTTAAAGTAGGACTTAGATTATACTACTATCTAGTCTAAGACTAATTGCTAGTCGCTTTTATATTAAAACTCTATATTAGTGCTCTAAAACTATAATCCGAATATCTAGTTCTATACTCTATTTTACGCTATATAGGTATTTATAGTTCTATAGTTATCTTCGATTTAACTAAAGAAGTTTTTATAGAGTATTAAATAATTTTAATAGTATTAGTTACTATTCCTAGCTAGACTAGTTATCCTAGACCTTTATAAGGTCTAATAACTGCTTATTATAGTAATACTACTTTAGTATTTTCTAAATCTACGTAACGTATATAGGATTACTATAGGTACGTATAGGATAACTATACTTCTTCTACGTATTTAATATACTAAATCTAGTAATAGATTCTATAGTTCGAGAGAGGCTAGAGCAATTACTAATTACTTTAATATTAGAAATAGAAAAATAAATAGCTCTTTTATAAGTACGTATTAGACTTAATTCTTTAATTAACTATAGCCTCTAGAAATAGTATCTCTATTAGATTATAGAATAACTAACATAAATAGCTATATAGACTTCTTTGTTATTTATTATATAGCTATTATTCTTACTTTAAGATGTTATACTCTAGAATTTGTTCTAATACTATATCCTTATCTATAGTAAGCTCCTTATTATTATAGATACTACTATAAGCTATCTAGATTATAGTAGACTTAATACCTAAAGTTAAATTAGGTAGCTACTACTACCTTAGAAACTACTCTACTATCTCGTTTATAATATTGTAGCGTAAGTATTCTATTACTCTATCTATAATAAAGAGGTTATATTTATAGATATTATTATAATTACTTTTTGTAAGTAGTAGGCTCTAAGTAACCTAAGCGACTTTATAAGATAGTCGAAGTATAAAATTACCTAGATAGTATTATATATAAAGACTATAGTAGTAATAGGATAGTTTACTATAACTAATATACTAATTATTCTATATAAAGTAGAGACGCTTAAAATAGAAGTATTCTATTAGGAAGACTTTAGTATATATAGTAAGTAATAGCGTTCTATTTCTATAACTCTCTTAGAAATATTACTTAAAATCGAAAGCTCGCAGATTCTATATTAACTTATATAATTCTATTACGTAGTATTATTTATATCTAGAAAGTATATATCTAAGAGTACTCTTTAAGTTTGTTTTAGAATTACTTAATAGTATAGCCTCGGCTTAGAGTAGCTATAACTATATAATTAAATACTTTTATAAAAGTAAAGAGAATCTACTAGTAAATTTAACTATATATAGAGACTTTATATACTAGCTACGTAGTCGTATAATATAATAACGTACTAAAGCCTATATAGAAGAAGCCTTAGGATATGTTAAGCTTTCGATAATTTAATTAAGAGAGAGTAGGTACTTAAACGCTAGTAACTTTTCGCAAAGCTATAGACTATTACTCTAGTTAAGTAATAAGTTATTTAAAGTAGCTACTAAATTAGTAAAAGCTATTTATATATTAGAGATAGCTCGATACTATCTAAGTAATTATACTTATATATATTAGGTACGCTAAGTATAAGCGTATAATTAGTAGCTAATTTTAGCTTTTAGTAGTACTTATTTACTTTATCTCTACTCTTTATAATTAACGACTCTACAATTCTATAAGTATTCTATAATAAGTTAGCCTCTAGTTAAGACTCTTCTAATTCTAGTATAGACAAAATCTTAGCTAGATATATTAAAGTACTATTATACCTAGAAGTAAGCTAAAAGTAGTTACTATATAGTAAGGCTTTAACTATAACTAAGCTTATAGTACTCTTACTATACTTAAAATTATAGAGCTAAGATAATATATCTAAGAAGTCGTACTAGTCTAATACAAAGTTAGATAATTTTTAATTTACTATAGAAATAGAGTAAGATAGCTCTTTTACTAGATTTAATATCTAGAGAAGCTATAAGAGTTTATAGAAATAATACTAGAGCTACTATTTTATATTTCTTATTAATTAAATACTTTAACCTATACTATCTATTATCTTAGAGATTAAAATAAATTCTTAATAGAAGTATTAAATATATAAAAATAGGTCGATTTAAGAAAAGCTATAACTTCTAGAAGAATATAGACTTATAGAAAGTAGGACTAATATACTATTATATAATAGTCTACTAATCCTTATTTTTCCTTATTATAAGAGAAGTAAGAACAAATACTAGCTTAGTCTAGAAAAGATAGTTTCTAAGGTTATAATAGTAGTAAAGTATATATATATAATAGCTTATCTATATATACCTTAGCTTAAGTCTAAGAAAGAGAGCTATAGATATATAAATAATCTCTTATTTATAGTCCTTTTAGTTAGCTAATACTTTAGACTTTTGTATAAAGCTACTACTATACTACTAAGCCTTACCTAGTCTAAGTATAAATATACGTAATAGCCTTTAGACTAGACTTAACTACTACTATCTAAATACTATTAATAATAGTATATAGTCTACTATAGGCTAAACGTTAGGTTAAAAAGTAAAAGAAGTTATTTTACTCTCTTTCTTTTTCTTTTTTTTATTCTTCTTAATATCTTCGTTTACTAATAACTTATTTATAGTACTAGTGTCTATAACTTAAAGAGTTCTATTTAGAATAATATAGGCGTCGTTATACTAAGTATCTACTAGTAGTAATAGATATAAGTTATAAGTATTATTACTACTCTCCTTAGGTTCTTAATAGTCGATTTCTTTAGAGATATATTTAGTATAAGTACTTATACTAAGCTAATACGTAGATACTAAAGCTAAGTACTATTAGCCTAGAATACGTAGCAATTATTAACGTATCTACCTTACTTTTTAATAGTACTTTAGTATACTATCTATAAGTATCTAAACTAGCCTCTAGTATAGATACTTTTCTATCTAGATTTTAACGTTACTTAATACTAGCTAGTAATTTATAGGCTAGCTTCTTAGTAATTATAGCGTCTAGCTCTAGTACGATAGCTAGAGAAAAGACATTAGGAAGACTTCTAATAAGCTTCTTTTCTATATATTAGATAGCTATATTAT
Organism: Pseudocercospora macadamiae; assembly: GCA_012978405.1. Taxonomy (NCBI): domain Eukaryota; kingdom Fungi; phylum Ascomycota; class Dothideomycetes; order Mycosphaerellales; family Mycosphaerellaceae; genus Pseudocercospora; species Pseudocercospora macadamiae. The sequence goes on from WRNY01000075.1 coordinate 32,476, forward strand.
CTACTACGACTTTTATTACTACCTAGTAATTATTATTACTACTTTTGCTTAGTAAACGTAAGTAAAGTACCTTATAATATACTATTATATAATTAATAGCTTCTATATAGGTATAGCGATCTATATCTACCTTATTATAGATAGATAGTACTAAGATTAGACTTGTCTTCTTTAACTTAAAAAATCTTATATCTTCTAGTACTTTACTCTTTTAAGATTAGAATAAGGCTTATAGTCTTTTAGTAAGATTATCTTCTATTCTCTTTACGTAAACGTTTTAAATAGTCTCTATAAAGTAGTAATTATATATTATAGAGTAGCCTATTTTATAGGTAGCAATTATTAATTATAATATCTTATTAGCTCTAGCTATATATATACCTATTACTAGATTAATTAAATTCTCTAGGACTACGTTAGCTATTTTATTATATATAAGACTTAGAATTACTAGCTTAATAAATATCTTAGTTATATTATATACTTTATATAGATAATCCTACGCTAGAAATAGCTACTAAGATAATTATTTATAAAAGAGATCTATAATAAAAAGAAGATTAAAGGTTCTAGGAAGCTCTTAACCTCTACTTCTCGATAGTAAGCTCTTAGTATACTTAATATATTAATCTCTTATTATTCTTTTAGAGCTTAACTTCTTACTAGGCAATATCTCTAGAGCTTTACTAGTACTAATCTTATAACTATAACTTTAAAGCTATATATTTTTTATAAACTTAAGCAAAATATTTTACATAATAGCTCTAATTTGTTTCTAATACCTAGTATCTAAGCAAGAATTACTAAAAAAATTATCGCTATAGATCCTATTAATAGTAGCCTTAGCAAAATTTTAGAAGTCTTAGATAAGTCGTAAGAGAAATTGTCTCTCTTTATTACTATTCTATTATCGAGGCTCTATTTTTTGTAGCTCTACCTTATAATCTCGCAGTTTCTACTCTATTTTGCGCGTTAGATCTAGTAGCTCGCTCTTAATCTAATTAAGAAGAACTCGGCTTAATCTAGCTCTTAATAGAGCTACTACTACTTCTAACCTTAGTAACTAATTCTATATACTCTAAGAGAAAAATTCTATCTCTTTATAATCTCTTTCTTTAGATATACTATAATATAAATAGTAGTCTCGATTCTTTAATATATACTAACCTAGATAGAAAAGGACCTTCTAGTTCTAAGTAAGATTTAGATATACTAATTTGCTTTTAGACCTAATACTTAAGATATCTAGTTTAGTAATAATTTCTAAAGTATAAATACTATAAGAGTCGACCTCTTAGGCTATTTTAAGGACTATCTAATTAGTATAGTTATTTTTTGTAGATACGATTACTAAGACAATTAATCTACTATTCTTTATATATCTTTATATAAGTACCTAAATAAGTTAAATATTCTTAAGCGTCTATAGCTTATTATATAAATATATTAGTCCTAGCAAATTAATAATTATTAGATAAAAGTAGTCTAGGCCTAAAATATTAACTCTAAGTATATTGTCTATAAATATAGTTTCTTTATTATTTATACCTATAAACTACTTTACTATTTTAACTACCTCTTTAAATTAGCTTAGATCTATAAAAGACTATTTAAAATTTTAAAGATATCTTTTATTAGTCTTGCGCTCTTCTTCTAGAATAATAGTAACTATAACTTATTCTAGTAGCGTTTATTAAAGAATAACCTTAGTAGCAAATCTAGTATAAAGGCTATCCTTTATAGAAAATAGAATTCTAGATATTACTTTAAATATAAAGCTCTTACTAGATAACTAGTTACTATATACTACTAGCTATAGAAGAGCGATATAGTAGCTAATACTATATAAACAAAAGCTATCGATATTATTAAGAAGCTTTATATTAGCTTCCTAGTAGAACGCTTAAATATTAAAGTCGTATACTTTTAAATCTATCTTCTTTCTAAACTAGCTTATATAATTAATTATTAAGAATTACTAGTTTAGTTAGTACTCTTCTAAGCTACAAAGTAATAAATAGTTCTATATAGTTCCTTTTATATTATATATTTATAGACCTTTGTAATTTCGCGTAGCGCTATACTCTTATAAATAGAAAACGTTATAAACGCAGATATTAGAAAGAACTAAAATATTACTAGTATACTAATATTACTATCTTTAAATACTATTACGACTATCTTATAGTTTTAAGCTAATTATTAAGTTTTCTTCTAGGCATTTCTACTACGTGTTAATATAAATTTAATTAGTACTACTAGTCGAGAGTACTACTATTTAAGACTAGATATAGTATTATCTAATAATAAGTTATATCTAGTATTTGCCTATAGTAATAAGAAAGCGCTAAAAATCTATATAGAAAGCTTAGACTATATAATGTAATAACTAACTAAGTATAATATAGATATAGATATAGGCGTTAGGTAGAGTAAAGGCTAGTATCTATAAACTATAATATTATAGTAATAATTAGCTAGATATAATTATATTATATACTAATAGACTAACCTCTAATTATTTAATTATTATATATAGAAGTAGATTATAGAAAGTAGTCGCTAGATTACGCAAATACTAACTAGTAACTACGCTATAGTAAGTTAGCTTTATAATAAAGCCTCTCTCTAAAGACTAAAGTTTTATAAAATACTAGATATCTTAATTTATTTCTAGCTAAAATATAGGAATTATAGTATAATAACTATAAGCTATTCTATATAGTTAACTTTAGAGTTTAAGAGAGGAATTAAAATAACTAGGTCCGCTTTAGTAGGTTTGCCGATTTCTAGAGTATAGATAGAAATATACTAGCTCTACTAAATAAGAATAAAGTACGCTAGGTTAACAATCTACTAAGTATCTAGGAACTCTATATAACTAAGGAGGTAATATATAGAGATACTATTATTTAACTAGAGGTATAGATTATATAGATATATTTATAAGTAGTAAGAGATAACGTATAGTCCTATATTGTTTAGCGCTTATTCTATCTACTTCTTATCGAATATTGCGAATAATTCTAGTACCTAGGCGTTAAATATATAGCTTATATACTCTATACTAGTATAGTCTTTAACTTCTACTATACTACTTTATATATACTTACTATAATAATCGAAAATAGAAATATATATAAGAATCTTAAAAACAACTTAGAACTTAGTATATACTTTATACTTAGTACTACTTTACCTAAGATATAGTAAGTAAAGTTATCTTTATTATATAGTATAAGTACTTATATATATAGCTAGACAAAACTTATAACAAAAAGAATATATAAGTTTAACTATATTATAATAAGAGTACGCTAAACTTAAGTTCTCTAGCTTACGCTCTAGCTTGCCTATCTATAGGAGCTAGTTATAAGCTATAAAATTAATTAACTAGCTTTAGAGTAAGAGTACTTATTTCTAACTAATATTTTTAAAAATTAACTATCTATACTATCTTAATCCTATAGCCTTCTAGATTAGAATCCTACTATCGAGTTATTTAATTAGGAAAGTATTCTAAATATTATCTAGTATTCGATATATAATAATAAAGTTAGGCTATTAGTTACTTATTTAGATTAAGATAGTTGCAAGATATCTCGACTATAGGCTTTAAGTCTATATTAATATAAAAGCTACCTTAATACTAAGAGATAGAATTTATAATTTCTTTTATACTTGCTAATTAAGTATAACTAGTAATTATACTTAGGCGATTAATATATAAGAAATAGTAATCGCGAGTAATACAAAAGTATAAGTATTAGTTAATAATAAATGCCTAGGTATATAGTCTTACTTACTTACTAATATATTACTCTTATATCTATTAGTTACTATAAAGCAATATAGAGACTTAGCGTACTTAAGATCTATAGATAGATAGATAAACGCTACCTTCTATAGTAGTCTCGTCTATAAAAGACAAGTATTAACTATATATATACTAGTAAAGAACATTACTAATTATACTTACTACTATACTAATATACTAGATATAGCCTCGAAGATTAAGCTATCTTCTCTTCTATTCTCTAATTATAGCTAGAGAATAGTATAAAGACCTAAAATATAGTAGAGTATATAGTCCTTAGTCGGCGCTACTTATACGTCTAGTAAATAGCTTACTATATACCTATTACCCTTCTAGCTAATCTTTGTAATAGCTTATATAGATAGTATTATTATAGCTATATATATATATCTAGATCTTATTACTAGCTTACTTATTTCTAGCTTATACTAAGTAGTACTAGTAAATATCTACTATAGTTAGTAGGGAAACTAGAGTTAGAATACTCTACTACTAAGATTTCTTTCTATCTATTTCCTTCTATTATCTTAGAGTAGCTACTATAACTATAAGAATTACGAAAATACTTTAATAGCTATACCTTATAGTATCTTATATACTAAGGAAAGATACTACTATCTTGTCCTTAATATAGCGTCTACTATTATATACTTATTAGTAGTAGACCTAGATAAACTAGAGCTCGATAGATACGCAATATAGTAATCTAGATAGAAGGAAGAGTAGTATCTTATATAAACAATTATTAATTTAAAGGTAATAATATATTAGCTATTCTTTTCTATAAACGACTTATATACGTTATATCTTAATATAGAAGGAGTAAACCTATTCTATTATAGATTAATATCTCTACTCTAGGTCTTTACTCTTCTATATAAGAAGACTTTCTTTATTAATATTTATACTTTAGACTTATAAGCTTTTACTATAAATATATAGGATAGTAAGAGTTTATAAGATCTTCTTAAATACAAAGATATTAGAAAATATTAGTTTAATATCTAAAATAACGCCGACGCTTTATATATATTATTTAATATATAATTACGTAGCGTTATTAATATATAGCTTCTAGAGATAGCTTCGAGGATAGGTTTATACTACGTTCTTCGTAGCCTTACTACTTATATAGAATAAGAGCAAGCTCTATTAGAAGTAGCTCTCTAGTACTAGTAAGGTATTAAAAGTAAAGTAGTCGATATATTTAACTCTAAATAAGGTAGTTTATATAAAGTATTTAATATATAACTACTTCTATAGATAATTATTAATTATTATATTAGTAACGTTTAGCTTCTACTAATACTTTAAGCTATTTACAAAGCTAGAATTAATAATACCTAGATAAGAAAAGTTAGATTTAAAACAAACTATAAACTAGAGGAAGCTAGAAGTCTAGATTATAAATATTAAGAGAGATATAAGATATTATACTAAGGACCTAGAGATTCCTTCTAAATAGAAATATTTACTTAAAGATAAAGAAAACGACTTTACGTTTACTTATAAGTATAATAACTATAGCTTAACTTTTATTATTAGAAAATATACCTAGGAAGATAGTCCTTATATATAGTAGTATAGTAGGAGATAGAAGACTCTAATACTAAACTATCTAATTTATAGTAGAAGATAGTAATACTAGATATAAGAGTAGCTCTTAATATACTATACGTTTATATAACTCGAATAAACTATCTTATATTAGTCTAGAGAAGTAGAATTAAGCTCTTTATAATAAAGACTATAGCTAGTATAGATATTATAGTAACGACGTTTTATAGCTAGTATTAATAATAGAAACCGACCTATATATAAATTCTGTAGCTTAATTTTATACTTTTATATCTATATAGGATAAATAATATAAAAGGAGTATATTAATATTATACTCTATCTAAATTCCTTAATAAAAAAGCTAGCTCTAAGCTTATTACTAGTTAATTATATTAGAATTTTTATAAGAAAGCTTTATCTTCTTTATCTTCTTCTTTAGAGCTCTATATAACTATAATAAAGCAACTTCTACTTCTAATATATCTAGTAAAAAAGTTATATTATTATCTTAGATAGTTAACTCTACTACTTCGTTACTAGAGAAGTCTTAAGATACTATCGATAGCTTATAATTTAAGTCCTTAGTAGTATAGGTATACCTAAATTTATATTTATTATATATATTTATATTAATAGTAGCTTCTACTTAGCTCGTTAGTAGCTTATCTATATTTACTTAACTTAACGTACTATTAGATTATAAGTAGTATTTATTAAGCCCTTCGAGCTTATAGAGAGCTTTCTAGAGATTATTAAGCTTCTCTAAGTTATATATATAATTACTAGTAGTAGTTATATTCTCTATAGCTAGACTAGTTACTTCTATATTATCGAGTCGATTAATTATCTTATAATTAAAGATAGAGATTAACTTCTATATTAGCTATTCTTTAATAGTATATATACTAATATTGTTTACGTAAGTTTTTATAGTAACTTATAGCAAAAATAAGTATAAATACAAAATTAATATAAGAGTTTACCTACTTTATAATATACCTATATATAGTCGGCTATAAGCTAACTAGCGTATTACGCTATATTAACCTCTTCGCGCTTCTATATAATATTAATAAGGTTAGTAATAGCTTTGTTATTAAGACTATAGTAACTTTAATAAGGTCTAAACCTTATTATTATTATAGCCTATAGCTCTTATTAATAATAGTTAGCCTAAATCTTTTATATATTACTAATAAAGTAGTAATTGTAAGTAATTAAGTATCTAGTAAGATATAGTCTTAGTAATTCCTATACTTTAGTTTCTACCTTCTATCTAAGATTACTAATAGTATAGTTAATAAAAAGAAATAAGGTATTAATAGTATTATTAATAGCAACTTCTTCTAATATTACCTACGCTACCTAGTAAATACTTTATATAATAGTATTATAGATATATATTACAAGGCTACGCTATAGTTAATACTACTCTCTAAAAAGTTCTCTAATAATTTTAGAGTTAAAGGTACTAGATAGTTCTATACTTCTACTATAACGTATAAGTATCTTAATAGAGCTAACGTAAAGTAAATAAGATATCGTTTCGACTTAGGTATCTTTATTAGACTCTTTATTATTCTCTATAATTAATTATATATAATTGCTTTTACGTATACTCTCTATAAAGTCCTTAAGGCTATTTTAAATAATAGCTTAGAGGCGCTTTTACTATCTGTCTTAGGTACGTATATACCTAAAGAAGCTATTACTATAGACGCTATTAATAGTAGCTTTTAGTAAGACTAAGAATTTCTAGCTTACGCGCTACAAATACTACTATTACTCTTAAGAAGTACTTTAAGATTCTCTAAGCTACTCTAGCTAGGCTTTATAAATCTACAATTCTAATAGATATATTAGAATATAGACTAGAAAGATTTTATAGTATCTAATTCTATAGAATAGTACTAAGACAAGGTCTAAGAGATTTAATACTAACTATACTAGGGTTTAATAATACCTATACGCTAGACTCGAAGAACTAAGCTTCTTATAGATCTTATATAGTAGTAGGTATATTCTATATTTTAAAGCTATAGTTCTTTAATACGTGCTAGCTAAGCCGGAATATAATGTCTTTATTCTAAGCTATTATAATATATATAGCCTTACTCTCTAAGCCTCTTAATAGAGTATTAGGTTTAGTAATAAGGCCTAATATATAAACGCCTTTAGGATCTAATTCGAGAGAGTACTTTATAACCTCCTAGAGAGTAAAGTTACTTTTTATAGACACGATAGCTAGTATAATACTACGTAGCTTTTCTATATATTCTTGTACTATATAATAGATAATAGAAGCTTTATTAATAGATTACTCGTAGCTACCTATATAGAAAAGGCCTAGAAAGTCTACTAGAGTTAGATATAGTTATTCTAGGCCTTTAAGTTCGACTTAGAGTATATTACTACTAAATACTTTAGTATCTAATAAGCCTATAGTACTCTTAGCTTTTTTAATTATATAAGATAGATCTAGGTTATCTAGGTCGATATTGTAGGTAAAGCTAGATAAGTACTAGTATTCTACCTTATTCTAATCTAGTCTAGAAATAATAGATATCTTAATAGCGGAGTTATTACTCTAACGTAAGACTAATTCTATAGCAAAACAAGTATAAAGATTATCTTTTATTAGAAAGCAGATACTAGAGATAGCTTTAAGTATAGAACTCTTTCTAGCTAACTAATCTCTATAAATAATAATCTAAGAGAGATTAATATACTAAGTAATACCTATTAAGCGTAACTTATCTATAATATCGAAAAGATTTTAATAATCTTTAGACTATAACTCGGTCTATACTATATTAAGTATAACTTAGATACTTTATTATTATATAAAGAGATATAAAAATCGGCTATATAATAATCTACTTTTCTTTTAGATACTATAGACTATATCTTAAATAGTCTTAATAAGATTGCGTAGGTATAAAGACTATAACAATTATAAGGCTCTTGCTTCTAGTACTAACGTATTACGTTCTATATAGTATAAAGTAGACTAGCTACTCCGAGTATAGATAAATTAGATACTATTAGAACTTCTACTTTAATATACTTATAGATACTATAGTATAAATAGGCTTAGTAGAGGTCTCTAGTAATCGAATAGAATATATATATACTAGCGTTAATTCTATATAGTAGTAATAGCTATCTCTAATACAACTATAGAATTAAAGCTATATTAATTAAAAGCTAAACTAGGTATATAAAAGATGTATAAATTAAATATCCTAAAGCTTAATATATAGCTCTACTACTAGGATACAATATTTATACTAGTAAGCTCTATAATTAATTATAGTAGAGATAATAGTATCTATAGGGTAGCGAGATACTAGTTAGTAAAATAATAATAAGATTGCCTTACAAATTTCTCCTACTTACTATATCTAGTCTAAGTACTAACGTATAGTAAGATCTTTAGAATATAGTACTTTATACTATATTAGCGAGAGATATATAATAGTAACAAATAGTTAAGGAAAACTTTTATATAGTATAGGACTAGTTAAATTAGTTTACTAATAACCTTACTAGTCTTATATAGATTTAGTATCTAAGCTATTCTTTTATAGTAATTTTAGAGCTATTACTTATATAGAGTAATAGCTAGACGCGTTTTAGACGCGTTACCTAATCCTATATAAATAAGGATAGTATATTAAGTCTAAACTACTTTACTATATAGGAGTTTAGATAGTCTCTCTATTAGTAATAAACTATATTCTATAGGCTAGGGAGTCGATATATCTATATATATCTTCTTTTCTTTAGTTAGAAAGTAGATATCTATTAGTAAGCTATTTAACTTATAGCCTAGTATATAATTTAGATGTAGTATTAACTTCTCTAGTATAATATATTCTTATAGATATAAGTATTATTTGTCTTATATAGAAGATACGATAGTCGTATACTATATATTAGCGACTCTGCTATAGATATCGATAGTAGTACTCTATAGCAACTCTATAGCTAGGCTAGTAAAGCTAGGGACTAATTAAGATTCTTAGTAATTACCTATTATCTATCTTAGCTTACAAATAGTATAGATCTTATTAGTTCCTAGGAGTAGCTTAAGTAAAGGTAGCGTAGCCTATAAACTAAGCTCTAAGATAATAGTATAGTCGACTTAAGTAGCTTTAGAAAGACGTATTATAATTAGTACTAGTAATAAGGATATATATAGAGCAATATTAGCTATTTTAACGTTTTGTTAGTATATATATACTACGTCTACTAAAGGTCTATATATAAGCTAGTATATAGTATATATTATTCTATATATCTTTAATATAGTCTTCTAATTTTTATAGATTATAGTATCTTAGCGTATTTCTTTAAAGCGTATTAAAGCTAGTACCTCTTCTAGCTTTTATCTCTTTTATAAATTATTAAAGTAACTATTATTAAATTCCTTATACTAGTTATACTATTAAACTTTCTCTTATAGTTCGCAAGGTAGAATCTATTAACTATAAGCGTAATCTTTATATATAATCCTATATATTCTATATATAAGTAAGCGTAGCGCGTTAGATTTTGTTTTATTAAGTAGTACTCTCTTATCTATATAACCTCTCTCTTAACTCTTTAATGTAGGTATTATATATACTACATTATTACTACTTTTTACGTTATTTTAACCTCTTATAAAGCGCTTCTAAGGTAAGATTACTAAACTTTTAGCCTTACGTTTTTAATATTAACTTCTTTAGTAGAGCTCTTAGTTTTTAATCCTAAGAAGCTAGCTAGTAATAAAAGAATAATAAGATTAAGATATAGAATCTAGATCGCTATAAGTAGTCGTAGGAATTACTAATATTAAGTTTTATAAAAAGCGCTTAACTTTTATAATCTACTAGTAGATACTAAAGGATTATTTACGCGTTTAGCTAGCGTTAGCCTAGTTTAGAAATAATAATATAGCTAAGTATTATATATATATATAAACTTAGTTACCTAATAGTAAGAAGTAGTAAGTAGTAAAGTAGAAGAATTCTAATATTAAACTATAGTAATTATATCTAGTATAGACTTCTTCTTTATTATACTAACTCTCTAATTTAATTAGAGATTATAGAATAACTTTTATAGGTATTGTAAGTTAGCGACCTCTTCTATATATTATAATAGGCATTATAGAAATAGAAGCTATAATATTAAAGATAGCTCTACTAATAATAACTATATTAGTACTTTTTATAAAAGCTAGACTTATATAGTCTTCTACTATAGTCGGAGTAGGAAGGCTCTTCTATAGCAATACTAGACTACTTTACTAAGCAATATAATACTCTTTCTATATATAATCTATCTAACTTAAGTTAGCTAAGAGAATTATATAATTTGTAGTACTAAAAGTAGACTCGAGCGTTATATTATTCCCTAGAGTATTGTTATATTATAATAGCAATTTGCTTACTTATCTATCTAGTAGAGCAAGACTAGTTAGTATAAGTAAACCTGCCTATAATACTTATATTATACTCGTTAAGAATACTACAAGAATTGTTAGTTAAAAAGAAATTAAATACAAAGTCGTAAGTATATAAGAATTATAATATCTTATTATAAAAAGTAGGCTATAGATCGAACAATTAGCTAATACTAGTAGTAGGAAAGCTAATATAGGCTAATAAGTCTTAGAGGTACTATTAGAAGGCTTACTTTATATTAAAAGCGTAGTTATACTTATTATAGTTAAATATAACTACGTAAGTAAGCAAGTACTATAGGTACTACTAGAGAGCTTGCTTTATATCGAAAGCGTAGTTATACTTATTATAGTCGAATATAATAGCGTAAGTAAGCAAGTCCTATAGGTATTAGTTAAAAGCTCTCTTTATAGTAAAGGACTAGTTATAGTTTTTATAATTTAGAGCTATAATAGAGTAATTACTTAATAAAGCCCGAGCTTAAAAGAGCTAGTTTAATTAATATATTCCTCTTATCTATATAATATCCTTAGAGATATTCTTTTAGCTATATAATAATATATATATATATCTTATATTATTTTAATATATTCTTATAGTAACTTATAGAACTATATCTTCCTTTTCTTATTTATTATTATACTAGCTTTCGATATTTTCCTAGTTTAGAATTAAAAACATAATAGTATTAAAAATAGTATAGTACTAATATCTAAGTTATAAATTATCTAATCTACTATTATTATCCTATAGTAAGTAGTACTATAGAGTATATCTAGCTAGAGAGTAAGCAAAGTTAAAGTAGGTAGCTATAAGATATAATTAGCTCCTTAGTAACCTATTATATCTATAGTCTAGGAGTTCTATTTAGCTCGAGGTATATAAACTAGTAAAAAGTCTAGCTAGTCGAGTTTAGCTATAACTCTCTATCTTATTAGGCTTCTATTAAAAGGACTTTATTACGTTCTATTATATTAAAAACTAAGTAATACTCTCGAAGTATATATTAGAAGATATAGATACTTCTTAGCTTATATACTAGATTATAAAGTCTCTCCTTTGTCTTAAAGAGTAATCTATTCTTATCTCTACTAAGTAAAGTTGCTTATAGTTAAAAACCTAGATACCTATATAGAGGAATTTGTTTTTAAACTCTATCCTTAACTAGCTCTAGGACTATCTTCTAATATAATATTATAATATAATATTAGGAAGTTAACTATATTAAAAGAGCTCTTATATATTAGTAAAAGAGGCTAGAATATAGCTAGATAATAATAAGATACGTATTCGGACCTTAAGAGCGTATTCTAATTATAAGATATAGATATAAACTCCTTATATCTCTTTTATAATATCTCTCTAAAGCTTTAAAGAGCTAGCTAACTTCTACTATATACGTAAAGAAAGAAGCTATTAGTAGATTATAGTTATTAACCTATATGTTTAAATTAAGCTTAGGTTACTAATCTTGTATCTTAAGGTAGAAATAGCCTATTACTAAGTAAAAGCGCTCTATAAGAAAGATTATTAGTAAGATTATTATTTATACCTCTAGGAAGTAACTTCTATAGAGATAGTTAGAATCTAGGACTAGGATAATCTTTATAAATCGCCTAGGTAGTATAAAGATATTATAATACTAGTAGTTAATTAATACTAATAGTATATAGAGAGTACTAGATCTCTCTAATAGGATATATATTAGAAGAATTTAGAACTTTTAGTAGATATCGACGACTCTAATAAAGACGTACTCTAGAATAGCTTAGACTATAGCTACAATTTAGAGAGCAATAATAAATTTAAGAATAAATATAAGTTAGATAATAGCTATAAGAGAGTCTATAAGGAAAACTTATTAGAGTAGCTTATAAAAATATAGAAGGACTTAAAGCTTAAATAAAAGGACGTAAGTAGACTTACTAGGATATTAACAAAGCTTAATTATAGTCTAAGTTATTACGCTACCTAGATAGAGACGCCTCTTTAATATTGTTATAGCGTTATATAGTCTTCTTAAGTATATATAACTTAGTAGAGGTCTTCTACTATAGTATAATAAATTATATATAGCCTATATCTTAGTATAGAGTATGTCTTAGTATATAGAGAAGGACGTTAACTTATAAATTAAAGCAATATAGAGCGTATATTCTTTTATTAGTCTATCTAGTTCCTCTTTAGATAAGATACTAAAGTATATAATATTTAGCGCTCTTAGACCTATTATACTCTAGTACTAATAAGAGTATTCTAGCATCTAGTTTATTTATAACTTTTTATACTTTAGAGAGTAGCTTAATATATATACTACTATTTATTAAGTAACGTAGTTATTTTCTAGAGTATAGTAGACTAGAGTAAGAAGATATAGCTACTCTCTATCTCTTTATTCTTATATTACCTATTATATATTCTATATTAATAGTACTAATCGCTTTATAATATTAGCTTAATATATTCCTTTATAGAATAGGTAGTAGAAATAAATAAGTTTAGAGAAGGACGAAAAAGAAGAGTAAACCTATTACTTTTAATACGCTTATCTAAAGTATAAATAGATTTAGCACGCTTTTATAATTTAGTTAGGACCTAGTAGTCCTAGTAGGTATAACTTAGAATATCTCTTTTAGTTAATAGTAGATACTATAGCTTATAAAGACTCTAAGCTTTAAGAGAAAGTAATTAAATCTTCTACTCTCTTTGCTTACGTAATATACTATACTTCTTTTAAGTAGCTTAGACTATAGATTTATAAATCGATCTACTTAAATTATACTTACTACTACTAGGCATCTCTCTTTTATCTAAGTCGAATAGCTTACTATACTAGCTATAAATAAGAATAACTAGTAAATCTACTTAGAGTACTTATTTTACTAGATATAAAAATAAAAGATATAGGTAGAGATAAGGATAAGTAGGTAGCTACCTATTTGTTCTACTTAAATACTAAGCTTTTATAGCTAGATTATAAACGCGCTAAATATAAGATAACTCTACCTCTCTAGATTTGTTATAGTATTTACCTACTTTTCTATACTCTTTAAACTAACTAAGTAATTAAGGTAACCTATCTCCGATATAGCTTAAATTATAATTTATAAATTAGAGTTAGAGTCTAGGATTACTTACGTTATATAGAATTAGTATCTAGTATTACAATTAGGCGACTATCTAGGTAAGTTTAGTTAGCTACTCTAAATTCTCTACTACTAATACTAATAGGTTCTATCTATATTAACTCGATAAGGATGCTTTAAATAACTAGTAGAAAGCAAACTATATACTCTAAACTTATACTTTATAAAGATAGCCTCGGGCTATATAGCTATAACGCTTATTTTACTAAATAGAAGCTAAGCTTATTACTATTACTACTTAGAGGATTTAAGAAAAGGTAGTAACTAGAGTTTAGCTTAGTAAAGACTATAATACATTTATACTAATTTTACCTTACTTTAGTAAAGCTTTTATAAAACTACTTTTTAATTATAAGGAAGGTACGTATCTATTAATTTTCTACTATAGTAGCTACTATTTTATATATTATAGTTATATCTTATAGACTTATAGACGCTAACTTCTAAAGGTATCTTTATATACCTCTATCTAATTATATCTTAAGAACTCCTAAGACGGAATAATAGCAATATTAGTAACGCAACTATATATTAATATAGAGTTAATTATAATATATATTTAGACTATACTATCTTTTGTTTACTAGTTACTTCCTAATACTACTTAGCTAAATATATAAAAGATACTCTAAATAGCTTTAAAAAGCTAGAGAGTACACTAGATCTTCTAAGAAATATATAAGAGTAGATAATATATTCTAGTAGTAATATAAACGTAAATAATTGCTATAGTACCTTATAAATAGATAGCTTTATACTAAGAAATCTAGGACATTTAATAGATATTTAGAATTAATTATTAGCTATTAATACTATAGATAAAAGACTTTATACCTAATGTCTACTATACTAATTATCTATTAATAGCTATATTTTTATTTATTTTACTAAGTTTAACTTTATTAATAATAGTATACTCTATCTATCTCTTGTTTTATAATATTATACTTATAGGAAGATATACGACTTTACTAAAGTATATATCGCTTTTCTACTAACTTATAATAACTAATATAGCTAATAGGTCTCTAGAGTACAAAAGGATCCTAGTAAGGCGTCTATATAATACTATAGTAACGTAAGTTTAGAACGACTTATATTTCGAAATATTAATATATATTAGATACTATAAATAACTCGTCTAGTTTACGTACTCTAGAACTACAGATATTATAATATAATTATTTGTCGCTAGGTTTAGATTATAAATAAAAGATATAATTGCTTTTATATATAGTACTTCTATTTATAGTATAGAGTAGCTATATCCTCTTTTATAAAAGTAAATATTAGTTACTATACTTTTAGCTTTATTAACTAAGTATATCTTACTATAGGTATATAAATTCTTAGAGCTCTAATAGAGTATAAAGTCTAGATAATAGCTAAGTAATATTTGAAACTACTATATATAATAAGTAGAAGTTATTTAGATATACTAAAAGACTTACTATAAGGCCTATGTCTTAAATAAATAGCCTATCTAACTTAGCGTAGCTATAAATAGTAATCTCTATAACTCTCTCTCTAATTATTATAGGTTAGTAAAGCTAGGTAATTAACCTCCGACTAAATACTATCTTAATATAATTATAGAAAGCATTTACTATATTTATAGAATAGTATATATATATTTCTACTACGTTCTCTCTTATATAGGTAATAGTAATACCTTCTAAGTTATTATTAATATAGAAATATCTTAGGCGAACGTAGTCTTATATTATAGATTAAATACTCTTATACTCTATAGGTAGACTAATATATCTTAAATAGGTAAGATCCGAGATATATAAAGAGCTCTATAAGATATTTAAAGTAAAATTTCGCTTACTATATACATCCTCGAGGACGTAACTCTTAAACGTATTAGCTATAAAGTATGTCCTATTAGAAACTATAACTTACCTTTTAAATAGATATAAAATTATCTATATAGCTTGTATTTAGCTAACAATACTAGTACTCTTTACTATATAGGTTTCTCTAAGTATTTCTTATACTAAGCGACTTATAATATATAGCAGTTCTAGTAACTATTAGTAGTATAGATAAGCTATCTTAAATATTATATATATAGTCCTAACTAAAAAATATATAAACTAAGAGGCTAGTAGCTCTACTATCTATCTAATTAACTAATTAGATTATAGATAGGACTATATATACTTTAAGGAAATAATAAAAGTAGCTTAATTCTAGAATTTAGACCTATAACTTAGGTAGTAGACTATATATCTACTTAAGAAGTATTATTTATAATATTAAGCTAACGTAATATTTTCGAAGCTAGGAAGTAGTAGCGTATAGAGCAAAATTATAGGCTTAATAGAAACAAGTTTTATAACTTATATTCTATAAATACTAAAAGGTTATAGCTAGGTACTATAGTCTAAGAATAGACTTGCTTAAAGTTCTAAAGATATTATAACTAAGAAAGATCTTTTAGTAATACTAGTAGATAGTAATAGTACCTTACGTACCTATTATTATAAATTTGTGTTTTTTAAAAGCGTATAAAAAGTAATCGCGAGATATAATAGTACTATCTATTATAATAGGAAGATAATAAAAAGTATAGTCTCGATTCTATTAACGCAAGTAGACTAAGACTATCTCTATACTAATTTATAATTAATTATAGTATATAAAGATAGGAAAAAATTTAAAGTATTTATAAAGTATAGTTATATTTATTCTAAAATATATAAAGGACTTTTGTTACCTATCTTCTATATTAGCGTATTATTGCCTTATCTAAACTTAAGCTACTACTATTATACGTACTATCTAGTAATCTATTTTTAAATTTAATTATCGAAGCGCTTATATTATAAATATAATACTCTATTTCTAATTATTACCTTAGTTAATTAGATATATATATACCTTATATATCTACTATAATTCTATAACTATAATAGATAAGCTAGCTTAAGTAGAGGCCTAATTTATACGTTACTAAGGAATATTTAGAGTACTACTAGGTAGTTAGTAAGCTAATTATTCTAGTTCTAAATACTACTTATAGATACGACGTATTAGTAAGAGAAGTTAGAGGCTAAGTAAATACTTCCTAGAGTACTTCTAAAATCTTTACTCTATTACGTTTATTATTACTATTAATATATACCTTTAGATCTAGCTCTAAAATTGTTTTCTATATTAGCTTCTAATCGATATTCTTTTTATCTAGATTATACTTATAGTAGAATATTCTATATTTTGTACCTACTATATATATAGTATATATAAGATAGATCTTAGAGTCTTTATTTTTATCTAGATATATCTTGTAGGCTCCTTAGGCTTAGCGTTCGACTTCTTAGTAGACTAAGTAACTAGAACTAGCTTATTTAATCTTAATAAATATAAGAGTAAAATAGTAACTATCTACTACGTATCTATTAATAGAAAAATTAATATAGTAGAGCTTAAATTCTAAGTTAGGAACCTTACTTAGTAGCGCTTATAACTTTATTCTTAAAGCTTTTCTAGATATCTTTATAATATTCTTCTAGAAAGTAGTCTAGTAATCTAATAAAGAAGGCTCTATTACTCCTTAGCTATTAGCTTTTCTATAGAGCGTCTATATATCGATACTCGACTTATTAATACTCTACTATTAAGCTATACGTAAAATAGTAAATAGACGCTATATATATTACAATTCGAAATATTCTCTTACAATATAAGTATAATAATAACTAATTTATATATAGATCTCTAGAGGTAGGACTATAGCTAACTCTCTACGTAACTTAGTAAGTCTTATCCTATAGAGAGATAGAATACCTATAGTATAGTATAACTAGCTTATATCTAATTACTTATTATTATATAGCTAGTAGAGTAGCTTATTAAAGATTTATTCTATTACTTAATAATAAAATCTATACGTCTCTCTTCTATTCTAGATCGAACGTAGAGTAAAGTATACTAATAGAAAGCTTCTTACTAGTAGCTTTAAGAAGAGATATCGAAAAATATAGAAAATCCTGCTATCTCTATATACGAACTTTAAAGTAAATTAGAAGGTAGTACTAAAGGCTATAGTAAGAGCTTTTATTAGGCTTTTGCGTTTTTAGACTTAAAGCTTTCTATAAAGATAGGTAGATAGTACTACTCGACTTGCTAGCTATTAACTAGTATAAGACATAATATTATTTAAGTAAAGGATTCTAGGATACTACTTGTCTATATTATACTAGTAGACCTAAGCTTTAGTATACTTTATAAATAATTCTAATTAGGACTAATTAATATAGAAAGGTAGAAGAATAAATATACTAGGACTACTATACGTATATCTCTTATTCGAAATTATTAGTAAATATATATAGAGTATTACTAGCTTATCGAAGTATATCTAGAGCTCGAAATAAGATAATAGACTCCTATTAAAGCCTACTACTTCTTCTAATTAGTATAGTATCTACTATTATTTTCTCTTAGGTTAAATCTATACTATTAAGATATAACTACTATTATTTTATATTAAATTACTAGTATCTATTAGTATTATTTAAGACAAAGAGAATATTAAGTAGTTAAAATATTTACCTACTAGTTAATATAAAGACTTTATATACCTAACTTATATAGAATTAAAAATAATACTTATTTAAACTAGTTAGTCTCTTCGCTATTATTCTCTACTTAACTCGCTTCTATTATAGATTAGTCTTATTCGAAAAGATTATATAGTCTTATAAACTTCGTATTCTTCTTTTCTTTTATCTATTCTATCTTATATAGTATATATAGATTTACTATTTAGATCTTACTATTGTTTATATTCTATTATATAGCTCTCTCTATAGTAGGCAACAAGTATTATATTCTTGTAGTATATATAAAGACTTATATATAATAATCTAGGTACGCGTCTAGGAAATCTATCTCTAGTTAGTAAGAACTCTTTTTAAGATATAAAGCTTACCTTTTACTTTTTTTATAAAACTTTCTATAAAGTAGATAAAGCTTATATTAATAGCGTTGTTAGCGCTAGCGATAAAGATAGACTCTCTAGCTATAAACTTAGTATTAACGTATACTACTAGATATACTTAGGAATTCTTACCTAAGAAATACTCTTATATAGCTATCTTTATATAAATAATAAATTGCTAACTACCTACTACGCTACTATCTATATAGTTAGCCTTAATCCTTAACGTTATAGTATTAATAATAACTACGCTTAAAACATTTTATAACGTAATAGAGTAAGTTTCTATACTCTCTACTATATAAAAGAGTGCAAGAGATTTCTATAGCCTAATAAAGGAATATATACTTAACTAAGTAGCTTTATAGAGCTAGTAGAGTAAGACTTAAAGCCTTTACTAAGTATTATACTCTCTCTAATTACTAAAGTAGGTCGTGTTTAAAAGAGATAGCTTATTAACCTAAATAAACTTTAGTTCGCTATTTATTATAAGAAGGATATAATTATTTTACGCCTCTACCTAGCTAAGACGTCTAAAGCGTTAGTATCTAGATCTATTAGAGGTCTTATTTCTCTATATAGTACGTAGAACTATTCCTAGAACTCTAGCTAATATTATAATTTATTTAACAAAGCTTAAAGGAAACGTAGTACCTATAGTATATAAGTCTTAAGGCGCTTGTAGATTATAGCTAAATATCTTAGTCTAGGATTTTAAATAAAAGATAAATATTAAAGTAATAGTAAATATATATAGAGGTTGTAATATAACTAGATAGTATATAAGTATAGATAGTATAATACTTACTAAACTAGCTCTATAGTCGACCTATATTTAGGCCTACCTTAAGTTCTAATTCTAGAGTACTAAAATAACGTAATGTCTTATTACGTTCTATACTATTAGTAACTACTTAGTCTTTGTTTTCTAAGTATTATACCTAGAGAAATTAGTATCGCAATTATCTTAGTTTAATAGCGTCGCTAGCTAAATTTAATATCTAATAGAGCTAAAGAAGAATAGATTATACTATCTTCGCTATATACGTACTTCCTATAATAAGAGCTACGTAGTTTATCTAACCTATTAAGATTCTAATAGATTTAAAATACTCTTAAATAGATCGAATTGTATTATTAATAGTACATACGACTTTTGTATCTAATATCTAAGATAAGCCTTACTAGATAGCCTTACTTTAATACTACTACTCTAATAGAGCTTGCGGAGTCTTGCGTAAATCGTAGAAGCCTAGTAATTAGTATTTGCTCTAAGAGAGTAGTTTAAAATATACTCTATTCTTCGCTAATTAATAATAGTTCTACTTTAGATAAATAGAATAATATAAAGTCGAAAAGTTTTCTACCAGAAATCTAAGTACTTCTATAAATTAAATAGAGTAGAGTCTTAGAATTTTAACTTCTGTTATAACTAAAAATTATAGTAGTTATATAGTATATATAGCTAATATAATCTTAGTTTTCTTACTCTTTTACTTAGTAAGTTTTAATACTACTTATATTATAGATTTAGTTTAAAAGAGCTTACTTACTTACTTAATACTTATCTTATTATAGACTAAAGATAATACCTAAGTTATACTACTAGCTTATATTATTTTATATTTAGCTAGAAGTTCTATTCTTTATATACAAGATACGATCGATATAGAGATAAAACTAGGCCTATATAGTTATAATATATATATATTTGTAAGAGCTAGTACTAGCGATATATTAAGCTTTTAATAGATAGTATCTAGGCTAATAGAAATTTTATACTCTTCTAAAAAAGCTTAGTTAATAACTATAATACTTATACTCTTTTTAGTAGCCTATTATTATAGTATTTAGGTTACTACTTTATATTAGAGTACGCTAAAGTAAAGTAATCTAGATTTTATAATACTAGCTTTATACTACGCAATCTAATTAATTAAATATCCTAATCGATTAGTATAATCTATGCCTAGTTCTATAATACTAGTAGTAATAGGCGCCTCGATTATATTAGTAGAATCTATTTCTCTACTAATATCTGTCTTAATAATAGTAATATCTATATTTTCTTTTATAAAGATACTAAATACTATTATAGTAAGAAACGTTAGCTAGAATATAGCTAGCAATTTAGATAATTTTAGCTCTATTACTAATATATAGTCTATAAAGGTATCTTTAGTTATAGGTATACTATTAATTTATATCCTTTCTTATATATCTATAATATAAGGTAAAGTAAAGTACTCGACCTTTACTAGTTATTAATAATATTAGTAGTATATTCTAATTAGATCTTTAAGGTAGAGCGCTATAGTTCCCTTGCCTTTTATACTAGTAATATATATATATAAGATACTATTAATCTTCGAGAGTAAGTTAGTACTTATACGTCGCGTCTCTTATAAAAGGAATACTTATATTAAGGTTTATTATATTAACTACTACTAAAGCCTTATCTTAGAGGCTTAGCTATAGCGTATCTTAGGACTACGTAATAAGTACTTTAGCTTATACTATCTTAAGTATATATAAAGCTCTAGCCTATCGAGAATTGTAAGATATAGTTAACTAGAATATATAGAGTAGGTAAGCGAGGATATTAGAAGTATACTTTAGTATAGAAGAAAGAAGTCTAGTTCTTTATATTATATAATACTTTGTATCTACTTACTTACTTAGAATATCTATTTCTTACTCTAAAGTAACTATTTAGTATAGCTCTCTTCCTAGAGAATACTAAGTACTTCCTCTATCTATACTACTATAGACTTAGTAATTAATAGATCCGAGTCTTGCTAATTTAAAGCAGCTAATAATAGCTATACTAATGCCTAAGTAAACCCTCTACTCTACTCTAGTTTATCTATATTCTTTACTACTCTTGCCTAGTATTCTATAGTATTAGATTATAATAAATAGTATTTACTCTTTACTACTCTAATAAGCGCTTAAATACGCTATATTAAGATATAGTTAAAAGAGTATACTTTCTAGTAGAAAAGTAGCGCTTAGGAAAAGTCTTTATTTCTAAAAATAGCGTCTACTCTTTAGAGTTTATAGAGTATACTAATATATAACTAGGATAGTATAGCCTTAGGCATTTTGTTAAAGTAAGTCTAATCTATAGTTATAGTCGAGTATAAGTATACTACCTCTATATAAAAGCTTTTATCTTATAGGACTATAGCCTAATAGAGTAGCTATAGCTTCTCTAAAGCTAAGTTATAATCTACTATATATAGATTAATCCTTACTTTACTTAAAGTAATCTATTTAAGTATTATACGTTCTAGTTCTAATAGACTATTTGTATTAATAGGTTTCTATAGCGTAAGAATTGTCCGGGCTTAGTTAAGAGAAGTATATTAATATAAGTATATTCTATATATAGCTTGCAAGTTACTAATTTAAGTATTAACTCTTACTTAATTGTTATAGTTACTATTACTAGTATAAAGAATATAGTTATTAAAGCTTACTTTTAATTACTCTTCTAAGGTTACTTTCTAGAACTATTAGTAAATTATATATATAATAACTAAGCTAAATAGTAATTTACGTTAAAGCTATTTAATATAACTATTAAATACGCTAAATGTAGCTAGTAGAGCTACTACTAGTATTACTATAAGTATGTCTATATAGAGAAGAAAGTCCTATCTAGATAATATATAGTAGAGTAGAGAGATAAGTTATTTACTAATAGTCCTATATCTAAGTATAATAATATAAGCTTTCTTATATCGGAAACAAGAATTATACTTACTCTAGTACTATAGTTTTTCCTTATAGGAAAGTATAGTAGATAAACTCTAACGCCTAGATCTACTAGGACTAATATTTAGATATAGAAAGTCGATTTATTATTCGAGACTACGTAGATATCTAAACTTCGAAAACGCTAGAGAATATCTCTATAAGGTCTCTATAGTATACGTACTAGTAATATATAGGCTTAATATTCTTAGTATTAAAGTAGTAAAGAGAATTATAATCTTCTAAAGAAGGAGATAGTATCTACTCTCTCTTCTCTAAATAATTCTATTAAGTCTAATAGAAGAGCCTATAATAAAGTACGCTAATAGATATTCCTTTAGTAGGCAAATAATATAGTAGTAGGATTATAACTTATCTAGTATTAGCAAATTCCTTACTACTACTAACGTAACCTAATATACTACTATTAAGTATTAAAGTAGCCTAATCTCTAACTCGACTAATAGTAGCTACTATAAGAGAACTATAAGGTAGATTCTCTATAGCTATAGTATTCTAATTAGTTAGTAGTATCTACTCTATATAGTTTAATACTAGATTGTAGCTAAAGTATAGTAAAAGTCTCCTAAGCCGACTATCTTTATTAACTTATAATCTACTCGATATAATAAGGCCTTATATAGCGTTATAAATTATCGGCGCTAAGTCTAAGGCCGCTTAATTTAGCTCCTTAATCGACTTATAGGCTTATAAAAATAAAGAACCTACTTCTACTAGAGCTTTAAAGTTAGTACTATATTATTATAGTATTGCTAGGACGCCTAGTTCTATAGAGTCTATAGAGTACTACTCTTTGTCGCTACTACTACTAAGGAGTTCTATATAAAAGCGCCTAATATACTCTACCTCTTTAATAGATATAGGTTTAACTCTAAGTATTAAGGACTAGTTAGATATAACTTCTTAATAGGTAAGTTCTATAGTCTTAATAGCAGAATCTACTCTATAGGTAATAAGAAAAGCTAAAATCTTTAGCTCTATCTTTATAGTAGCCTAGTATCTCTAAAAACTAGAGAGTAATAATAGTATTAGTATCTCTACTCTAGTAAGCTTAAACGTAGTAAATAAAGAATTAGTAGAGAGGTAGTTCTAAAGTCCTTTAGCTACGCTATCTATTATAGAAGCAAATACTTGCTATACTAACATTAAGAGCTTTACGCAAAAATCTTCTATAGAGATTGTCTTTAATTATAGACTTAACTTCTACTTCTTATTAGAGTAGAGAGTAGATAGTCTAGATAGACAAGATTAGATATAGTCTATAGCTAAATTAGCGTCTAATAAAGCTTCGAGGAGATTAAAGAGTCTATTAAAGGCTTCTATAGCCTTATATATTATATTATAGCGTATAGATTTTGTAACGTCTATAGATAGATATATTTAGAAAGTATTTTATAATATCTATAGATAGTATATTTAGAAAGACTAAATATAAGCTAATAAAGACGTATAGACATTTTAAGTTAGTACTAATCTAAAATATTTATATATAGTATAGAGTCTTATAGCTCGGCTTATATTAGTTAGACTATAGAGTACTTTATTCTATCTTTTAATTAGTATAGTAGTTTATCTACTATAGCGTTATAGCTACTTAGCCTATAACTAAGATTTATTAGCGTAAATAGGTCTCGACGTAGCTATAAAGTAGGTAGTATTAGGTATCTAATAGAAGTTAGTATATAATATAAGGTAAATTATATAGATAGTCGCGCTTTAGCCTCTCTACTATATAGCCTTTTTAGTAACTAAGTATAGCCTTAAATGTCTCCGAGTTATACTAGATCTAAATCTACGATATCTTTACTACTAGAGGATTTTAGACAAGTAAAATTCTATAGGTATCTCTACTACTCTACGTAGCCTAATTTATATTTTAGATAAAATAATAATTAAATTTGTTATATAGAGTAGCTAGACTTCTTAATTAAAATACAATTACATAAATAATATTTATACTAAGTCTACTTATCTAAGCGACTTATAGCTGTCCTAGATCTTAGAACAGGATCTAGTAATTAGCCTATAGCGATAGTAGCTTAGTATCTAGGCTACTATTTTTATAGTATAGACTTAAGCCTAGTTCTAGATAAAGAGGTATATTAGAATTATAAGTTCTAGGTAGATAACTTTAGCCTTCCTTAGTAAGTTAGTATTATAAGATTAAGTTTATTACTTATTTAGAATAGGATATAGAGTATTAAATTTAATATAGTACGTATAGTAAATCTAAAGGGATTAGTACTTTTCTACTTATGTCTTTATAGATACTACTATAATACTCTAGCGCTAGGAAGCTATATAGAGGTTATAGAGAAAGACCTAGAGCTATACTATAATAGTATACTAATAACTACTATACTATATTTAGTAATACTATAGAGTTAGATTAAGTTAGCGTATAAGTAAGCAGGACGTTTAATTCCTTAATTAGTATAATATAAACATCTACTTTAAACTATAGAGTTTATAGATATTAAAGAGTTATTTATATAGAGGTAAATTAGATTATAAGATAAATAGTCCTTAGAGATATATAGTATTAGACAAGTAGGTTAGTATTTACGCTCTTATTAATTAAGTTAGACACTAACCTAGTATAGTTAGCTTAGTAGGTTTACTTTACTAATTTCGAAAGTATAAGTATAGCTAGTCTTACTATAGGCTTTAGTATTAACTCTAGTATAGTCGATAAAGCGCTAGATTTAGTAAGAAAGGAGCTATAAGAGATATCTAGATAGTATCTATCTTAACTAACGTATATATAACTATAATTTAGATAATATATAGCTAAAATCTTTAAAGTTATAAATTTATACTTAAAAGCTATAGTAAAATTAGTAACTACTTAATCTTATAGTTAAGACTACTAAATTCGAACTAGTCTACTTAATCTTGTAAGTTATTTAATAAAGAAACGTTTAACTACAACCTCTTAATTAGTATAAGAGAGTAGTTATAATTACTAGTCTAAGTTATATAGTATTCTTCTTCGGAAGTATAGATACTTTCTTTTTAAGCGTATATATAGGAGAGGTATTTTCTTTATAGTCGCCTATTAGAGAAGTTATTAATAAATTAATAGTAACCTTACTAGAAGAATTATTATACTACTATACTTCTTATCTAATCTATACTTAATTATAACTATATTTGCTAGATAACGCTTATAGGTCTCTTTATATTTAATACCTAGAGATAATTAGTCCTACTTTTACTACTACTCTATTATATCTATACTACGCGCGTACTATATAACGTAAGTAACTATAGGCGTATTTGACTTTAGTATAGTCGTATATAATAATAGGTCTAATAATAATCGACCTAGCTAGAACTTTAATAGATACTCTAATAGAGAAACAAATAATAGAGAAGTATAGATAGTTTAAGTTTTAATACAAAAAAAAGAATTATATTATTATTATATATTAATTATATCCTAGTAATAAGGTACGTCTAAACTACTTTATAATACTCTTATTAGACTAATTGCCTATTCTTAACGCGCTCTTATAGCAGGTTAAGGTAGCTCTAGAGTATATAAAGACGTAGTATCCCTAGCGAGATACCTAGTAGCCTATTATATATATATAGATTACTATAGTATATATAGAGATTATTAATAAAGTCGTAGAGACTTTTAGAATAGAAAGAACGCTAATACTAGTAAGCGATACTATAGTTACTAAAAAGAGATAAAAGCCTAATAATTAGATAATATTAATAGCTATTAAGTAGCGACTATCTATAAGTCTTATAGTAGAACGTATATTTTCTCTTAGGTAGGATATTACCTTATCTTAATATATCTTAGCTCTATTAGGTACCGACTTATTAGCCTAGATTATAGCTATATACTAGTAATAGTACTTTATATATAGGACCTATAAAACTAGAAGTATAGCTATAAATACTACGTTTGCTTAAGATTCTATATTAGGTAGATTCTAATCTATTACTATAAGAAACTTAACTAAGATAACCTATTAACTACCTATCGATATTAAAATGTAATTATTAAAAACTTCTAAGTAGTTAATAGCTTCTATTAAATTTTCTAAATATAGTAAAGGCTATCTATATAGTATAATAAAAAGAAAACTCTACTAGATCTTAATATTTCTACTCTACTTAGCTCTTTTAGGTAATAATATACTTATTATATTATATATAAGCTCCCTCTATAATACTATAGATATAGTAATAACCTCTCTTATATAGCTTTAGAGAAAAGAAGTAGGTAGTAGTAATATTCTTAATACTAGCTTTTAGCTATTTTATTACTTAGCGTATATAAGTCTTTTAAGAGCTATTAAATAACTACCTACTAATTCTAGGTTAATAGTCTATAGAGCTTTTCTATAGATATACTTATAAGAACTCTTAAAGTTATTACCTAGGTATCTATATAATATAAACAAGTAAGCAATTTCTATCTCTTTTAGTAGTATTCTAAATTCTAGTATAAACTTCTACTCTATATCGGTTAAAGCTAGCTTACTAGAGAATCGATACTCTAGTAGCTTAATTTTGTAATTAAGAATAGTTTATATAGTAGGCGTTAGTTCCGAAACTATCTTATTCTACATTTCTTTACTCTATAGAGTAGCAGCGTTTCTAGAGTAGACTAGCTAATTATTCTTTTCTAGTTCGAAATAGTAGTAAGTAATAATAGCTCTAAAAGAGTAATCTATACCTTTACTATAAAAGAAGTCTTTAAGCTTTTTAATAACGCGATATTTGCTATATCTTTTAAGAATATCTCGCGTATCTATAAGAGATAGTAAGCTATTAAAAATAGCTATCGATATTATAGTAGTTAAGAAGTTTAGATAATAATTAATAAAAGGTAGGTAGCGCGCTTTATAGAAGTACTAGTAGCTTCTAACTAACTAAGCGACTACTTAGATATATATAGCTAGTCTCTATTTATCTCTAGGAGACTAAGTAGCCTTCCTCGAGCTACTCTTAATACCTAAAATAACTATACTTAACTTTCCTCTAGTAGTATCTACCTTTAGACTTTCTTAGCTATTACTAAAATTCTACTATAGATCTTCTAAACGACTATTTAAGAAAGGCTAGTACTATATCTATACTCTAGTATTCTAGGATAGTATAATTTGTAGTATTTGTATAGTAAGGTAACTAGATATAACTAATACTATATAAGTTAAAGATAAGAAATAAATCTTCTATCTTCTCTCTAAGTAAGAGTTCTTATAGTTACCTAAGCTCCTTAGATATAGTAGAGACTATAATAATATAATTAGCTCTTTTTTTATTACCTATTAATAGATCCCTAGTACGTTACTTATATAGAACAAAATAACGCTAAATAGCTAAAAGAAGAGATAGAATATTTTTAATTAAATAGTACAAATTACGCTTTTACTAATATTATATATATAGAAAGATAGTAAGTATTAATAATACATTATATATAAACCTAGCTAATATAGCTATAGCCTCTAGATTCTTTATATTATATATAACGCAAGTTAATAACTAATAAATTACTTATATCTACTCGAGGAATTTACGTCTCTATATAGGAGACTATTTCTATTACTATAATCTAATAGAAGAGAAATTCGAGCCTAGTATATAAAGTCTTTATTTTCTTAGTTATAATAACTTTGCTAGATAGAATATTATTATTAATAAAAGTATATTAGTTATAAGAATTATTAATTAGAGTTTTGTAGCTAAAGGTCTGTTTTAACTCTTAGCTACTATACTACGTTTCCTAAGATACTATCTAGGCTATAATAGAGCGATAGCTTAGACTAATTAATAGGATTTTATAAAGTTACTATAAAAACATACCTCTATCGAACATTAGAAAGCTATTAAGTATCTTACTAAGTTATATACTTACTCTTACTTAGAGTACTTCTAAACTCTTTTAGACGCTATATATAGTAAAAGTACTTTTAAGCTCTTAAGTAGAACTTTTTCTCTTTATAAAGGTAGTAAATATAAGTCGGATATTAATACTTTTTTAAAAAGGCTAGTTAGAGTTAATAGTAGACTATTAGCTAATAACTTGCGTAGATACTTATAATAACGTTTTAATTATTACTTAGCTTAGTTATATACATTAATATACTCGTGTAATTTCTTTTTATAGCTTGTATAAATTATTATAGTATCCGATTAGGTTTAATCTAATACTAGAGTTATAGATTAATAACTAACTATAAAGTCTAAGGTCCTCTTAGTAGAGAGTAATATAAGCCTATAGGTTATTAAAGCGGGCCTAAAGAGCTTACTTATAACGTTCTTTATATAGAGGTAGAGCTTTAGAAAGCTTCTTAATATATATATAAGAGATAGTTAGGTAGTTCTATATATATCTATACTTAAGGTATTTTAGACTCTTTTATATATATTATATAGCCTTATCTCTAAATTGCTTTCTTAGCTAAGCTATAATATAGTAGTCTAATTTGTTCTACTAGCGTATAATTATAGCTATATAGAAAAGATCTTACTAATAGTATAGGCTAGGTTAAAACGACGTCTAATTCTATTATTAAAGAATCTAGATAATCTACTTATAGAGGTAGCTTTTAGATTATTTATAATTATTTGTTAAGTATTGTTCTATCTTATAGCTACCTTAGGTAAAGGCTAGTATCTCTACTCTATAGGACATCTTTAGCGCTAGGTAAACGCTATCCTTATAGAATAGATCTCCGACCTATTTACTAAGCTACTATACTATTAGTACTAGACAAAATCTATATTATAAAAGACTAACATTAGAAGATAATCTTACTCGATATAAAATAAGGCTATAGCTTAAGCTATATTATAAGATTATTGTTTTATATACCTAGGATAGAAATATTTACCTATTTTATTACTCTAGAGATAAGTATAGAGTCCTAGTAGACGTAATCTATATATATATTCGGAGTATAATAATATATACTATATAGTCTATTTTACGCTATTACTATAGACTATAGAGGATTAGCGAGTTAATTTAGTATAGTAACTCTAACTTTAAAGTAGATTATAATAGTATTTTATAGTTATAGGAACGTTATCTTAATAAAGTAATAGCAAATACTTTTAGTAATATAGAACGTCTATATATTTAGTACCTAGCTAGAGTAAGCGAGTATACTTGTTGCTTTAGAGCGTGCGATTTAGACTTAGATAGCGTAGATTATATAAAGGATTCTAAAAGCTATTAGATTAATATAAAAGTACTCTTAGTCTTATAAATAGAGTATTATAGCTTAGTAGTAGACTAGTAGGGAGTAATAGTAGAAACTTATAACTAATATTCTATCTACTCTCTTTTTTATAGTAACCTCTATTAGGTAAGTTTCTAAATTCTTTAATCTTTTTATAATAATAAGTTTAATTCTATAAAGCTTCTTTAAGGAAGGTAAGATAGTAGTAGCTCCTTATTATATATTCGAGATTAGCTTAGGCTTATAAGCAAGCCTAAACTTTCTACTAGTAATTAGAATAATTAATTAAATAGCGTTTGTAATACTAAAGATATAGATAGCGTAGATCTCTATATAGATCGGCTATACTTACTTAGAGCAAACTATATAAAAATATACGTCTAGTACTACTTCTTTCTATATAAGGTAGAGAGATATCTAGCTAACTAGTAGTTAGGTTAAATGTAATAAATAGCTCTTTAGCTAATAGTTTTATACTAGGTAGAGCTTATCTTACTTACTACTATAGACCTTATTTATTTCGAGCTATAGTAAAATATTACTTATAGCTTTATAATTAAAGTAGGTCCTTAACTTCTACTCTAGTAGTAGTACTTATCTTGCTACTATATAAGTCGATCGAGTCTAATATAAAACGCTATATCTTAATCTTTAATAGTCTTCTCTACTTTACTTATTGTCTCTTAGCTTACATTTTATTATTACCTAATTAACTAGCCTTTATTATTCTCTATTATCTTGTCTTGTTTATAACGCTACTTTTAGAAAGATTATTATAGAAGATATAGAGATACTCTTAAGATTAACTTTTACTAAAAGGGACAAGATAGACTATTTCTAAGTATATTAAACTATAGGGTATTTCTTATAAAAGATTATCTTTCTAGTATTATCTTATATATATATATACTTACTTATTATATCTATAGCCTCTATTATTAAAAGACTATCTTCTTTATAACTTCCTATATCTTTAACTTAACTACCTATATTATTATATTATACTTTCTATTAAAGTCTTCTATTATCTTTAAATTCTCTAATTAAGGTAACGATATTTAAGCGAATTATTAAAAGTAGCTAGATAAGTAAGTATTCTATAATTGTAACGAGATATTAAGACTATACTAATATAGTAGATAAACTATTTATTAAGTATAACTAAGTCTACTATAAGATAAGTAATATAATAATACTAAAAATAGTTAGTATATATATTTAAAATTAGCTTATCTACTTATAATATCTTACTAAGATTAAAGAAAGTATTAGGACTTATCTTTATAGTCGACTAATTTGTTTCCTAGCTTACTTTCTTTAAGATTATAGAAAAGAGACTTAATATAATAATTAGATAAAGCTTGTTTAAAATAGCGAGTATAAAAGTTAAGTATTTTAGCTAACTCTAAGATAACGTTAGTACGTATCTTATAGTATAGAGATAATCTTACTAATCTAAGTTTAATAGAAGCAAAGTAGTAGCCTATATAGAGTATATAGAGAATAATAGAGTATATTATAAGGACTATAATACTATACTACCTTATAAGTAGAAAATTGTCTAGCTATAATTAAGAAAAGAATACTAATAGAAAGCTATAAGTAGCTAGTTAGCTTATTATAATTCTAGCTATAGTAAAAATAATAGAGTACTAGAGTATCTATTAAATATTAGTAATAACGTAGCGAGTTCGCAAATCTCCTTATCTTATATATATCTAACAAGATATATACTATATAAAGTATAAACAAAAATACTATAAGTAAATAGGTCGCGATCTTAGCCTAATATAAAGGAAGGCTCTATTCTCTAATATTAATATATACTAAGAATACTAACCTAAGAACGATAGATAGAAGTATAGTAAAAGCTAGTTTATAATCTTACTTTATATTAAATTAGAAATTAGTACTAAAGGCAGAAATATTATATAGCTAATAGGCTTTCTTAACTAGCTATATTTACCTCTAACGAATTACTTAGCAAATAGTATATAAATATATAGTTTTCTTATCTAGTAAGGTCCGGATATAGCTAGTATAGTATACTCTAATCTTATAGAGCGTACTCTAAGCGCTTACTACTAACCTACTCTTTAATATCGCTTATAGGCTTTCTATTATATTAGTAACGAAACGATATATTAAACGACGTATTATAATATAAGAAATACTAGTTAGAGTTATATCTTATATCGCTCTATCTATACTAATACCTACGCAATAATTAATTAGTATCTAGAAAGAAGTCTTTATATTAGGTACTTTGTATCTAACTAGAGAGCTTAAGCTATAATCTTTTATTATAATAGTTAACTATTAGGCTATAATAATTACTTAAAATTAGTTTAACTAAGGCCTATACTTAACTTATCGCAAGTATAGATATAGGAAGCCTACTTAACTATAACTTCTCTCTAGCTAAGTAAGATATTAAGAAGGAAGGACTATACTTTTATAGTTAAGAAAAGCTACTTTATAACTCTAAGAGCTTAAGATATTCTTACTTAAGTAGAAACAAGAAAGAGTAATATTAGAGTAATAGTAGTAATCTCTTCTATAGTAAGATCTAGATATAGCTAATTTTAGAGTTAAAAGATAGAGGATTAAGCTCTTATACTTAAATAGTACTACTATATAATCCTAAAAGTAGCTATATAGAGTAAGAATAGAGTAAAAGCAAAATTACTAGAAACTTCTCTAATATAATCTATAAGAAAGAATTATAAAAGAGAGTAGAGTATCCTTACCTATATATTAACTTTAATTATAATAATTTTCGAAACTTTATTTACTAGAAAGATATAATATATCGTCGGGCTACTATCTAAAAAGAGTTAAAGAAAAATAAAGAGCGACTATATTACTTTAACTAAACCTAGCTACTTTATAAAGCTAAGGATATATTATACTACTATTTTAATTAGAAATATAAAGAGCTAAATAAATTAAATAGTAAAGTAGCTAGTATCCTCTATAGTAAAACTAATCTTATAAAAGTACTATTAGTAGGATATATATACCTTACGTAGTATCTCTATAAGATCTATATACGCTCTAGGACTATAGATAACTTTAAAGATAAGATAAGAGAGCTTATAGATAGTATAATTAATAGGAATTTATTACTTTTTAAAAAAACATTTCTATACCTTAGAGATATAGAATATAAGAAAGAAAGTAAGAACTTATATACTATATATAGATTTAAAGACTAGAGAGAATACTAAAAGTAGTATTATTATAGTTACTTTTAAAAGTAGAAAGTAGCCTATAGATAAGTAAATAGATAAATAGATCTAGATCTAGGTATTATTCTTTATTATAGTAGAAAGATTAACTTTTAGTTTCTCGATTTCTTGTTTAGATATATAGAGATACCTAAGTACTAGTAGCTAATGTTACGCGTTATCTACGCGTACGTACTATTTAAAAGTAAAACTAGGAGTTGCTTTATTTACTAAGCGTACTTAAAGGTAGTTATATAGTAAAATTATTATATTCCTTACTAGATACCTATATTAAATTAAGTTTACTTAGCTTTACGTTATTAAAAGCAAGCTATAATAGTATTGTCTATCTATATATAGTATATATAATTAAAGGTAGATCTAGAACAATATCCTACCTACTACTTTAACTAGTCTTAAGATATATATAGTACTAATATTAGCTCTACTACTATTAGATTCTAATTATAAATTAAGTTAGTTTATAAAGTCTCTATACTCGGACTATAGAAAAAATATAGAATCTATAGATAAACTTGCGCGATATCTAAGTACTTTTAGAGTATATCTAGAGAGTATAGCTATCTCTCTCTTATTTAAAAGCACGCTCGCGCGCGCTTTCTAGTCGATTTCGATTAAGAAGTTATTACGTTACTAAAAGAAAAGATCTATTATATTAAGAAGTTATCTATACTTAATACCTATATCTATAGGATCTAATATAATTATTAAATTCCTACTATATCTCTTATATAATATAAGATATAGAATAGTTACTCTATAAGTAGAAGGTATAGTTAGTTACATATCTCTATAGCTAGCTCTAGTAGTTACTCTATTATAGGCAATCCTCGACTCTAGTAATAGCTAGCAATCTATTTACTAGGTATATATTTAACACACTATATAGTATTTAGCTAATTAACTACGTAATATAGTTATAAAATTTCTATCTTCTTTACTTATTATAGCTCGATTTATTCTATTAAATAGTATTTTATTAAAGACTTAGATATTAACTTCTAAATTAACTTAAGGAAATGCTAGAGTTTTTTCTTCTATTCGATTAATTCTCTCTACGTCTTATAGCGTTAGAGGCCTTAGAGAGTAATCTATTATCTATAATATTTGTACTATCTTTAGAGAATCTAGGAAAAGCAGCTTCTATAATTAAGAAGATTGCTTAATTAACACGTAGAAGAATTAGCTAATAGCTTATACCTTAAGTATATCTATTAGTAGGATACTTAATAAGATCTTTTTATATATCTTAACTATAAAAATTATATAGTATATAGCTAGCTAAAAGAAATATAGTTAGTAGTAGTAGCCTATAGTATATTATTATACGTACTACTATTCTTATACTACTATATAGAATAGCTTAGTAGTCTATAGAGGTATAATGTATCTAATAGTTAAAGTTTATATCTAAAAGGTACCTATACTCTAAGCTAAAGTAGGCCTATTTAAAGAATAAGCTCTAATAACTAAGATTATTATCGACGCTCTTATAAAGCCTATAGATTATATTTGTAAGCTAATAGAGTAGTATAGTAGAAATTATACGCTATTTAATACCTTTTAGTATAAAGTTGTAAGTAAGATATCTATCTCTATTAAAATATAGCTATATATAAGCTTTAATAATTATCTAGAGGTATAGAAAAGCCTCTAATAATCTAATAGGTCGACTAAGTATATAGATCTTCTAGCTAAGACTATATAAGGTACCTAACTACATTTTTTAAAAAGCGAAGTACCTAATCCTAGATAGTATTAGTTACGCGCTTCTAGGTATATAAATACCCTAGTCCTAAGTAGTAGTATATACTATTAGTACTATAGAGAGTCTAGGGAACTATCTAATCTTTAGGTAGAATAAGGTAATCTTAATCGCAATCTATAGAAAGAATCGAAAGCTAACTACTCTCTTATAATAGAGAATAGGACCTCTCTTTACTATACTTCTTAATAGTA
This sequence comes from Pseudocercospora macadamiae, assembly GCA_012978405.1. NCBI lineage: Eukaryota > Fungi > Ascomycota > Dothideomycetes > Mycosphaerellales > Mycosphaerellaceae > Pseudocercospora > Pseudocercospora macadamiae. The sequence continues at coordinate 67,607 of WRNY01000075.1, forward strand.
CTTTTATCTAAAGATTTAAGTTAGACAATGTTAATAAAAAAGCTCTATAGTATATAAATATAGTTATTTTGCTAGTTTCTCTCTACTAACAAGTATAAGTAGTATAGTATAGAAGGTAGGATTTGTTAAAGTAGTAGCGACTTTCTTCTTATTATTATACTTAGCTTTAAGCTTAGTAGAAGAGTAGGTCTAGCTTTATATAGAATAGATATACTTTCTAAGAAGTAGTATAGTATAAGATATAAGCTTAAGTATAGAGTTTATATATATATACTAATATATTAAGGAAGAGAGTAATATTTAGACTACCTATAGTAGCTACTACTATCTTAAGATATCTTTAGCTTACGCCTAAATAGATAGAGAACGTACTTAGAACTACTTATACTTAGGCTTATAGATTAATATCGGCTTAATATAAAGTAATAGTAAAGCAAATATAGTATAGATTTGCCTTAAGGAGTAGCCTTTTTGTAGCTCTATTAGCTTAGTATAACTATACTAGAATTAATAAAGTATTTAAGCGAGTATATAGAGGCTACCTTACTATCTTTAGCTAAGGCTTAAAAATACTAGCTACTATAGGACTAATTATTAATAACTTTAACTTAATAGACGTTTTTATAAGATATTATAGTTAAGCTATACGCTTTAATACTAGGTACGTATAGTCTAATTAATTATATTTGTAGCCTCTAGGATTAATATTCTACTCTTATACTATAGCCTAAAACTATTAAGAATATACGTATAGAGCAATTAAAACTATAGTTTAAGTATAGAGGTTAAAATATTTGTAGGCTTGTTATAGTACTAGAAGCGCAAATATCTATAAAGTACTATATTACTACTTAGCTTCTTAATAAAAGAGTTATACTAGCGCAATTTATAGCTTCTAGAATTAATTGTAACGAGATCTAGGATCTTGTTAATAAGATTAGTTATAAGTAGAACTAAGAATTTACTAAAGATAATACTAGTAAAACTAGACTTACTATAGAGTTAAGTAATAGAAATTCGATATAGAAGAAATATATTAGACTAACGACGACTCGGAATAAGCTATCTAACGATTAAATCTACGCTAAATAGAGAATAATAATAGACGGAACAATTTCTCTATAGCGTAGAAATAGGCTTGAAGATCTAATCCTAAATCTCGAGTAGTTAGATAATATATTAGAATTAATTACTTAGCTCTTAGGTAGAACGACGTCTATTATTGCTAATACGACGTAAAGACCTTACGAAGTTAGTTAAGATAACTCTTAGTAAATTTAACAAATAATTATTTATAGAATCCTACTTTATATAAAAGCTACGCTATACTATAAAGTAGAAGGCTTTATAAAATATTACTAATTTTACTCTCTACTAAGCTTCGGGATATTATCTTTATACTCTTAATCTCTACCTATATAGAGTTATAATAGGTTATAGAGCTTAATATATTTGCTTTAGAGTAGCTGTCTTAATTCCGAGCGCTATAAGCGCTAAATACGCTTATTTATATCTTATAGCTAATTATAAACGACTTAAAGCGATTATTTTACTATAATTCTACGTTGTATATATCGCTTAGTATAAATCTCTAGTAAGGCTCCTTATAGCGCGTTCTATATACCTTAGAAGCTTTTCTACTATACATTTGCTACCTAAGCCTAATAGTTCTATAGTATATTTATTATACTAGTATAATAATATATAGCAAATCTTCTAGATACGTCGAAGCCTTATACTATTAAGAGCTATATAAGTTATAGGTAATATAATATATTAATAGTTATTAGGTCCGATTTTCTACTATATAGTTATATAAAGTTTGTATTTTTTATTCTCTTAGCCTAGTAGTAGACTATCTCTAAGTCGGTATAGTACTAGTATTTATTAATAGCAAACTTTCTCTCTAAGGACTATAGTTAATAATATAGAGTTTCTCGATTAAAGATAATATAACTTCTAACTCTAGAATTAACCTAATAATATAGCTCTTTAACTATATATAGTATCCTATTAAGCGTACTAGGCTTATAGTAATTATATATAGACTAATAGACTAAAACTTATATATTAGCTATATAATTGCTTCTAGAAATAGATCCTAGATAATTTTTATCTTATATATTATAAAGCTATACTAAAATAGTTACCTAAGAGCTCTAATCGATATAACTTAACTAATCTAAATTAATATACTTCTATATATTATATTTTAAAATAGTCTCCTTAGTAAGCTACTAGACTATAACAAACTCTATAATATAAGTATTAATATAGGGCATTTCTCTTAGAGGTAATAGCTATATTATAGTTAGTAAGTCGAAGTAGGTAGTTTATCTAGTAGCTTACCTATTAAATAATATTCTAGCCTAATAGAGTAGAGAGAATACCTTAAGTATAAAGATACTCTAATAAAAGCTCGGAGTTGTTAGTAAGAGAGTTATTAGAAGAGTATCTAAACTTATCTAAAAGTATTCGCCTATATAGGTAGCCTATAAATCGATATACTTTAATTCTTTAGACCTAGAGTCTAGTATAATAGACTACTATCGCTTTTTATAATAAATAGGAAGTACTATTCTTTTAGCTAGGCCTAGAGTATTATAAGAAAGATCTACTACTATATAGAGCCTAGTACTTCTACTTATATAGAATAGGTTATAAAAATAAATAGAGAGTAGAGTAATAATACTACTCTTCTATATCTAAATTATATAGTAGAGCGCGTTAAATCTATATTAAAGTATCTCTAGACTAGGATTTAATTTTAGAATAAATGTATCGATCGCTACAAAAATCTAGTATATAGACCTATTATATAAAAGCCTAGAAGAGAGAAGATTCCGAAGTTAAGAAATAGAATATAATAGAACATTTTCCTTATTTTAGTAAGGTAGTATATCGAGCTATAAAAGTAGCTTAGCTTTATTATACGCTCTATTTACGTAGCGAGTTAGTAGTTTAGTAGAGGTAGAAAGGCTTAATTAAGTTAAAAAATAGTCTCCTAGCTTTGTAATTATAGTAAGCGACTTAGTTAGTACTAGGAGCAAGGTAATAGGCTCTAGAGTATAGTAAGCTTAATAGATACTAGAATATAAGTTCTAAAGAAATAGATAAAGAGTAATAAAAGATAGTATAAGTATATTCTTACTTAGCCTATCTAATATTAGCTAGTATTAATAAATAAATAAGTTACTTTACTAAGTCTTAAGGCTTCTATAGCTATCTTGTTTTGGAATACGCGTAATAATTAGTATACTACTAGAGTAGATACTCTTAAGAAGCTAAATACGTTTACTATAAGCATAATTTTAATAATATCGAGTTATAATATTAGGCTTTATATCTAGTATTAGCCTACGTTATATAGTAGTATCGATACTTTTACCTCTACTAAAAAGTATATAACTTAATTCTATAGCCTAACGTAATCTTTTATAATATTTGTAGAGCTTCTTAAGCAAAAAGTAAGTTAGGTACTACTTTCTTATAGTTGAATTATACTTAATATACTATAGATAAGAGTCCTAGTAAAACTAGTTATTCTTTAATAGATCTAAATTTACTATAGTATATACTAGGACTTAGACTCTAAAGTTAGTAGATATAATACGTAAGGCTTTATAATATACCTAAATTAATTCTTTTCTTATAAGACCTAAGATACTTATTATATACTTAAATAGTATAATATAGTCGCTTCTAATAGAGCAAAGCCTAGATACTAAAATTTTATTTATAAAGTAGTTTATAAGAGAAAGACGTACCTTAGATATATTTAATTCTTATAGCTTACTATTATATATACCTCTTTTAGTAATTAGCTATAATACTAGCCTAATACGCGTAGGAAAGCAAGTACTCTTAGAGAACTATTAGTATTACTATAAAGCTTTATATAAGCTAAGGTTCGATTAGACTAAATAGAATCTCTTATAGAGGCTAAGTATAAGTCTCTATACTAAATACTATTAATTATAGCTTAGATAGAGTATAAGAGTAACGTACTATTTCTATAATAAAGAACCTTCTATACTACGTTATCCGACTAGCGTAAAAGAACTATAAGTATAGATAAGAGCTTTTAGTATTAGTCTAAGGTAGGAGAGTAGCTTTTTTAAAAGGCTTACCTAGTTAAGAAGTACTTTAAAGTCGCTTTTAATTATATTAGGCGCAGCTCTACTTTATAAGACTCGCCTCTTAGTAGTTAAGGACTAAATAGTAATATTAGGCTAAGTTAACTTAGTTATTTAGTAGTCTCTTATCTCTAAAGATAAAGAGAGATACGTTTATAGAGTCTTAAGGCTATTAATATACGTAAAAGCTAAGGAAAGTACTTTACAAGATTATAGCTATACTATATAGACTATATATATAGTATAATTACTAGCTATAGCTTCGAAGCTAAAAGTTAAAAAATAGTATTTGTCTATACTAAAAAAAGAAGAGTCTACTATATATAGTATCTTCTTTAGTTAGACTAATTTAAGCAGCTAATAATTTATATACGTAGAGCTTAATAGTTTTAATCTAGCTATATACTTAGTATCGCTTAGTAGTAAGGTATACTTATAGTCCTTAGCAGTTATTATAAGTATTAAAAGTATAATATATTAGATAGATACTTACTATTAAATAGATTATTCTATATCTTCTATTATTTCTAAAAGGCTTATATCGAATAGAAATAACTCTTATAGTACTACAACCTACCTTAATAGCTAAATCTAGGCCGAAGGCTTATAGATTTATTTAGCTCTTAGAGGCCTATAAGAAATATAATACTCCTACTATAATTGAATCTTATTAGACGCAAGTTCTACTAGCTAGCTTATAAGATAATTTTTACTAGTTAGAGTATATATACTAGGATCTACTAGGATTCTAATCTCGAAGTAGTATATTATAGTATTAAGCTCTATATAGTAGTCGCCGCCTTTTATTATTCCTAGGTAATACTTATTTAAGCTATAGCTAGTCGTAAGGTAGCGTAAGCAAGTTTCTAGCTTATCTCTATATATATAACTATAGTAAAAAGAGCAGAATCGTTAATAATAATAGATAGTATAGTAGTAGTAGAACGCTATTGTTTAATATCTACCTTCTCTATATTATCTTCTTAAATATTTAAATAATTAAAATATATATTATAAGCTTTATTATTCCGACTTCTATAAACTGCGCGTCTTAACGCTTTTCTATATCTAAACAACCTTTTCTAGTTCTTTACTACTATTTAGACATTACTTATAAGTATTTTATCTATATAGAATTATATACTAGTAAGATATAGTAGTCTTATAATAGTCTAAAAAGTTAGTATAAAAAGTAGAGAGAGGAAGCCTCTAACTTTACTACTATAAGTACTAACGTGCTAATCTATACGCTATACTCTAGATATACTAAACCTACGATTACATCTATGTTTATAGTATATATATCTTAGATATACTCGCTAGCGTAAATATCTTTTTCCTATAGGCGCCTTCGAGGATTATACTTTATTAGTAGTTATAGTTGCCTATATACCTTCTTTTAGCGCTTTAGCGCTACTAATAGAAGAATTCGATTTAGTTAGATTATGTTTACTACACTAAGAGTTCGCGTAGCTAACGTAATAGTAATCGGATTATAAGTAGTAGTAATATTAATATTAGTAATATAAATAGATTAAGTCTTTATTAGAGGATATATAAGTATTAGACTCTTTACTACTAGTATTATTGTCGTTAATAAGTAGTATAGCGTATCTCTTAAGTTAAGAATAAGTTATAGAGAAATATAGAGTAATTATAAAAAGTAACGTAGTTAGAGAGTTAAAGTTAGGCTATAATCTACTATAAATATAAGTTAGCTAGATAATACTAAAGCTTATAGTAGATAATAAAGATATAAGTACTTATTGCAGATTTATTCTATTTTAGTATCTACTTCTATACTCTCTAGATAATATAGTAGAGATAGCTATATATAGCGTAATATTATTAATATAGTATAGAGTTTTAGGGCTTTATATATTCTTGTTTCTCTATAACGTAATATCCGACCTATTTACTAAGCTTTTAGCTCTAGCTTCTAGAAGTTGTTATACGTAGATAGAGTTAGACCTAGGCGTAGCCTAGTATATTCGAACTACTATATTCCTATATAGTCGGGCTATATAGATCTACTTTACTATTAGATATAGTTACTTTTTCGACTTTTATATTAGTCTAAGACATTTAAAGTCTAATTTAAGATTTCTACTTTATTATAGTTATATATAAATAGATATTAATAGAATTATAAAGCTATTAGAATAAAGCGTAAGAGAGCTATACGTAGCTCTTAAAAGCTTGTCTTACTAGTATAATCTACTTTAGAAGCTTATATAAATAGTTTTAGCTTACATTAGGTTATAAACTAAAGATATTACTTTATTTAAGACATACACGCTAGAAGATAGTAATCTACTACCTCTACTATCTCTTAAACTTTCTTTACTCTTACTATAACTACTAAAAGAGCTTAGTAGCTAAGATATATAGCTAAATATATTACTTTAATAATTCTACTATATTATATAAAGTATCTTGTAACGAAGGCTTTATTTAGTTATCTACTTATATTCTATAAGTCCTATAATACTAAGACGCTATACTTTATAATATATATTTGCAACTAGCGCCTCCTTAGTAACCTTAGCTCTTTATATACTCTCTTAAGCTATAATATCTCTATAGAGTTACCTAACTACTATAAGGATATTTAAAGTTTAGTTTGCCTCTAATATTGTTATATACGCTAGATAACGTAGCTTAATACTAGCTTACTATAGCAGAATAGTAAAATAATAACGTTAGAGTAGTCTACGTGTTTATACTATTTATAGTTAAGGTATTCTAACCTAATATAGGTAAGTTGTTAGACTTAAGAGGTAGTATATTAAAGAAATTATTAGTTAGTATCTCTATAGTATAATCGAAAGCTAAGTTTAATAGGCTATATTAGCCGATTATAAGTAAGTACTTTTATATTATTGTCTTTACTACTTAATAGCTATATAAGAACTAATTAGTTTATCTAATTAGATTAAGATATATTTGTCTTACCTAGCGCGTATATAGAAGAACTTACGTAGTAGAAGCTTATAGTATAATTTTAATAAATAAATATATATATATAATATATATAATACTATATATATATAGCTGCCTTTAATAGCTTTTAATAGTATTAATATCGCTATTACGTAACGTAGTATAGCTCGCTTAATATTATCTATAATCTTAGGCTTATATATATTATAATTGCTTTTAGCGCTTATAAAAGAGTATCTAATTTGCCTATACTAGCGCTTAAACCTACCGAGTTAGCCTAGCTTAGAGGCTACTCTAACGCTAGAGTACTATAGCCTATCTTAGAAGTCTATACTATAAAGTAGTATATATACTACTTATACGTAATACTATAGAAATCGCTTATTACTATATAAACGAGACTTAATAGATCTAGTATATCTATATTTTAGGTATTTATTCTTCTTCTTATAGTAAATACTCTATAAGCTAATCTATATTATAGAAGCCTTCTATTAGTTAGAACTATCTCTATTTTAGAGTAGACCTAAGTCGGCTTCTAATAACCTACTCTACTATAGACTACTTATAAGCTATTTATGTTTTAGCACTTCGTCGGCCTCTAGCTACTACGCTAAAGGCTTAAAAAGCTCGAGTAGTAGTTAATAAAATCTAGGATCTATACTAGTAATACGCTATAGTTTATACTATAATAGGTTAGCCTATACTACTATAATTATATATATATATATTTACTAAGGTATTAAGTACTTCGGTATTAGCTTAGGGAAATACCTAAGTAACCTAGTAATATACTTATTATTTACTTTGTTTTCTAAAGTATATTCTAATATTATAGCTCGCCTATATAGAACAGCGCGCGCGAATTAAGGATAATAAGACTAGATAATATAGTTATACTATAGCCTTTAAAAAGCTATAAGCGTTTTTATACGCTTTAGATAGATACTTAGAAAATAATAATTCTTTAAGCTAATAATTTGCTAGAATAAGACTAATAGTAAAGACGTCGCTTTTAGGTCTAGTAGTCTATATATTAATAATATACTTAGGCGGTATATATTATAGAGTATCTCTAGGCCTAGTAGCTTTAGTAGCGTAATAGCAAAGGCTAAAATTAGCTATCTTAAATACCGAATTATAAATACTATATACGCCTATTATATACTATAATAGAATGTTTTTAGGCTTTAGGTCGCTATATATTAAGCCTTAGTCTTCGAGCTCTAAAATATATTAGCGTAGTACTATAATATCTTAACTAATTCTATACCTTATATACTACCTAGAAGGTAATAGGCTAGGTCTCTAATAAAAAACATACTATATAAAGCAAGAGCTTCTATTAGTAAGAGGTTATTAATAACACTAAAAAGATCCTCCTCTATAAGTTCTTAAAGAACTATAGTTATAAGGACGCCTTCTATAGCCTAGGTATTTAATAAACTACCTACGTAGTATATCTTTAAAATACTACTAGAGCTAAGTAGCCCTTAAGTAAATAATCGCGTAGTATATAGTAAGACCTTACGCTATACTATACTATCTAGTTCTAGAAACTTTACTATATATATATAGCTTGTCTTATAATAGTATACTTTATATACTCGACTCTATAGCTCTTTACTAATAGGAGTTAGGTACTAGTATATATTATCTAAAAGATCGGAAGTATAAGTTAGGACTTAAGTATAGCGCTAGTAAGGCTATAGAGCGTAGAGAAGACCTATAGTATCTATGTTTATAGATAGTAGAACTTAAGAAACTTGCTTAAAGGTTAGAGCTATTATAAATATATAAAAAAAAGTATATAACTAAGTATAGTATTTAGTCGGTATATATAGTCTATTAGTTAACTAACATAATATTTTATATTACTTAGGAATATATTACTTATTAACGTTAATAAAAAGTAGATAGCCTTCTTAAGATAGTTGTTTCTTACTAAGTAATTATACTAAAAATCTTTTCTATTATTACTATAGTACTTATTAGAGTATCTTTAATCGAAGTAGTAGATAATACTAGCTCTAGTAGGAGAGTAACTATTATTATAGGATATCTATTAGTTCTATAACCTTCTATAAGCTAAGGCTATAATATAGTTGTTATTAAACTACTAGATTAGACTATTAAAACATTCTAGCTATATTAAGAATCGACCTGTACTTCTAAATTTAGAAATTAATTAACTTTACTATTAATAACATTTAGTAGTAATATACTACTAGGTATCGCAAAGGTTATATTTAACTATAACGAAGTCTTAATATAGTCGTTTAATATTAAGTTAAGACTAGGTAATATTACAATAACTAAAGTAAAGCCTATATACTTAGATATATTTAGTTATAGTACTTCTAGAGTTCTATATACAACTAGGACTTATACGTATATATTATAGTTGTTATTAAGCTCTCTTACTATATTAGCTTTTAACTTAGAAAGCTCTTTATCTACTAGATAAGGACTTAGGAGAATAGCAAGTTCTAGTATAAGTATTTTATTCGAGCTTACTTCTAGAAGCTAGCTAGAGAGTATTAGCTTTAACTTAGGTAGACCTACTAAGAACATAGGTAGATTAAGTCTATAATTTAGTATAAGTATAAATAGTATTAGGCTTTTAACCTTCTCGACTTATATATAGAGATTAGTAGGTATAGAAAGTTAGTAAGAGAGTAGTACCTCTATATTAGTAACAAGTCTATATATATCTAACGTAGTAGTAATCTTAGATAGCGTATAGTCGACAAACTTGTTTTATTTATATCTATATTAAACTATAGCGCTATTTTAAGATATAGTACTTATTTTTAAGCTATATAAAGCCTTTGTCTTAGTAGTTATAATTACGTAGATCGAATTAATACGCGCTTAGGAAGTCTCTTTTTTTTTTTATTCTTCTTACGTTTTATAATATACGTAGCTCTACTTTACTTAGATCTAATAACTCGTTATAGTAATCTTTTATAAAGGTTAGAGCTAGTATATAGTATTCCTAGCTCTCGCGATACTCTACTAACTTTTAACTATATAGGTAGTATAGACTTCTATAGAGGACGTATTTTGTTATTATATAAGTATTATCTACCTACTTAAAGACTACTACCTAATGTCTTATTATATAACTATAATACTACTATCTTATACTAGACTTATAATAGGCAAATATATATAAAGTTATTCTTTTCTTAGGAGTTAAGAGAAATAGCTTTATAAAGTAGTAAGCTAAAGGTAATAGTAACAAACTATTATATAGTATAAGCAGATAGTCTATAATAGGTATATTCTAAATACTTCGCTAGATACTAACTATAGTTAATAACTAGTATAGTTATATTTTAAGGTAGAGAACTTACTTAATTATCTAAATACGACTTTATTAAAGCTTAGAAAGGTTTATCTTACTATAGATAGCCTATAATTACTAGAGAACTACCTCTAGAGTTATATTAATATAAAAATTAGTAATAGAGTTTCCTAAGTTAGAGACACCTTACTAATATACGTTACTATAGATAGTAGAGCCTAACTATCTATTTAATATACCTTTAATATAGACCTTCTCTATAGATTATTAGAGGTCTAAGTATTTATATACTAGTTAGATTCTTAATCTTAAGCTAAAGAGTAGAGTAACGTTATAGCCTATAATATTAGCTACTATTTTATTTATCTTGTCTTTATATATTACTAGGTCGTTATTACTTTTATTAAAGTCTCTTTAGTATAATAAAGTTAGTCTATATAGCTACTAAAAACTATTAATATCTAAAGAAAATAGTTCTTTACTTAGCTAGGTATCTTAGACTTACTTCTAAGGTCCTTCTTTAAAATAAAGATTTAACTAAGCTATTACTATATTTTTAAATAACTTATTTTCCTCTATTAGTATTTTAAGATACTTTAAGTAAACTTAAATATTAGACATTATCTAACGCTCTATTATAGAGATACTTAAAGCCGTTTTTATAAGCGAGCTATATAGAAATATAAAGTCCGAGACAAATATACTAACTATATAGATATATAGATAGAGTAGTCTAAGCTTTAAGTTAAACTATTAATATATATACTACTATATTAGATAATAATTATATATCGCGATTCTTAATAATATTAAATTATACCTAAGGTCTATAGATTATAATCTTTGAGTTATACTTTACTAATTCTTATAGTAATCTTCTTATATTTAATATTTATATAAGAGCTAGTAGCCGAAGTCGGAATAAATAAACTCTTTCTATAGCTAGTACTCTCCTTTAAGGACTTTTTAATTTCTAATTACGTATAGACGTTATACTAAGCTCGACGTAGATTTTGTTATATCTAGACTTAATAAACAAGAGGACGTAGCTTTATAAAAAGAGAGCTAGTTACCTACTATACTATTTCTATATACTTTCGATAAGTCTAGTACTTCTCCTATAGTACTAATATTCTAATAGAGGTTATAATTAACTAGAGTAAAGTCTTAGAAAGGTTAAGTATACTCGGTTTAAGTACTACAAGCTCTAGCTAGACTCTAGGAAATCTATTTAAGCTCGAATTACTTTATATCTAGAGAGTAGTAAGCTACGTAGATAAATAAACTCTTTCTATAGCTAGTACTCTCTCTTTAAAACTTCCTGATTCCTAGTCGCGCGTAGAAGCTATATATACGTATTAAGAAAGTTATATATAATTATAAGGTAGATAGTAGTTAGTATTAAAGTCGATTTTAATTATATAGAAGCTACCTACTACTACATATCTACTATTTAATATTGTTTTTAAGCTTAGAATTATTATTCTCTAAATTAGACTAGCTCTTGCGTATATAATAAAGAATATATATCTAGCGTTACTATAGTATAGAATAACTATAGGTAATAAATAAATAGAACGTTATACTAATACTAGCGCCCTTAGGCTAGCGATAAGAGGAAAACTTAAAAGTACTAATCGATTAAGCTAGAACGCTTTACCTTACTTACAATACGTTGTTTCTTATAGTATAGAAGATTACTATTTAATATAATAGGTAACTAGTAGATAGAAGCTCTTAGTAGAGACTAGACTCGTTATCTAATAACTAGTATAGTATATATATACGTAAAGATAGTAGCGAGTTAGTAGTAAGAAATAATAAACGTATATTAGTAGTTCTCTATTATAATACTTCCTACCTAGTACGTACTTATACTCTATATAGCTTTACTAATATACTATTAGTAGGCTATATAGTTAGCTCTAGCTTTTTCTTTAGACGCGATATTTTAATCTTATCTAAAGGTTAGATAGTATTAAATTCTATAGCTATATAGGCTACTATATAGCTTGCCTTAGATAAAGCTAGTTCCTAATCTAAGTAAGCCTATAGGCCGCTACTAAAGGGAAAATACTACTATACTAGAATATTATACTCCTAATAATCTAGTCTAAATTCTATAGTATCGTCTCCCTATAGGTCTTTTCTTCTATATATTAGATAGACTAAGTATATAATAACCTGTCCTTTATAAATAGTAATTAGAGATCTACTATCTAGTCTACTACTAACTAGAAGCTTAGTATCTACTTTTGCTTAGCGATTATTTATAGGAACAATTAGGTAAAAGTAGAGAACTTTATAGAGGAAGCTCTATAGATAGTAATAGCGCTTTAATTCTATAAAGCTTATAGAGTCTAGCTTCTTAAACTCGCTTATAATAATCTTGCGAATCTTATTAAATATCTCTAGATAAAGTACTAAATAAATAAAATACTACCTAAGGAAGCTAGCTATAGTATCTCTAGTAGTAGTAAGGATAGCTAAAGTCTAGTTATAAAGTTCTAACGTATCTCGAGTCCTAGAGATAAGAGCTATAAGTAGACTATACTTTATACTCTTATCTTTCTCTATTAACTATTAGACTATCTTTCGAACAAAATACTCTATAAATCTATATAGTCTCGAGATCGCCTTATAGAATTTCTAGCTATTAGCGAGCTAGTATAGCGTTTAATAATAGATACGTTTAATTAGATATAAGTTTACTAACTTAAAATTGTCTAGGAACTATTTCGATCTTACTTAAGCTATTATTAGGCTAATCTTTATATTATTATAGCAAAACTAAGGAGGTAGAGATTAAGAATCTATAGATTCTCTAAAGAGGAACTTAGTTATAGTATCTAGCATAAATTTGTAAAATAGAGGTTACAATTTTATAGGCTTTATCTAACTATTACTTACTACTATACTAATTGCTTCTATAAGCTTATTTAATGCTTTAATAGTAATCTCTAGATTTATAACGTTCTCTTTACTAAAGTAAAGCCGAAACAATTTATATACCTCCTTCTAGGCCTTATAGTTATTATTAGTATAATAAGTTATACTCTATAGAATAATTCTATATAGACCTTCTATTACTAGAGAAAATCGAAGTACTAAGAAGTAGGTAGAATTAATTAATTCTTAACTTTCTAATTTTATAATCCTTTTTAACTATTAGTATATCTTTTAGCTCTAGAATTATACCTATAGATATAGAATCTTGTTACTAGTATTGCCTAGAGGTTAGCTAGTTCGGAAGTTAATATAACTATAGACTTATTAAATAAGGTCTCTTATATTATATACGCGCTCTAGAATAATAGTATAAAGTAATTATTAAGTATATCCTCGCCTAATCTTTCTATAGTAATAATATAGGTAAGTTTTAATATCCTGTCCTATATAGAAGATACGCTAGTTCTAGATACGTTTTTAGGTCTATAGTAGCTAATTGTTACCTAGATACTATTATATCGACGTCTGCGCTTAACAACTCTAAGAATAAGATAAAAAGCGATAATTAGAATAACAAGTATTAGTCGCAAAGCTATATTATATACTATTACGCCTATCTTATAGCGCTAATATTCTAATATAAGTTATAAATGCTATAGGCTATAGCTAGGCTCTAGGAGAGTAGTAAGCTACGCAGATATCGGATTAGAGTATTAGAAGTACTTAATTTTTATTTTAGTATATATTAGTTACTCTACTTTACTAATAACTTTCGGAACCTAATAACGACTTAGCTATATCTTCTACTACTATTAAGTAATAGCTTAACCTATATAACTACGCTTATAAAAGATAAATAACGCTCTCTATTAAATACGAAGAAATAAGCAAATAATTAAAACTATCTACTTTCGAATTTAGTAGAGCTAATTCTACTACTTAATTAATCTATAATTGTAGATATAGCTTAGACAAGAAGGACTTTAAAATACTACAAGATTAGATTATAAAATTTAGTATAAATAAGGACATACCTAGAGACTTATAATTAGAACTTAATTAGGTAATATTACTATATACTAACTACTAGATATTTATTTAGCTTTTTGTTTATAATATAATTAATATAAGAGATATGCTCTCTAGGACTATATATTTACTATATTTCTTAGCTTATACTATAGACCTCTCTAGTTATAGCTCTTATTAGCTAATAAAACTTTAATAGTAGTTAGGAAATAATAGCTTTAGAGATCTTACCTTTTAACTTATTCTAATACTTCTTAAATTTCTAGTATATAGTAGTACTTTTAAGTAATATTAGAGGTACTTATATACTTTTATATCTTTAACTATATAGCAACTTATTAACTTACGCTATTAAACAATTTGTCTATTATAAAACATATATTCGACTTAAAGTCTCTATAAGATATTCGACTTTATACCTCTATTTAGAGTATACTACTAAAGAATAAAGATAGATCTATTACTAGTTAATACTAGGAAAAGGAAGTTACTACTATATAATATCTTTTAGTATATCTATTATCTATTAGCCTAAAATAAAAGATATCCTAGAAAGTCTATTTCTAAGATATAAAAGCTATTAGATACTAATTTGTACTTCCTATAAAAGGCTATTCTACTTATAGTATATAGATATACTCTTTACGTTAATTTACTAAACTAGAATAAGTAAGTACTAGGCTAAGTAATTACTAGGATTATAGAGACTATAGCGCTAGATACGACGTTATTCTTTACCTAACCTAATCTAAAGTAGCTAGACTAATATATTAGTAGTATATCTAGAGAACAAATTAATAAAATATATATAATTCTTTGTTAGTATAGCTTAGATATCGATAATATTTAGCAAACTATAAAGCCTCTAATATTTATTATAGAGGTAAAGTTAATTTTTAGTCTATAGCTTAAGACAAGAGTATAGAAGTTCCTTTACTCTAAGGCTATATTAGAGAGGATAGATTACGCTAATAGCTTAGAATAGGTAGATATACCTAGTAAGATAAGTCTAGTCTTAACTACGACATTCTATATATTTTATTATTATATAGATTTTATATCTATCTAGTAATCCTTTTATATATATAGTACTATTTCTAATATCCTTACTTTAGTTCTTGTCTTAATCTATTATAGAGGCGTTATAAATATTATACTAATACGTACTAGTATTAAGTTATTATAAGCGTAGGTATAAGCTTCTAGTATCGCTTCTCTAAGCGTAGAGTTAGGATTAGAGTATATAGCCTACTCTCTATAGTTACCTCTATAGTAAGCTTAATTAGTATTATAAAGGAAATAGTTTAATAAGTAAGCTTAATCTATAGGTAAGTAGAGTTAAGAAGTAGTTTCGAGCTACAAATAGTTAGCTATTAGATATGTCTATCCTTATACTACTTTTATATAAATTAAAGGTATCTCTAAAGATAATAGTAGTAAATTCTAGAATTCGACTATTACCTTACTAGTTAGTATATTAACTATACTTACATCTACGTAATAGGTCTAAGCCTTATTATTAGTAATATTTCTAATATAAGTTATCTCGACTAAAGTTTAATTTTAAGATCTATTAGACTAAGAGAGTATATCCTACTATATTCTCTATATTAATTAGTAAGAATTCTAGTTATAGTTAAAGGCAATTTCTATCTATTAGTTATAATCTAACTATATATTAAGTACTAATACTTCGCTAAGCGAGATACGTAAAGATATTATTATATTATTAATTAGCTATCCTATATCTACTACAATTATTATATAGAGCGTTATCTTCTATAGTAGGCATTTATTCTTAACTAAAACTAAGTATAAAGAGGTATATATAGTAGCAAGTAGTCCTATAAAATAAGTAAAAGTAATAGTAGTATATTTTATTATTAATTCTAGAGATAGATAGGTATTTAAGATAAGGAAGAAATAAACTAAGTATATAAAGTCTAATACGTTAATCCTTTTTAGTTAGCTAATAACTCGATATAAATAAATATTCTATCGCTATATCTTCTAGTCTAAATAAAATAGAATATTTTATAGTATATTATAACCTATAGTTGTAATAAGGAATTTTACTTTATATTAATTAAAAAGGCTTACTCTTAAATTACTAGAGTTTTACTACTAGAAGCTCTTTTAAATACTTTTAAGAGACAACTCCTCTTTAGTAGTATTATTATTTATTTAGATTAAAGTATCTATAGGCTTTCTTTTAAGCTAGATATTATTATTAAAGGACTACGTTTAGGTCGTTAAGAGGTTCTATATTCTAATAATAATAATTAAAAGCCTAATTATAGATAGCCTAGTTATAAGCTAAAATAGTAATCTATATTAAGTCTCTTTATCTTTATTTAGTACTTTCTAAATAATAATATTAGTAATCGCTAGCGCAAACGAGGTAGCTACTTCTCTAACTATTAAGTATATAGACTCTATAAGTCTATAATTCTCTAGCTTACTTATTACTATAATATATATAGTACTAAATAGATATATAAGGTCGATATCTAGAGAAGTATATAGTATAAATATAATAGTAAGGACCTACTAACTCTTAAGTATAGAGTAGAGAAAGCTAAAGAAAATAGAGGCAAGAATCTAACCTATAGCTAATAATAGTAAAAGCCTAAGAGTAGATATATAATAGTAGGTGTAACTAATAGTTAAAGAAAGTAGTAGTCTAGTTAAAGCTATTAGAATCTAATAGATAGTAGCTTAGAGTCGTATTATTCTAAGAATAGCCTTATAACTATTAATATTAGTTAGGCTTAGGATAGGCTATAAATAGACTTCTAGGATGTGACTTACTACTACTTAAAGTAGAATAACAAGATTCTAAAGATACTATAGAAGGCTATATAAATAAGTACTAGTATTCTAATTCCTACTAGCTTCTAAAACAAGCTTAGTATTAGTAGGTCTTATACTACCTAGCGTTTATAGTAGACTATAGTAATTAATAGTACTAGGCTATATATAAGAGAGGCTAATAGCTATATAGAGCTAAAGAGTATATTAGGAAGTACTACTAGACTATAAGCTACTAATATTAGGCTAAGAGTAATTATAGTTATACCTTACTAACTAGAGAGCGCGCTCTTAATACTATAAGAGAATTAAAGATCTAGCTAGTATAATATAAATAGTATAAGTATAGTAATAGATATAGCTAAACTAAGCTAGAAGTACTAGAACTACGTTAAAGTTGCTAGGAATAAAGTAGCTATAAGGATTATAGTAATAGACTCTACTATAGCTCCTACTCTAGCGTAAGTAAAAACTTATATCTACTTATTATTTTTATTATTAAAGTTAAAGGAGATAATTTTAAATTGCGCTAGTATTATTATAGCGTATACTAGTCCTTATATAGTATAGGCAATACTAAGTATAGTAAGTATAGTTAAAAATCCTATAAAGCCTAACTAGATAGAGAGCTATATAAAGGTAATATATAGTATCTTATATAGATTCTATTAGTCTACTACTTTTGCGAACTAGATAAGAAACGTACTTCCTACTAAAGAGTACGCGTTAGTATACTAGAAAGGTAATATAGTAGCTAGTTCTAAGAGTAGAGTAGTAATAAGAAAGCTAAATCTAGTATTTATCTATTCCTAGATAGTTAGTAGCTATAATAATATCTTTAAAATCTAACGTACTATTATAAAACTATATAAGACTATCGATATAGCTAAGTAGAGTAACTTTATATTCTTGTTAATATATAAAACTAGTTCTTACTTAGCTATACTTAATCGATATAACTTATACTAGTCTTATAGATTAGAGTTCTAACGTCGTCTTTAATAATTACAAAGTCCTTCTATATTAATATATTTACTATCTATAGAGGACTCTAAACACAAGAGGTAGTATAGTATCTAATAAGTAGATTAATAAGTAGAAGATATAATCTTAGTATTTACTTTAGGTAGTAGCTTTCTTAATTTAATAGTCTATAGTCTATAGCCTCTTCCTTATTATATATAGGTAATGCAAGTTATACTCTGCGTATACTAATAATATATTTAAGAGGATAGGTTAGTCTATAAAGACTTCTTATACTTAGCAACAATTAGGTACTTTACTAATAGTCTAGTAACTTATTAGCTAAGCTACTTATAGTAATTCTAGATAAATCTTTTAGTAAACTTTGTAAACTATCTTACGCTATATCTTTAAGATTCGAATTCTTTACTTCGATCTACTCTAGTAAGACTATTCTTCTTATAGTTAAAATATTAAATATAGTAGAGTAGTATATATAGATAAGAAAGCAGATTATTAGTACTAGATATAGTTATAGACTTATCTATATCGAAGTAGAAGTAACTTTTATTATCGCTTTAACTTAGCTCTTTATTTAATATTACTAAAGTTAAACGTATTAGTCGATATCGGATAGTACTAATATATAATAAGACGTATTATATAATATAGTACTTAGAGACTTATCTAATATAACGCTCTAGTTCTTATCTATTATGTCTCTAATAATACGTTTAAAATCTTAAGTTAATTCTATAGAGGGTATATCTAGGCTAGTAGAATCTATTCTACTACTACTACCTAAGAGCTATAAATAATAATAGAAAAGTTCTAGTATAGATAAAATAAGCCTAAAGAAAAAGAAGTATAACGACAATCTTAGAGTACTTTATAATAATAACTTTATATCTATATCGGATCTTAAAACTAGTAAGGTAAAGAAATTCTAGACTACTATTACTAATTAGACTATTAAGGATATACTACTACTACTTCTAGAGCCTTTAGTACTTAACGCTAGTTTAACGTATTTTGCTACTATAACTTTTAAAACTTAAGATAGTAAATCTTTATTAGTAGATATATATAGTAAAGATATTAGAGTAATCTATCTATAGTAATATCCTAAGGATATTTAAGAAACATTAAGGGACTAGATTAAAGTAAAGTAATTAAATACTATAGTCGGTTATATAATCTATAGAATTTTTAGTCTAGTCTAGTATTATAAGAAATATATATTCTTTAGTATATAATATATTTCTTTAGAATTATATATAGACGCTCTAAACGATAAGGAATAGCTAAAGAATTAAGAAGGAATTAGTTAATATCGTCTCTATAAAGTTAGATAGTAAGGCTTAAGCTAGGAATAGTATTTAACTTTACGTCTTAGAGAAAAGTCTAATAGGTATCTATACTAGAGTTATAGTAATTGTCGAGGATAGAGATTTTAAGTTCTATATTAGAAGCTCGGCGTTCTAATTAGACCTTATAATAGAACGTAACTATAATATAATAATACTATATCTTCTATAATATAACTATCTAATCTAAATCTATCTATAGGATAGATATATAGTAAAGGTTCTAATATTTCTATTAATTTTATAGCGATTAATAGCTCTCTAAGTATTTAATATAAAATAGTAAGATAGATAGTTCTATAGGAGTACAATTCTTAGCTCTAGCTATAATAGGTACCTTAGTAGCCTAGAGTATAGCTAATAAATACCTAGCTAAATTATTAATTAGGTCTACCTTTTGCTATATCTTACGCTTATTATAGCCTACTAGCGCTAAGCCTAAGATAGGTAGAAGGTAGACTAATACCTCTAATACTAGTATTACTACTTTAATACCTAGAGCTAGACCTTATAGTAGTATAAGTAATAGTAAATAAGATTAAAGCTTCTAAGAAAGAGCGTAATAAGAAATACTTCTAATAACTAAATAATATTAAAACAAAGATAGATTATTTCTATAGTTAGTTTAATAGTACATACTATTTGCTTAGAAGGAGTTAAACAATAATTAATACTTTAATAGGTAGAGAAGTACCTAGTAGCAATAGCGCTAAATAAGATCGAGTTATTTACAAGTCTTGTTTCTAAGTTAAGAGTACTATATATACGCTAGAAGTAGACTTAAGGGTTAAATTAGAAAGCATTTTTAATCTTGTTAAGAAAATAGCTAATAGGCTAATAGAGTCTAATTATAGAACTATAAATAGAAGGTAGAATAAAGATTATACTACTCTAGTCTAGTTATACTATACTCTAGTAAGTAAGTATATAAAGCCTATTACTATAGTATTAATAGTATCTATAGAGACCTAGAGTCGTAGCCTCGATTTTTAAAAAAATATAGAAAATAATAAAGTACCTATAGCTAGCTAGGACTATAGGATATATAGTAGAGATCTAGAGAGTAATAGTAGCTATAATAATTCTATTAAAACTTCTACTCTAGCGATTAAAGACTATCTACTACTATTAGATACTAGAGACGCTATACTCTATTAGTAATATCGGAGGAAGAATTCTAGAAAAGTATAAGTAGATTAGATACCTAAGTATACGTATAATTTGTATTTAAGATAGCTACGAGTCTAGATACCTATATTAGTTAGACTAACTCTACGCTATATATTATTATAAGCTTAGTATTTTGTAATATTTAAAATTTATAAGGCAATATCTTAATACTAGTATTATTAATATCTTAAGCTCTTATAAAATTTCTTCTACTTAGGACCTTACTAACCTATTACTAACTAGTTACTACTAGGTTTAAAGGCCGCCGAGATAACGTATAAGCGTAGATAGTTTTTAAGATAAGATATTACCTAGTTCTATATAATAGTAAGTAGGAAATTTATAGTATAATTATATTATATAAAAAAGAAAATAATAGTAAGATAGGAATTACTAAGCTTTAGGTATCTACCTACGTATAGTAGGATAGAGAAAGGTCTAATAGTAAGAAGCTTATATAGGTTAATTTTAGCAAAAGAGTTCCTTTAGATAGCGCTCTATTACTAGAATCTATCTATCTACTAGAAAGAAAGTACTAGTAGATTATAGTAGCTTCTATTAGTTACAAATTCTTACTTATAGCTAAAAAGTAAAAAGAGCTTATAATTAGTCTTCTAGAGGAAAAACTAGTAGTAGTCTACGCTTAGAGTAGAGACAAAACCTCTATAACTATATACGTCCTTTTAAATATAAGTTAGTACGTAATATTTTAGACTATAACTAATCCTTATTAATTAGAGATTTATTATAATAAAATAACTAAACGCCTAATACTATTAGAAGGTTCTAAGTAGTCTAAATTACTATAGTCGAACTATATCTAGCTTAAAGAGTTAGAAGTAGTAGAGAACTAGTAACGTTTTTAATATAATAGAGATATTTAGTAATACTACTATAGTTTATAGAAATCCTAATAGAGTAAAGAAACTCTTAGAAACTATTATAAAGCTTTTTTCTAGCTTTTCTATTCTACTCTTCTTATACTATCTTATAATCTTAGTACTATTACTTATAGATAGTACCTATATTATTAAAGTAGAGGTATAAAAATAAGAGAAATATACTAGGTATAGTACTAATCTTATACTAGTTAAACATATAGTCTCTAAGTTAGTAAGCGTCTATCTAGGATATAGTATTAGATATAGCCTCTAGAGTAACTAGTATAGCTAATACTATATTAACGACTACTATAGATATAGTTACTACCTTTTTACTAAAGACGACTTTTATTATAGGTAATTATAAGTTATACTTAAACGACTTATATATAGCGTCTAGGTTCCTTCTAATATATATAACTAGCTTTACTTTACTAGAGATAAGTATAATTCTAATACTCCTCTTTAGAGTACTATAGCTAATATTATATAAAGCTATCTAGTTAAACTTTCTAGTAACTACTTATACTATAATTAGCCTAAACTTATTTATAGCTCTATCTACTACTTTATATACTTTTAGCCTAGCTTTGTTCTTTTTAAAACTTTTTATAGTAACTTAAGATAGTATACTAATTCTCTATATTATAATTACAATTCTAGTTATTCTTTTATAGATCTATTTATAGATACTTTAGTATCGTCGGCCTATATTATATAAGATATACGTAAAGAAGGATCTATATATAAGATTAGTAGAAAATAGCTAGAGTACTAGTACCTTAGGGCCTACTATTTTATAGCCTTAGTAGAAATTATAGTAATCTAATATATAAAACGTTTTTTATAGCTTAGACTTTAAACTAGCGTCCTAAGAGAATTTAATATTTATATAAAGCCTATAGTAGGAGTATTAGTAGCGTTTAATAATAATAGTAGAACGCGCTTAACTTTTTTATAATAAACAAATTATATTAATTACATTCTACTAGTCTAATTATTAATCTACTACTTCGCTCCTATAAGCTCTAAGGCTTCCTTAAAGTACTTAGGCTACTTTTTAATTTCAAATTTTAGAATATCTAGATATCTCTACTTTAGGCTAGTAACTTACTTCTAAATACTTTGTCGCTTACTCTCTATATCTTATAATATCTTTACCTTTATCTAAGTAGACGCTAATTCCTACTATAAAGGGTCCTTATTAGCTCCTTTTTATATAATTCTATTCTTTATATATAGTAAGTAGTTAAATTTAATATAAAATGTATAGACTACTAGAGACTTCTTATAGAAATCTATCTTACTAGTAATATAGGGCGTTATAGAAGCTTTATCTCTACTAGGTAAATTAATATAGTTTAGGATCCTCTAGGCGCTCTATTAGAAGAAATAACAAAATCTATTAGCTAATATTTCTATAGATAGAAATACAATATATAGAATATTAGACGCTATTACTCTAAGGTTATATATATAGCTAACTCTATATATACTAAAGGCTAATATACCTAGTTATTTTAGCTCTCTATCTAAGGAGAGTTTAGAGCGTAGTATATTAGCGTAATTAACCTAGATAATTTAGTATTTAATCTTGTAGGATAGAGTAGCTATAAGCTTATTACTAACGTTAATATTAAAACTATATACTATTAATAGAATGTCTAACTAATCTTAGGACTACTCTAGTTTCTTCTATTCTACTATTAGTAATAGAGTAGCTCTAGCTAGAGTCTTATACTATAATTTAATTTATTTACTAGTAGTCTCTAGAGAAGACTTATAAAAGCTATAAATAACTTTATAGTACCGAATATACAAAGTAAGCTAGTATTAATTAACTAACTCTAGCTTAGTAGTCTTACCTATTATAATAACTTAGTAGAAGATAATAAATTTCTATAAGAATAGTAGGTCTATTTTAATAAGATTTTGTATACTAGATAGTTTATACGAGCTATTTATCTCTTTTAATTAAGTAATATATAACAAATACTTATATAATATATAATAAATACTTATATAGGTAAACTATATAAAACCTAGTATAGTATTTAGCTCTATACAACTACTAAAGATAGACTATAGCCTTCTCCTAGATTAAATTGTTTTAGGCTACCTTAGATATAATATATAATAATAGAAATATCTTTAGCCTATTCGATAATAGAGATATTAATTAACTAGACTATACTTTAAAAAAGTAGACCTTCTATATAGACAAGCTCCGACTTAAGATTAAAAACTAATATAATACTTTATTAGAATAGTAGTAAAACTTAAAGGCAATTTAAAACGTAGTCTAGCATTATAAGTAGATACTTAAAGGCCTAGGTAAATAAAACTAATACCTTTGTAAAATTACTAGAAGTATAGAGCCTAGAGAGCTTAGAAGCTATATTAAGTTAAAGGTAAGCTTAAGAAAACTAGTATAAGAGGTAAACTAATATTACTTAGCTTAGTAGTAATAACAACTAATTAAGCGCAAACTCTAATAAGCGTAAATAGAAGGCTTAGGTAAAAGAGAAGTTACTAGAGGAGTTAAGTAGAAGCGATAGTAGTAAGACTAATTTATATAGAAATAAATCTAATAATAGAGGCAAGAAGAAGCAAAAATACTATATATAGTAAGGCTATCTAGTTACTATTTTTATAAGCTTTCTATAGCTCTTTTATCGATCTCTCTACTACTATACTTCCTATATATAAAACAATAATATAATCTCTATAGAACGCGATTATAGTTCCTTCTAGAATTTATAGCTAATACTTAAAGCTAAGCGTTGCTATATAGGTCTTAAGTAAAGCTATTATATAATATTTCTAGTCTTTAGATAGTAGAAGAGACTCTATTACTAGACTTAGTTATTATAGCAATAATATAAGAGTAAGAATATAGACTATAGTTAACGATTCGATTCTACTACTTATTTAATTATTCTATAGACGTAGTAGCTTTATAGAAGAGATAGAGTCTTTTAGTACCTTACTAAGTAGTTTAGAAAGTATAGTTAATATCTTTATACTACTTATAGTATTTGCTATTATAAGTACTAGCTTTAGTAGTAGCTTAGGATTGTTTAATAGGCTAGTACGCTATATTATATACTTAATACTTATTAAGGCAAAGTAGATATAACTTATATTAAGGTAATTAGTCTCGATAGCTTTACTACCTAATATAGAGCGCGCTCTATATTAGAGATTACTCTTAGACTTTAGAAGTAACTACCTAAGTAGATATAGCCTATATACTAACTACTAAGACTACTAGACTTAGTAGTTAGTATAGCTATATCCTAACTTTCTTATTTCTCTTTATATACTACCTATCTATTATTAGCGTCTTAATATTTAATATATTATAGTATCTATTTGCTACTATAGAAGTTAAATACTTAGAAAAGACTTAGTATCTAGCTTAGTAGCTATTTAAGCTTAAGAAGGCTAGAAAAGATCTAAGTAAATACAATCTACTATTCGACTAACTCCTAAAGTAGAGTATCGATTATAATGTCTACCTTCTTACTATAGACGCTATTATTAAAACAAGATTTCTAGAGAAAGAAATCTAGAAAACTTCTACTTTTATATTTCGCCTATAGCGAGTTATAGAAAAGTCTAGCAAAAAGCTAAGTAGATATATTACGCTAATTACTTCGCTATAGTTACTAGCTATTATTTGTTATTATAAATAGTAGAATATATTAGAAAAGTTCTTACGTCTTCTTAGTAAACTTACTAAGAAGTACTAAGACTTTATAAAGGACTTTATATCTTACGCTAATACTATACTTATTAAGAGATAGGAGTAGTTAATATTAAATAATTATATTAACTCTATCTAAGACAACTAGTAGTTATTACCTTTAATAGCGTAAGACTTACGTAAGCTTACTAAGCGTTATACTATTAAGGTAAATATATATTATTAAAAGGTCTAGCTAAGAGTAGTTAATAGAAGTTTTTATATAGGTAAGAAGACTTTATTTAAGTAGAAGAGAGATAAAGTATATCTCTATCTTCTTACTATAGATAACTATAAGATACTTACTTAGAGAGCTACGACCTTATATAGATATATACTACCTCTATTAAATACTAGAATACTATTCCTATCTATAGCTTATTTTGCTACTATAAAGCTATAGTTTATAGCTACCGAGATATTAAATAGTAAAGATTCTAAAGTACTATTTACTTCGACTAAATTATCTATACTAAGGAAAGCTAATAAACCTTATTCTTTAGCTTAATTATGCTTTTGCTAGGCTTATATCTCGGAGTACGATTATAAAGTAGACGCTATACTATACCTAGATAGTATTATAATTAATCCCTAGTAGTTAAAAAGCTATAAAAAGAAAGTAAGTCTACTCTTCTATTTACAACTAAATTCTTCTATAATATCTCTTTATTTAGAGATAGAAGATTAGACTACAACTCTTATATAGAAAGGTATTACTAGCTTTACAATTGCTTTAGGCTTAGCTAATAGAACTAACTCTAGTAAATACTCCTTACTTAGCTTTAGCTATATACTTTTAAGCTCTAGGTTAGTATAGAATTAAGAAATAGAGAGTAAAGTTAATAACCTAGAAGATAATAAGCTTAAAAACGCCGAGATTAATTAGCTTAAAAACGACAAGCTTAAAAATAATAAACTTAGAAACAATAAGCTCGATTAGCTTAAAAATAATAAGCTTAATAAGCTTAAAAACAATAGGCTTAAAAGTAATAAGCCTAAAAGTAATAAGCCTAAAAGCAATAATTCTAAAAGTAATAGACTTAAAAGCGATAGACTTAAAAGCAACAAACTTAAGAATAATAATTTTAAAAACAATAAGCTTATAAATAAAGAAGTTAAAGAAAACAAGATTAAAGATAATAAAGCTAAAGTTAATAAAGCTAAAAATAAAGTAGTTAAAGACTATATAGTTAAAGATAATATAATTAAAGACAATATAATTAAAGATAATATAATTAAAGATAATATAATTAAAGACAATATAATTAAAGACAATAACGCTAAAGTCGATATAGTAGATAATAGTAAAGCTAAAGATTTTAAAAATAACAAAATTAAAGATAATAAAAGTAAGCGTAGAGGGAAAGAAGATATAGATATAGAGTAAGAGAATTAGAAAGATACTAAAAATAACAACTATTAAGAAGATAAAGTTAATAACGTTAGTACCTATCTAGATCTAGAATAGTAGAACAAAGCTATTAATAATAAAGATATCGATAATAAAGAAGTTAATAATAGCTATAGTTTAGCTAAGTAAGACCTCTCTATAGAGTCTAATAGTAATAATCTATTATTTATTAAGTCTATAGAGTAGTAGATAATCTATAGTTAAAAGAGTTCCTAACAAACTATAGGCGTAGTAGAAGCTACTACTAACTATAACTCTTCTTCTATTCTATTAAGCCTCGAAGTAGAGCTAAATATTCCTACTATTAAAGTTTCTTAGAAAGAATTCTAAGGGTTGCTTAACCTAGCCTAGCTATTTTATAATCGATATAGAGAGAAAGTTAGTAAATATATATATAAGCTTATAATATATACCTTAAAGAAGAGCGCTCTAGTATTAGTAAAGCTATAGGCTACTTAGCTTCTAGAAGATATAGCTTAGGCTTAGCTATACGTACCTAATATAAATAGAATTAGACTATATACTAAGAAAGATACTAATGTTTTATACTATACCTCGGATTAGTTCTATTAAGAAGTAGAAGTAAAAAAGGCCTTTAAGAAACTAATACTTATTAAGGAATAATTTACTAATACTTGTCTATACTTACTTAAAGTATATACTACACTTCTAGAAGACAGCTATAGTAATAAAGACATTAAGGTTAAGAATATAAAAAGTAACGTACTTTTATTATAAGATATATATTAGTTCTATAAAAGGCTTTATTCTAAAGGTACTTTAAAAGGCTTTAGCTCTACTAACGCTTTTAACTTAAATAGTATTATCGAAGTATACTAACTATAATTTATATATCTTTATTATTACTAGCTACTTAGGTCTCTAGAAGCTTAATAATATAGATTTATTAGCAAAAGGATAACTATTAAGCCTAGTAACGTCTCTAGCTATTATTAATTTAATATCCTTAGTCTAGATAGTATCTTCTCTCTAGTATATATAGATACTCTATCTAGAATATAGGTATATAATCTAACAAGCCTTAAATACTAGATAATCGTCCTAGCTTTAATAATAGACTATAAGCGTTAGTAGAAAAACCTTACTATATAGAGTCTCTTATAGAAGCTAAAAGAATAAGAAAGACTTATTATACTAGAACGCAATAATATACTCTTTATACTACTAGGCTTGTATATTATATACGTAGTCTATATCTCTAAGCTATTACTTATAGATAGTAGTATAATATAAGACAAATACTAGATATTACTAATACTAGAAACAATTTACTAGATCGCTAAATACTAATTATTAACAAATAAGCTACTATAATAGAAATTGCTACGCTTTATCTAGTCTCTTAGTAATATAGTATATCGTAACGTAAATCGCTTTACGTCTGCTTCTACTAAATACTATCTACTAGTATAGTTTATAAAGAACTTTAAAGTCGTTATAGGTAGACTCTAGGTACTTAGGTATTCTTACTAGAAAGCCTATAATACTATCTACTATAAATGTTTAGAAGAGTCTTAATATTATACTAAATAGTATAACTACTATCCTATAGTATATACTAAGAGAATATTTAGATATATACGTAATAGTTCTCTAGAGAATAAAGACTCTAGTTAAGCTAGGAAACGATATTACGTTAAGTATATATAGTAAATTATTTATAATATCTTACTCGACCTACTATAGAGAGTATTATAAAGCCTACTAAATAACTTCTTAAGCAAGCCTATATTACTAACAAATCTATAAAAAATTATAGAGGTAGTTAAATTCTATACTTTTTAAGCTACTATCTCTTCCCTTAGTTAAAATACTAGTCTAGTACTACTCTTTATAGTTAGAATCTAATAGATATATAAGCGTATATAAAGTTAATAACATCTACTCTAGGTCTATAATAGTATACTTCTATACTCTTAATAAACCTGTCTACTACTAGATTTTAAAGTATAGTATTATATAGTATATTAGCTAGTATATAGAGCTATATAAGTTCTAGTTATAGCTTTACTTCTTTATTCTAACCTATAGTAGAACTATTATATAGCAGAGTTCTAGAATATACTTACTATACGTATATATTAAATACTTCGGTATTAGTATCCTATAGCTTAATAGTTCTACTTTAAGATTCCTTAAAATTTCTATTAAGTATAGCGTTAAAAAACCTAGAGATAGCGATAAAAACATTATTATAAAAGTAGAACTTTGTAAGTTTTTCTTCTTTACCTACGTCTATAGTAAACGTATAAGTATAATCTACTCTATAGATTATTTAGCGGCTTTATATTACAATAGGTATATACTCTTACTTTAGTAAATTTATTCTAAGTACTCTAACTATTAAGACCTATATAGGTCCGAATAACTATTAGTATTATTTAAAGAAACTATAATCTCTAATCTATAGTAGCAATTATAGAACAAAGGCTAATATAGGAACTCTAACTCTATAATTCTACTATTCCGCTTTCTACTTAGTAGAATACTATTAAGATAACTTATATTATATAACAATTATTACTCTTAATATTTAATAGCTATAGAACTTCTTTTAAATCTTTCTATATACTCTTAACTTTCTATCTAAGCTCTAATATAGACTCTTGTTTAGTCTGCTTTTTGTTTAGCGTACGTTGTGCTTCTAAAGATAGCTAAATATATATAATCTTTATAATAGTAGCTAGTTATATATCTAAGCTTTTATCTCGACTAGTACTAGATAAATCTATTAGAGCTATTATAGTACTATATAGTTACGTTAGATATTGTCTAAAATAGAGAGTTACTACTATACTAACCTTATCTTAAAACTACTATAACTTAATAATAATCGATCTTCTATTACTTTAGTCTATAAATATACTTTTAGTAGAGCTAGAATTAAGTAGTCTAAGTCTCTATTAGACTCTTATAGCTTATATTTAATAGCCTAGCGATAATAATTCTACGTTGTCTATATTATGTAGTCGCGATAGTATAATTCTACGTTATTTTAGAAAAATAGTACTTCTATAAAACAAAGTAGAGTAGTTAAGCAAATTAAAATATTTATAAGTAAAGAGAAGCGCCTCTATAGCTAGTTTAGAGCTTAAGTCTATACTTACGTATACTTTAGTAGCTAATTCTATATTTTCTAGTCTTCGAATAGCTCTAAATAGCTACTATCCGAGTAAAGAATAGTAGGTAATTACTTATTAGCTATCTAGACTAGATACTAAAAATATTTAGAATAAGGACTATCTAAAAGTAGTTTATTAGGCAAAGAAAGATCTAGAGATATTACAACAGGACACGTAGAATAGAATAGGTATTTCTATATCTTAACCTTGCGACGTCTACCTTATTACTTTTTTTAATAGTCTTAGTATATATATATAACTACCTCTTATCTATACTTTAATATAGGACTTTCTAATAGCCTCTAATTATAGTTGTTTAGGGCTTTTATAATTGTCTTAATCTTATATATAACCTGTCTATAGTTAGATATTATACTTAGTCTCTTAGCTACTTTTTAAAGCTAGACTATTTATTAGTAGAGATAAGTTAGTATATTATATAGTAATACCTTATAAATCTTTTTAATTAATAGATATATTTTATATAGGCTTTCTATATTTATATACCTTATCTACTTTTAATCTTTATATATAACTATATATAATAGCTTTATTAGTTAAGGATAAGTAAAGAAGTCCTTTTTATTAAAATTAGATATATTATAATCTTGCTTAAGCGATTTATTATATTAGTCTATATAGTAATTTAACGTTATAATAGAAGTTAATAAGGAATATACTAGGTATAAAGACTACGTAGATACCTACTAGAAAGTAATATTAGATACTCTTTTAAACTATTTAGCTATCTTTAGTATATAGCGCTCTAAGTTCTAGAGTATATAAATAGTATTCGATATTATATCTTAAAACATGTTTTTTAGATTATAGAGGTAAATCAAGGTAGCTATATTACTTATATACGCTAACTATGTTTATAATAGCTCTATAATTGTATCTTCTAGTAAGCTTCTTATAAGTAGCTTATTTATATTAGCTATACTATTAAAGAGCGCAAGTATTAAGACATTATCTAGAAATAAAGTTAGAGAAGATATATATATCTAATTAGAACTTATATACTATTAAATAAGTAGCTCTTATTACTTAGGTTAATAGATAATATATAAGGTAAAGAGTCTTTTATAGTAACTAATTAGGTCTAAAGCTTACGTAACTCCTTATTCTTAGCTATAAGATGCTTAAGTTATACTCTAAGCTACTTATTTTTATAGCTTTACTAATCTAACGCCTGCCTTTAGCGATCTCGAAATATACGCTAGGTAATATAGTTATTCTTTTTCTATCTTTTATCTTTAGACTTCTTTTCTATTCTAATCTAATTATTACCTACTAGTAGTAAATAGTAAGAGCGCCTATATATAATTTCTAACGTCTCCTCTATATAGTCCTATTACTTATATTTATAGTAAGTATACTTAGTATAGCTTATAGATACTATATATAGTAAGGTCTATAAATAATATAGGCTAGCTTAATCTACCTTATCTAAAAATAGCTATATTAATAGAACTTGTTAATCTGCTAATTAATAAGTAACCTAAAATTAATAGATTAGTTTATTCTATACTCTAGAATCTAAGATATAGCTTTTACTATCTAAACCTCTACTTTACAAACCTCGACGTCTATTTTCCTAAGCTACTTATACTATTAAGAAGTATCTAGAAAGGTATTATATCTAGTAAAATATTACTAGATCGTCTAATACTCTATAGAATATATTAAATAGGTTAATTTTCTATTAATAAGCCTTTAAGCTAATATAAATATAAGAGTAGAGTATTTTAGTATTTTAAGCTAGTTAAATATTTGCTTTATAGTAATACCGACTATTTATAAGATCTCTCTAGATTACTAGACTACTCTTAAGCGCATTTACTATTATATATTATATAGTAACCTTAGAGATAGCCTCAAGTTATAGTAAGGATATACTAGTAATTCTAAGTATTTAGAGTATAATAGAAATAGAATACTCTAGGTTAGAGGATATTAAAATACGTTATATTTCTATTCTATAGTATCTTATCTTTCTCTAATCTAAATAGACGCCTCTCTATAAGTTATAATAATTATACTTTACTCTATTACTATTAGTAAGAACTCTTATAGATTTAAAGTAAGGTATAATTTAGAAATAAGACCTTTAAGCTAATAAGTAAGCCTAAATTATTAAATGCTTTGCTAGAAGACGTAATATCTTTCTTTTTCTATCTAGTAACCTACTCTATAATAAGAGTATACTTTAGATTTCTATATATTCTATATAAAGATATATAAGGTATTTAAAATTCGAGTAGCTTCTTTTTAGGATTAGTCTATCTTAAAAAAATCTCTCTAGAAGTATAGGTATTTAATCTTAGCTTTAGAAAAGTAGTAATTAACTTATCTTAGCTATCTAGGTAGAATCTAATAATTAATAATACTAAGCCTCTGTTCTACTATTACTCTACTCTAGGATCTTATATAAATAATAGAATAGTTAGAGTTATAAACCTAGTATAGTTTCTAAAATAAGGGTAGTAACTATAGTTAACAAAGATAGAACGCGTCTTAAAAGCTCTCTAAATAAAAAGCTAAAGCTTTAATATTTAGCTATTAACTTTAGCTAGAAAAGAGCTTTCTAAATAAGACTACTAGTATATAGTAGCTTATTTTTGTAACAACTATACCTACTATAACTAAATCGACTACTTCTACTAGTACTATAGATAGTAGGTCTTACGCAAAACCTTTAATAATCGCGCTCTCTATAGTAGTAGTAGTACTATTTATACTTGTAGTCTACGCTCTATAGCTTTAGAGGAAGCGGAAGTCCTAGCTTATAGTAGTATATAGACTTGCGACCGAGGATATAATAACTTATCTATTCTCTAATAGTTATAAAAGGCGTATAACTATATAGTCTACTTTTGTAGCTTACTTACTATATTCTAAAATATATAGATATAGCTATAATAGTATCTTAGAACTCAAGAGCATTAGTAGCCTAAGAATAGTAATAATAACTACAATTTTTAAAAGTTAAAGTATATAAGAGTAGAGATAATAGCGTAATAAACTTAAAGGATTAAACTTAATACTTTTTATATTTTTTATTTTTCTAGTTAATAACTAAGTCGCTTATATTTAGTCTAAGTTAGATAGCTATACTATAGCTCTAGATATAGAAATTATTTATTATACTTAGTCGAATATTAGTATACTCTTTACTAGGCTATAACATTACTCTAAGACCTAGGTTCTAGATATAGTATTCTTTATTACTATAAATTTAGATATATTAATATCTATATACTAATAATAGATATAGATATATTATATTAGTACTACGTTAACAAAGCTTATTACGTACCTTAGTTCGCTAAAACTAAGCTAGCGTACGCTTCGATAGCTCTATACTAATAGCTAGATATTCTTTAGAATATATTATTACTTATATATATCGCTAATCTCGAGAGTAATTTATTAAGCTCTTAATAGAGTCTAGTAGAGGCATCGTGCCTATATAGGTAGCAGAATAGATATAAAGTCTATATAAGTATATAATAGTATCCTAACTTTAGCAATAATAGAGTTAATACTTAATAGTACTTAGAAGCTTGTTAATATATTACTCTCTAGGCTAATTACGCCTACGTTATTCCTTAGTAGTACTTAAATTTTAGCGTTGTATCTTACTTTATACGCGCGTTTAGCTTGCTGCAAAACGCTAAACTATATAAGTAGTATACAAAACCTTATATTACTAATATATGTCCTAGTATTAAAGGATACTCTAATTAACTCTACTTTAATAGTAATAAAAGATTATAGTCTAAGATAGATATTAGATATTACTAATTATTTGTATTAGTACTATATCGAAGCTAGTATATATCTACATTAGTAGTAGATAAAGATATTTGCTCTATTCTTATAAACTTATAACTTTTAATACATTTGTTATAGTTATCTAGTATAGCTATAGACTTGTCTACTTCTATACTAGAGGTAGTATAGACTCTACTATTAGTATATTAAGTAATTAAATTATTAAGATACTTTCTCTATCTAGATCTTAGAGTACCTAGTCTACTTAGATATCTTTTAAGACTACTTTTATAATATATAACTACTAGTAGCTTAAGGTCGAGTATTAGTACTTAATAGTAGAGAAGTAAAAGGGCTTATCTAGCTAGAAATGCTTAAAATTCTTAAAGAGACTATCGGCCTTAGTCTTCTACTTATAAGATTCTTTAACTTAATTATTAGAACAAGTATTAGTATCGCCTATTATATAATTAACTAGTCTATTAACTAACTTTTGTAAATAGTATTATTACTCTTAGCCTTATATACTATAGTTAGTTAGTTATAGACTATAAGAGAGAGCTTTAGAAACTTTTATAAAAGATCTTTCTACTACCTATAAGATATTCTTATACTTTATTAAGATTAACCTAGAGTACGTTCTCTCTTATTTGTAAAGCTAGACAAGTACTTCTTTAAGGAGCGATATATTCTTTATTCTCTATTAATTATATACTTTAAGATACTTTTAGTATAGACCTTCCTCTAATATAAACTTCTAGAACTATACCTTATATAGTAGTAACTACTATAGGAAATTTAATATATAAGCTACTTACTATATATAACTAGAAAGAATATAAGTACTTCTACGAGGTATATAACTAGGCCTAAGGTCGATTATACTCTAGTAAATAGAAAATATAGAAAGCGTAAGAATATTTATTAGAGTCTTATAGTAGAAATTAATTATACTAACGCCTATAAGTACTAGCTATATCTCTATAGTACTACTATAAGTATAGTATACTATTCTATAACTAAACTAACTAGAATATAGTTTCTTTCTTTTTAAAACTCTATATAGTAGTACTTATTATAATAGAGAAATATATTATAATATCTCTCTTCCTATTATACTTAAGGAAGTAAGCCTTATATAGGATTATAATAAGTTAGATAACATAGTTATCTCTATTAGCTATAGATAGACTTATTCTACTACTAGAAGCGCTATATAGTACAAAGCTATAGTATTAAAGCTAGAGAAGTCGCTTAATATAAGATATATTAAGAAAGAGTATACCTTCTTCTATAACTTAGACTACTATAAGATATACTATTAGTTAGATCTAGCGTTACCTATAGAGCAAATATATCTTAACAATACTTAGTATATACTAGAATCTATTAAAGATATATAAACTACTATATAAATAGATACTAATCTTATATACGTAGTTAATAATACTACCTTTAAGCTAGTAGCTATAATATTCTTTATATACCTAGAGTATTTATCTCTTAATCTAACTAGGTAGGAAAGTATATATAGACATATCTTTAATAGACTTAGAATAGATATTTTAAAGATTTAGAAAAAATAGCCTTAGAGTTACTTCCTAGTAGGATTATATAGAATAGCAACTATATAAGTAATACCTGCCTATATATACCTTCCTTTACTAGATAAAGATCCTTTTAACATTTGTTTTATAGCTAGCTAACATTCTATATTAATTAGTAGGTTCCTAATATCTCTAAAGGCATTTCTTTAAAGCTATAATTTATCTTAAGAAGTAAGGAAGCAACTACTAAAAGTATAAGTTTTTCTTAAATATAAGCTATAGAGTTATTATAGACTATAAATTAAAGAGAAAGTAAAAATCGTACAAGTCTATAGAGCTTAAAAATATTAAACTATTTCTAATAGTACTAAATTATTTTAAATAGTCTAATTAATCTATTAATAAAAGGATAGATAGATAGATTAATAGATTAATAGATAGATAGATAGACAAGTAGATAGATAGATAGGTAGATAGATAGATAGATAGATAGATAGATAGATAGATAGAGCTATAGTTACTTTTAATATATCTATATAAGAAACTTAAAATAATAGAAAATAGAAGACTTTAAAGTTATTATAAGAGAGAGAAAGAGAGAGAAAAGTAAGAATAGAACTATAATAAAGTAAAATTTTAAGAAATAACTATAGCTATAGCTATTACTAAGTATCTATCTAGTATCTAGATTCTTCTTCTATCTCTAGAAAAATATAAATCTACTCTACTCTCTATTTTATTTTTGACTTTGCTATACTTTTATTCTATTTACTTATTATAGATAATTTTTATAATACTATTTCTATAATTACTTTCTTATAATTAGAAATATAGTTTATATATTTTAGAGCTATAAAGAGCTTTATAAGATATAGATCTTATATATTAAAGAACTAAAGTCTTACTCTTTTTAATCTTTATTACTTAACTTAATTTAGACTTAAGTCTACTTAATAGCTTTAGATAAGCTATAGCTATTATTTTCTTAAAGTTTAGTTTTATATTATTCTCTCTATAAGTTATCTATTATTATATTTACTTTTATATCTACTTCTATTAATATAGTTTATTAATCTTATATTTAGATATCTTTAAAGAAGAAAAGAAAATTCTTCTATATAGATATCTAGTAATAGATATAATAAAACTAATAATTCTTAAATCTCTTTCTCTATCTTTATAGTTATATATATCTTTCTATTCTCTATATTTTTTTAAAATTCTTTTATTATATTTAGTTATTTCTATAGGTTACTTAATATAAAAGAGGCTTAAAGCTAAAGTTTCTTTTAATCTCTATATAAAGTAAATAGAAATATAAGGGAAGCTAGCTACTCTAGAGAGCTTCTTTTATATTCTTTTTATCTATTCTCTTAGAGGCTTAGTAGGCTCTTTTAAAGTAAATAGGTACTTTTCTTTTAGTTTAAAACTTCTTATAGATTACTACCTAGGAATATATCTATATTATACTTAGAGATATAAAGAGTATAGATTATTCTCTTATATAAACTCTAATATAAAGAGTTTTATTCTATTTTTATACTA
Source organism: Pseudocercospora macadamiae (assembly GCA_012978405.1). Lineage (NCBI taxonomy): Eukaryota > Fungi > Ascomycota > Dothideomycetes > Mycosphaerellales > Mycosphaerellaceae > Pseudocercospora > Pseudocercospora macadamiae. The sequence goes on from WRNY01000075.1 coordinate 104,337, forward strand.
TTAAGAGTCTCTTCTACTTTAGTTATAAGCCTCTACAACTTATATTACTAGGTCTATAAATAGTAGAAAAGCATCTATACCTTATAGCTTTGCTATAATAAAGGTAAGCTAAGTAGAGGCATTAATAACTTCTACTACTTTTTTAACTAGTTATATATTTATCTATTAACTTACTCTAGTCTCTAATAGAGTAGAGACTCTTAGAAGTATATATTAAGAATATATAAAAATATTCTTAAAGTTACTATATAGCTTTAGGTCTTTATTAATCTTTTTTTAAATATTTCTCTAGCTTTTTATCTATATATATTAAGTCTTATATATATCTATAGAACATTTTTTCTTCTATTAATTAAGTTTAAATTTATATATAAAAAAGTTTATCTATCTACTTATCTTATTTATCTATCTATTTATCTATCTATTTATCTATCTATTTATCTATCTATTTATCTATCTATTTATCTATCTATTTATCTATCTATTAATATACCTATTTATCTAATCTTTTATATATCTTATTATCTATATATTTATTATATTCTTTTTTTACCTATCTATCTATAAGTCTTTATTTAAAAAAAATATATAAGTTTATCTATTAGTATCTATTTTTATTATATTAATATAGACTTTAAAATTTCTAGTTCTTTCTTATAAAGTATATAGGGTCTACTTACTAGATTTCTTATATAACTAGATTCTTTTCTACTTCTAGTCTAAAACCTTATAGATTACTAGATACTAAGATAGTCTATAATATTTTAAAAAATTATAAAAGAAATATTTCTATCTATACTAGTTTAGTTTAATAAATACTTCTTAAGTTTATACTTTTTTCTATTCTACTTTAAATTATATCTATATAGAAAAAGCTTTTTAGAAATTATATAAGATATACTCTAAGCTATTAGCAAGGATACTAATAAGTTATATAGAAGTATAAGAAGACTTAGTTTAAATAGAAAAAAGTAAAAGCTAAATTTATTCTTTTCTTTTATAGAGAGAGATATATATACATATATAAAATAAGCTAGTTAATTCTCTTAAATATCTAGTTCTTCTAGAAATCTTAAGTATCTATTTATTTAATATCTTTTATATAGAATATCTTAATCTAGAAAAAGCCCTTAGCTAATAGCTAAAATTAAAGTAAGCTAAACTATAGATTCTTACTTATAGAGTAGATATAAAGACTATTATTTATTAATATAAGAATTATTTTTAATTATTAATATATAGTATAGATATTTTATATTATCTCTATAGCTATAGAAATATAATATAAATAAGATATAGATAAATCTTAAATACTATAGTAGACTATATATCCTAAGTTATAATATACTTTAGTATTATTAGTTTATAATAAATAGATAAATAAAAGAAAGTAACTCTATATATATAAATAATAACTAAAATTAATTTAAATATAGATAAATAGATAGATAGATAAAGAGCCTAGGATATAAAAGAAGAAATAAAAGCAAAAATATATAGCTTAGCTATAGCTAGTACTTTAAATAACAAATATATAGCTAAATAGATAGAATAATAAATATTAAAAATACTAAATAATAAGGCGCTATTATTAGATTCTAGAGAAATAGAAGAATAAAGAGATAAAGAAAATTAGTAAATATAAGCTATTACTAGTATTCTAGAGAAATAGATTAAAAGATAAATAGATATAGAAAGACAAAGATTATAATATAGATAGATAAATAGATAGATAAATAAATAAAGAGTAATAATTAATAGCTTTAGCTAGTATACTAAATAGATAGGCTTAAGTATAAATAGAAGAATATAGAAAGGTATTAAGAGTATCTAGAAAAAGGTAGATAGATAGATACTAAGATAGATATATAGAGAGATAGATAGAGAAATAGATTAATAGATTAAATATATAAATAAAAGAAACTAATAATTAATAGCTATAGTTGTTCTTCTAGCAAGATAGATTAGTATATAATACTTAGTAATATACTATTCTTAGTTTCTCTAGGTTTAGTTATACTTAGATTTCTTTTAGCTTAGATTTTGCTATAGTACTAGCTTTGCTAAAGCTTTATCTAACTAGAGAGATTAGATAATAAAAACTTAAAATATAAGATATAGAAGATATATTTAAGTAGACTAGTCTTTATAAATATATTTTTATTCTAAATTATTTTAGGCTAGATTTATTTATACTATATCTAATAGAATAGATTAAAAGATTAAAAGATATAAATTATAAAATATATTAGAAAACTCTCTACTAACTAACTTTTACTCTATATTTAAATAGAGTTTTAGATCTTTTATAGACTTAAGATAATATTATATCTATAGAGAGTTTTATTTAAATATTATTAACTAATTCTAGATACTAAAAGACTAGCTTTAATTAGATTTATAGTTTATAAAACTATATAGTCTCTAAGCTTATATACTAAAAACTCTAGCTATAGCTTAATAGTTATAATCTAGATACTATAATGTACAAAAGCTACTAAGATTTAGTACTAAGATTCTAGATAGATTTAAACTAAATATTATAGATCTCTTTCAATTTAAAGACTCCTTATTCTAATGTCTTAGTATTCTATTAGTACTTAGGTACTAATATTAAACCTAACGCCTAACTAAATTTTAATTAGATTTTTTAAAATAGAATAGAAGTTAGATTTAAAGATAAATATAAAGACTTTTAAGAATAAAATTATTATATTAAAATCTATATTTAAAACTTTTAATTAAGTTTAATTAATTCTGAATAAAAGCTTCAAATGCTATTACTTAAATTGTAGTTAAAGATTTCATTAAAAGAAAAAACACTAAGAGGAAGTTTACTAGAAGAATTATCTTCTATAGATATAGGGTTATTATCTAAGGTTTAACTACTTTGTATACTACTATTACTATTATCTATCTCGTCTAGATAATTAGAAGTAGTAGTATTAGTAGTACTATTTTTATTTTCCTTAGAAGAACCTATAGTTATTTCTATAAGATTTTCTTCTTGTCGGTTTTAACCGATAATATAAGATCAATATAGATAAACCAATATTTGATTAAAAATCAGCATCAAATTCTACCCAGAATACACCTAAAGATATTTGGTGTTGGCTGGTGTTGGCTCGGCAGGGTCGCCCCCAGCAGTTTCTGGAGTTGTCTAGTGTTGGCTTAGGTGTTGGCTCCGGATTCGGATTTAGATTCGGATTCGGCTGCACCTTCCTAATCGAGAAGTAGGGCATCTACTAGATGCTCTAGGCTTGGCGATATATCAGGTGACCTTCTTATATGTAGGTCACGTGATTACGTAATCATTATATAATCAGATAGAAATTACTAGAAACTCCTAGAACATTGATGGAAATCTATCAAAGTATTAGTTGGGGGGCCCCCCCCAACTAATCAAAGTCTAGGGGCGCCTCTAGAAGAGTACTTCTAGAAAAAGAAGTTTCTAGTACCTTCTAGAAATATTAATATCTATTCATCTATACTAGATATTAATATTCTGATTAAGCCAATCTACTATCTATACTATATATTAGTATATATAAAAATAGTA